>VZSF01001879.1:0-79267 GCA_013398295.1 Chionis minor
CCTTTCCTTGTCGGTTCCTCGAATAATAGGGACAAGCTGAAGTTTTCGATAAAGCTGAATTTTATTTCATTAAAGGGGGTCCTCTGCATAGTTAGCACCCATGCTAGGTTCATATTTTGTACCTAGGACCTGAAACTATTTCAGTCTCTACTTGGAGCACATTAAATATGGTAACTGGATCTGATAATGGTGTACGAATACATCCTCCATGGGGCGTTGTGAGACTCCACTGTTCATAAGGTTATGTCATGCCTTATGATCATATTGGACCTTATTCTTTTTTCCTGCTTTTCTGAACTGGGAATAATACTTACATACCTCACAGTAATGATATATGACTGAATTTGCTTGTATTCATGAAATGTTCAGATTTTAGTGAGGCTAAACCCAAGCAGCAGAATATGGTGGTCAATACAGACAGATCATCAAGCGGTATCAATATCAGTTAGAGACACATGCTGCTGTTTTCTGAAGTGTCTCCCACAGAATCAGAATTCTTTAACCAGTGATAAACACCAGGTAACTGTTACAAGAGTCGGTGCATTTAAAAAATCACTCTTGCAGTCCGTTGCTATGCAGGGGGGCAAATTAAGTCCTAAGAGGATTATTTTTTGCAAAAAAAATGGTATTAGGCTTTCACAAAGTATCTCAAGATATAGGCATTGAGGAAAGAGCTGTCATGAATAATGCAAGTCAGCCTTAGCTGCTGCAGTGATTTATATGGCTGAAGAATGTAAATGTTAGACTTTGTTGTGCTAAATGGTATTTCTTGTAGTTGTTGAAGAGGAGCGCTACCTGCAGTAGAAATGAAATAGAAATGTCCCATGAGTTCTGTAATGGAACCAGATAAAAGCACGGCAAATTCATAAATTCCTCCAGATGTAGTCTAATTGCAGTGCTACCATCAATATTTTGAGGTATGCTTCCTTCATATGGCCTTTATGTTACATAGTGTGCAAATTGTGAGTTCAACCTCAGCTTTCCATCTGGGGGACTATCCAGAGAAAAACTAATTAGACTAACCTAACAATGGGTCTGGTCTAGGAGCTAAACATGTGAGATGTGATCAGTCCTTACACGAAGAAAGGAGTTTGATCAATAGCGAATAAAAAGGTAAGCAAGAAACTAGTCAGCATGCTGCATTCTTGGGGTCTGAAACCATTTGCAAAGCTGTCTGCCTCTTTCCCTGGAGTAATCCACAGGCCAGGGCTAAAGGACACACTCTGTCATTCAAAGACACTGTCCTGAACAGTTCCAAAAATTGACAGAAAAGAGAAGGAAGAGCTCCATGACAAAAGTAGAGGAGGAGGGGGAAACTGAGAAGGAACCAATTTTGATGACAGCGTGAACAAATATTTACCAGGACGCTACCGATTTAAGAAATGTTAAATAGTATTAGAGGATGGAATCATTAAAAGCCTGTCCAAATATTCTTTCAGGCTCAAAGGCTTTAGTAGAGTTAGGAAAAGTACTTTAAAGTCCTAATTATCTTTTTTTTCATAGGGTTTTTACAGGCAGTGAGTGCCTGCCAGGCCCTGAGGGCATCCTGTGTTGGTAGAGCCTTTGCCTGCGCTGGTCTTGTAATGCTGAAGCTGCTAGACCCTGGCTGGGAGCTGTGAGAGAAGGTCCTCCTCCTCCTTCCCTCCTGTGCTTTTGAACACAGGCATATATGGAGGTCACAGGTTCTGGAAGCACTGTAGAAATATCTCTAGGAAAGCAGTAACTTCTTTCCCATGCTGAGAAAATGGCGACACTTTTTTCACATTTTGCTGCACAACTGCCCAGCACCAGAAAGTCAACTGTGTAAGGGAACTTTTTCCAGCAGTCTAACAGTGTAAAAGGGATCCTGTACTGGCTGTGAATTGAATTTAGGTGGTAAAGATATATGTTTGCATCCATGTTGCAGCCTCTCTGCAGTTCCAGAGTGGTAAAGAAGCCTATAAATACATCAAGCTCTGATTCTGTTTTTCATTGTTTCACATATATTTGGAACGTGTCCTTCAACCAATTAACTTTGAATGGGTGCTTGACAGTAGCAGCATTTTTCTTCTTGAACCTTTGCTGTACAGCAATAATAATTAACAGTACCTCCAGACCTGTTAATTTTGAACTTGAGTGGTTGCTTTGCCCGCAAGAGAAGCCTGAGTCCCACTGGAAAGATGAGAGCTGCCCTTCACACCTTCTAATTTTAAAATTGTCTTTTCTCTCTATATCTCTTCCTTTTTAATCTTCATTCTTTCCTTGAACAGTCTTGTCTTCTTCTAACGTCTCAGAGTCAAGAGAAAATAACCTTTTAAACTTGATGATGGGCCATGAAATAAAGTGAATTAGCCTGATGTAATGGAGGAATGATTGCCTGCTGTGGTGTGAACTGCTGAAGGACAGACAAGGAAATAAACGAAAAAAAATCTGGAGTTTGAGTACAAGATGAGAACTCTGCTGCTCATCTGCTCAATTTCATTTTTGTAAGACTCACATTGCTTTATATATCTAAGAAAGATGTCAGCTCTGTGGTCATCGTATGGATGATTAAGAAGGGGATTTAAAAAATAAAGGCACCGAAAATATATGTATGTATTTTAAGCTTCCGTGCCTACTATCCTACTCATTACTCATAAATAGTATTTTCATCTGTATAATGCTGTCACAGGCCAGGTGAGAGGAGCACAGCTGGCTGAGACATAGTCTACCCTACTGTCTGCTGGGTGGTCTGCCAGTAGCAGCAACTAAAGGTGTGCAGGGAAATGGAAGGCTGATCCCCTGTGTGCTTCTGTGTTTCCTTCACCCTGGCTTAAGTGCAGAATGAGAGCTCAAATAATTCCATTTTTAGGCACTGGTCCCATGATGTTCACAATTCGGTATCTGGGTTGGGGTTTTCTTCAATTAGTTGAGTGTTCAGTGCTCTCCCATATTGGCCATTTATCTGCCTCGTCTTCTGGCTCCAGGAGACAGTTTCTTTCCCCCATGTGTATGCCAGGAATTCAATATACATACGACACCAGTCTGATCATATCATTTTCTCTTGCAGCACTCCAACAGACTGGGAAAAGGGCCAAGGAGATTTAAAAGCGAAGAGCAGAAAACAAGACAAATAAACAAAAAGGCCAAAAACCACTTAGGAACTCATTATGCCAAAGCAAGCAGCAGTGCTGGTGGCACAACTGGCACACAGCGGATAACAAGACACCAGAAGTGGTAAGGTCCTCAGCAGCCAGCGCTTGTCTGCATGTCAGCAGGCAGCAGTCAGCATGCCCACAAAAGGGCTACTGGGCTCGGCTCCTCTTATACTCATTCTGCTGAAGAAAAATGGATGCTCTTCATCCCTGCTAGCAGTGCTGGCCCACCCACCTGGGGACCACAGGCAGGACTGCTTTCGAGGCACTGGGAGCCTTGCACACTCACCCCTCCTTGGGCTCAGCTCAACGCTGGAATGTGTCACTTGACGGACCTTGCAAGTTCAGAGTCTCTTTAATTTTGACATGGTGTTAAGTTTATTACAACCTGGTGAAATGAGTCACTATCAAAGCCGTAGCTCTGCCCTCCTCCTTTCCCACATGTTTTCATGAGGATAGTGAAAAGTTTAATCTTTCAAATAACAGCCTTTTTAAAAAACGTGCAGTGCTAGAGCGATACAATATATCCATGACATGAAAGGACACAGTTCTAGGGTAACTACTGCCTTTAGCTAGCTAACAAATCACAAGCCCTTTAAAAGAAAGGCCAATCTATTAAAAGTACTGTTGTGCTAGGGGGCCAGAGACCAAGGTAATATAAAAAATCTAGGGCTTGCTACTGCAGAAACAGTGAGTCCTCTTGAAATCCGAGTATCCCCAAACCCTTTGATTTAAAAGGGAGCTGGAAAAGTTTAAGCCTGCGTAGAATGTGCACAGGAATTTTCTACCTTGAATCCGGGAAAAGGCATATATCCAATGACCTCGAGTAGCTGGGATAAAGTCTCCAGACTGGGATTTTTACTTTTTTATTTTTAAGAATCAACTTGTGTAAATAATTTTGCTTGCAGGTTTGTTCCTTCTCAGACTTAGTAGGACTACTGACTATTTTCCAAGTCACCTGAACAATCACCATCTATAACAAGATACTGACAGATAATATTTATTCCTTTCTCCCAGCTGGCCAGGGCAATATTTTATCCTGATGTAGCCATGTGTTTAGATTCCATTATCTCCTGCCCTTGCAGCCAAAAAATGTAGTCCAAAAGGTAGATGCTCTCAGTTTTTCTATTGAATTGCAGTAATTTGTTTGCAGTCTTCCCCTTTCCATTGATTTCAATGGTTTTTGGATCAGGCCCTTGTAATGCAGGATATGTGGATTATTATTTCTTCACATTACCCTGAACAGTGAGGTACAATTATAAAGTTCTGTGAGCACTTCACTGAGGAAAAAGGCATAATAAAATACTGAATGTCATTAATGTGATTAATGAAAGAATATCTTTGTCCTGTTTCAATAGGAATCTGGGACTTTATACCCAAAGCATATACAACTATTCAGGTGTGAAGGCTGGCAGAACTTCTGACCTACAGTTGCAGAAATGTAGGACTTTGGCTGTCAATGAGATGTCCTGATACTCAAATGAAAGGATTTCACCTTTTTTCCACCTGACTGTTAGTTCATATACATTAGATAAGGACCCAGGATCCTGAACCTGGCTTGATCTGCTGCCTTTATTCATACTACTGCTGTCAACTCTAAATTTAAATCTTCCTTAACTCCCGTTTAAACATGTGGTGTTTTTATTATGAATTTGGCTTTAATGGGAGAAATTACTAGTTACCATTAGAAGTGAATGTTTCTATTCCACTTTACAGGCTTTTGTCAACGCTTCTGACATCCAAGGAGGCTGAGGCTCATTTTGAGCACTTTCCACCTCCAGATTATCTCAAGGATGGAGAAGGTCCAGAGAGAAATGCACAGTGCTACTGGAAGGACTGGGGAGGTTGGCTGCATTGTCCCTAAGGGCTGCTGGAGCAAAGCCTGGGAGCCTAGCATGCTAAGTGCCACTTAAAGCAACCCTCCTGTTTTCTGTATAAATATGTAAAATGCTTGACTACTTTGTATCTCACACAGGCTAGAAAGAAAGAGTTTAAAAATGTAGGCCCTGCTGAAAAGCAAAGGTAGGGAAGGAGCTGACAAGAGTAGCAAAATTAACCTTGTTTTGCCACTACCTTGCAGCCTGTTACAAAATGACATTTCACACACAGCTTTTACAGCCATCCCTGTTAATGATTACGTTCTTCCTGCACCCAGCTGCCTAGGCACACTGTTTGGTAAGAATAACCATTTAATTTTTTTTTTTTTCTGATGGAAGTTGTATGTAGCATCCAAAAGATATGTAGATAACTAAACTTGCATAAGTTTTTAAAAAATGTAATGTTATTTGTATATAAAGTCAACAGAAATTTCAGGGTTTCCAAGACTTTTCTCAGTGATGCTTTGGAGAGCCCTGCATTGTGATTTAGGAGTTTACCTATTGGGAAAAAAGTGATTTAAGATGAATATATTTAAATAGATTCTGACGGTCTTTTTTCAGACCAGTTAGAGTCTGCCTACATGGGTACACTGACTCCTTGGGGAGTAAAAGAATCCTGCATGTAAATGAAACCAGCAGACTCATGACTCAAATCAGGCAAACAAGCCAGGTGAAGGCGATTGATAAGGAAGTGGGAGGATAAAGGATGATGATTAACCAGGGGAACACCTTCTGAGTTGTTGAACAAAACACAGCAGTTTTTAAATACGGGTAAGAGGGGAAGAAAAGAAATTTGAGAGCTGTACGTTGCTGGAAGGAAATGAGGAGAAAGAAGTGGCATGTGAGGAGGTAAGGGCGCCTAGGACAGCCTGGGGGATATCACAAGCCTTAGTAGAAGCCTCATATTTTACTCTCTCAGGCAGAACAAAAGTACAACAGCAACACTTAGTGACGGGATAGGGAAGGACAGTTAAGGGGAAGGGATGGAACAAAAGCAAACAAGTCTCAATGCCATTCTGAAGAAATATAAATTGGGAATTCAGAGTGAAAGCTGGGCTCTCCATGTACTTTTGAGTCTTTTTGTTGGAGACATCAGTCATGCAAGCCAGTTGGAGACACAGGAAAGTTTGTAAGCCGCTCAAGAGATGAATAGAATGAGAAATTGAAGACTGGTTAAATTAATCTAGCTAGTAAGTGTTTTTTTCCTTCAGAAGGAAAAAGGGAATAGAGTTAACAAAAAATACTGTTAACCCAGAAGCGTACAATCCAAACCCAACCTGTTTGTGGCTGTGCTAAATAGTGTAGGCTGCGTTACATGCAAATCTCAACACATCTTCTTTCTTGGGATTATGGGATTTCAATAGGTTTTTTTCATTTAAGAACACAGCTATGCGCACAACTTGAAATCATTTTTCATTCAAGCTATAGAATAACACCAACAGAATACATTGCCAAGTTTATACAAAATGCTGTCTTGTGGTTAGATGAAGAAGTGTTGCTGCCAGTCCCTGGTGCCGTTATACAGAATGGCACGAGGGCAGAAACACTGAAAGCTTCAGCATTTTTGTTCCACAGTTGTTTTATGAAAATACTCTCTTATTTATTATTCATTGGTTTTAGTCATTTTATATAATACCTGTGCACCGTGAATTTCAAACTCATGCTCAGACAGCCACTAACTGAAGTTTATGACATAATTCAAGGAAAGGCGGTAATGAAGGATGCAGCTTTTGTGGAAGAGACCAGGTGTCTCTCCTGCTGCCCGGGCTGCCTCAGGGGCTGTGCTCGGAGCCTGCTGCGCTCACGACTTGTGCAACCAACTCTTTTTATTCCATACAACGTGTGTATGGTGACCACCAGAGGGACCCTGTGCACTATGGCACCTTAAAAACACATGACTTCTTTCAAAGATTTACTTGCAGCCAGGCCTAAACAACAGGATATTGCAGCACACCGTTTCCTAAGCTTTCACTAAAGGAATCTTACCGGTAAAGCCTGGTTTACAGCTACAGATATAGCCCTCAGCCTTGTCGTAGCTGAAGGTTGGCGGAAGGCCCGGGACGCTCCCATAGTGGCCAGCCCAGGATCGCTCCACGCAGTCACCCCCGGAGAGGCAGGGGCTGCTACTGCACTCCCCGATGTCCTCCTCGCAGCGGGAACCCATGTAGCCTGCAGAGAGCCACAAGGAGAAGGCGTTTACTTGGTGTCCTATCCATTCATTCCAGACCCGAAAATATTATTGTGACTATTAGGTGCACTTGGTTTCAGACTCTGTCACGTACTAAAAGATTTCCTCTGCTTCTGGAAGGTGTGAACTTTTCCTTGCCGCTCTCTGTCAGGGCTCTGCAGCTGCGGCTGTTCTGCATTAACTACCTGAGCTTTGCTGTGCTCTAACAGACCTCAGTGATTTTTGGGAAGTAAGGTGGAGATGTCTGTGCATGACAAGGTGCTGCATTGTGGTGTGGACACGCTCTCAGGCTGTGTGAAGTTTTCTTTTGCACCACCTCCCCATGAGAGAGGACAGCAGGGAGTATAAATTATTTGGTGTTTGCACAGTGCCTTACCTGGCATATGAAGTGCCCCAAAACCCCATGATTTCTGCAAAAGGCCAAAAAAAAATAGGTTCTGCCTATTTTTTCCATTTCTAATGCACCAAGAACCATGTAGCCCCACAACACTGTGCCATTTACTCCTCACAGTGCACTGTGCTTCTGCATCCTCAGTAAGGGCATGGATGTTAAACTTTCTAGAGAGAGTTCTTGTAGTTAGTCCACACGCTGAGAGGTTTGCGAAGTCACTCGAGAGCTCAGGGTCTGTGTCCCCACTGGGGGTGTGGATGCTGTTTTGCAAATGGCTGGATACACAAACATTGCTGGTAGAGGAGAACACAGCCCAACATGTTTCACCCTACGTGGCTAGACAGAACTTGCACTGGTGGTATGAAGGAGACCGGTTCACCCATGTAACACCTAGTTTAATTTTTATTCATAAACAGACAACATTTTTGCATTGAAAAGTAAGTTTTTAGACTGGCTTAAAGGTCACGCTACTGAAGACTAAAAAAGGGGCAGCTGTAGCAGTGATTCATGTATCACATGGGTTGAAGGATTAAGCAACTGTGAGACGGATCCCAGCTTTGACTTCTTTCCTGTCTTGACTCCATAATACTGGCGGTTTTGGTTTTGCCCACTTCTGCTGTGCAGGGAAATCAATCCTGAGCCAAAAAGAGAGCAGCTTACCCACAGGGCTTTGACTCACAATGAGTGAAGCCCATCTAAATGCAAGAGGTTTTAAGGATGTGTAGCTTCAACCTTTTATTGTATCAGCAAAAAAATGAGGACATATCTACTACATGAAGAAAGAGAGTGTTTATAGGAGAACTTATAGCTTACCTGGCCAGCAGTGGCATGTGTAATTGTCAGCAGTGTCCTCGCAAGTGCCGTTATTGTAGCATGGTTGTGACCAACATAAAGGAGTTAGGGTCTCGCAGTGCAGACCCATAAATCCGGTACCAGTACAGTTGCAGCTGTACCTGCAACACAGAATGCAATGTTCACTCTAGCGGGATGTCAGGAGATCTGGGCTTTGTTCCCAAACCTGCGCAGGCTTCTTGTGCAGCCTTGGCTAGCAGCTTGCACAGTTGAGTCCAGGCTCCAGACCACCATCTGGTGCTCTAGGAGAAACCGCAGAAATTGGGAACTAACAATGAGCTTTTTCCTGAAATATGTGGTTTTGTCGGGGGAAAAAAACCTGCTTGTGAATTCAAATTGGCTTTGGCAGATCATTTCTTCTAAGAATTATTGATATCTTTTTCTTTTTCTTTTTTTTTTTAATTTTCGGGGAAAAAAGTTTCTGTCATTTCCAGTGCAATTTGTGTAGGCTTAACATTCGGAAAAGGGGAGTGGCATTTAAGTGTCTTAGTGTATCCCCTTCTCTTGGACTGGTAGAAGATGAATTGGCAAAAAACATAAGGCAACTTCTGTTCCTTGACTAAGTAATATTTTTGTCTTTGAAAAATATTATTTTATTTTTAGGTTATTACAAAAATGTCAATTGCTTGCTTAGTTCCAATAATAACAGCAATACGACCTTCCTTTTAATATCAATGTTACTATTATGGGTTTAGAAGTCAACAAACCAGTATATATAAATGAACAATGTGCAGGTAATCAGTAATGTCTGGGGTTTTTTGCTTGTGGGTTTTTTTCAGATGAGCTAATTATAAAATAGATAACTCCTATGTGTAGGTCATATGGTATACGGTCAACTTTTAGGTGTCATAAAAAAAGACAGGCCTTTGCATGATAACTATGTTAAATGTGTATGCTTGGATGATCTTTGTCTAATACTTATCAGAAACAAAAAAATATTCTAATATTGTTTTATTTTACATGAAAATGATACAATAGTTATTGTACAATTAAAAACATGGGGAATCTTGCTGAACAAGCGATAAGTATACTTATTTGATGATTTCTGTGCCTAATATCTAAATCTTAGGCTTAGAGTAGATATATGGAGAGAAAGCAAAATTGTTGAACCTAAGAGAACACCAGAGAACAACTGGCTCCTGCAGTCTAAGAGACCAAACAATGTAAACTTTTTACTACACTATTTAACTGTACATAAGCAGAAACTTCTGGCAGGCCAGTTTATTACTAGTGTATGGATTATTCTTGAATCAAAGTCAGAGATGACTTAGACCAGGTGGCATTTGCATTTAGAATATAAAAAGTAATGAGGAAGATGTGAATCAGAAAAATAATTTTCATTCCAAGGTATGTTCTCAAAACAGAAGTCTCTTTCTCCTGCTGTATTTTTCATACGTTTCCTCCATGTGCCTTCAGTTTGGTGCTCTTCAGCTTAGTGGTGAAAGGGGTTTTTTTTTGCCTTAGTACACGCTCCTTTTTCCCTTTAGTCCAGAATCGCAGAGTAGTGAGGAATATTCACAACTCGCTGCTTAACGTAAGGCCCCATCTTTTTGCCTTTTTTCTTGGGTGTCTTTAAGAGTTTGACATTGCTGTCGACCTTCAGGGATTCTGGAGGGTGCCCTGCTTATTGTGGGCAGGCTGTGACTGAGCAGGCAGCTGGCTTTTTCTATTAAGAGCAATACTCTTAGATACTCTACCTAATATATTTTTGGGGCTTCTTGTTTGATGTTTTCACAATATGCAGAAAACAGTATGTGCAGATGCTCTTTCCTGTGCAATCAAAAGAGCATTGAAGGTCCTGGGAATATTTCCTATGGAAAAAAGGCTTGGCTCACGCAGAGGTATCCTCTGTGTCTGTGCACACCAGGTGTTTCAGGTCCAACTAAGGCACCTCTGTAAATCGTTGAATTTAAACGAGTAATGCGCAATAATGGGAAACTGTTTGGGTTTTTTTAAGAGATCAAGTTCTACTTTGTTGCATTCATGAAACTTCACTGGAAGAATCAGTCTGAAATTCAGGAGAGAATTTGGTTCAGTGTTTGTATTTATGGCTTTAAATGCTAAATCTGTCGCCTTGCACATATCTGAGAGATGGTGGCACACACAAAAGCCTCAGCTGAACTGTAGCATTAGTCGGAAAAGGAAAACTACTGTTTAAAGACTACAATTCTTCATTTAACCCCCAAAACACACAAAAGGAAGGAAATTGCTGGACACCCTTCTGTTTTGAATTGCTTTGTTGTCCGACCCTTTTCATCATGTACGAAACGTGGAAAAAGCTCCAATCATTCTCCAGATATCCTGCGGTATTACAAGCCAATTAAAATTGCTCTTACATGTACCTCAGCTTTAAAAGCTGGGAGAAGAATGAATAGGATTAAGTCTGGCCTGAATGAGCATCCCAGTTGCTCACCTCGTGCGTGCATCCTCAAAAGGCTTGCAGGTTACCAAGTGGGTTTGCTGTGAACTAGTCGGGTGCAAGGTGACCTCCCTCTCCCTGCTGTCATGCTCAGCTACGCTGGAAAATAGTAAATTGCTTTGTCCTGTTCAGAGTCATTCAGCGCTGCTGAAAAGGAGCTCCACGAGGCTGGTGCCGTGTCACCATGCTGTACAAAAGCTCATTCCCAAAACATGATCTCTTCCCCCTCTCATTCAAGGCAAGCAGGCCTTTTGCTGACATGACTTTTGGGCTGATTTTTGAGGCACTAAAATCTTCAAAACTGCTTTATGAAAACTGGAAAATACACAATAGAGGACAAATCTTACACTGATTAGGGGAGTGCCTGCATGAATACACTTACGAACTTTCAAATTGAGCCTATACATGTATTTTCAGTTTGGGAATCTCATGTTGAGTAAGCAAAGCCAGTATCAGTGCATGAATGCCAGAGTTCTGGCTGCCTGGGCTGCACTTGGACCTCTGTGTAGGGCTACTAACAGTAGGTGGAGAAGCTCACTTTTCTGTTGCCTTGCATTCCCTTTATTTTTATTTTTTTTCTTTGCCTATGAACTGCAGGTTGTTTTGAATGAGGAGCTGTTCTCCTATATGCCTATAAAGTTCCTGACACATTTCCTAATGATATCTATTACTATGGTTACTATTATTATGGTGTTCCACTGCCTCTTTTCTAATGCTTCTGTCAGTCAGTGTGGGCAGCTGCTCTTGGCAAATTCAATTTTATACACTCTTGCATCTCTCTTGGAAACTAAAGTTTGATGAGTGTTAGAAACAGAATTCATCTCTAAATGATAATACTCAGGGTCAGACAGACAACACACTGTAAATATTTAAAGTACGAAGGGGAAAAATGTACTTCTTGGTCAGTCTTTGCCATAAATATTTTGTTGTCCTATTGGCTCTGACACCAGACTTGCTTTCTTTAATCCTTTTCAAATTTAAACTGAAATCAGTGCGGGATCAAGGAGTGAAATCCACAGTTTGAAATGAAGCCAGCTACCTGGCAGGCTCTCATAGCATTCCTGTCTGCAAACAGAGGAGCTAATAGCACCTCACATTAGCATTACCCAGCTGTAGAAGACAGACCTGTTGGCGTCGTCCAGGCACTGTCCCCCGTTGAGGCACGGCTGGCTGACGCACTCATCGATGTTGGTTTCACAGAGGTCGCCGAGGAAGCCTGGCGCGCAGGAGCAGGAAAAGTTCCCCAGGGAATCGTGGCAGGTCGCGCCGTTCAGGCACGGTTGTGACAAACACTCATTGATTTCTAGCTCACAGTTTGTACCTTCAAAAGCAAAAAAAAAAGAAGCAAACCCCAAACTTAGGAGATGAGTTTTAGAGATCTCAGCAAGGACTGTCCAAGTACAATATTCACACAATCTTTTTTTTTTTATTAAGCAATTACCTTTTTTCAAAAGGCATTTCCTCCTCAATGTGCATTGCTAAACTAGGTTTTTCAAGGCTTGGGAGAATTTACAAAAGAACAGACCAGCTGTTATTCACAAGAATAGGTAGAACAACAACTTTTTATGTTAGATTGAATGTGGAAACAGAATGAACTAATTTTCAGATTATTCAAACCCTGCTACTATTCTATTTGTATAATATTGAAGTGACTAGTAATTTATTGACCTTGGAAGTGTCCATTTAAAGCTGCATAGTTAATTGAATCCATTGGGAAGCTGTCTGTTTAGCTGTGGTTTATTGCTTATTTTTTTTTAAGATTTAGCAATGTGTAAGTAAATCAGTCTACAATGCCATGTTTACAACAATTCCAAGAGCAAATCTTGGAACTCCTCTTCAGAGATAAATGATGGAACTAAATCAATTCTAACATTAGTTTACAGCTATTTATGATAGTTGGCAGGTTAAATACATGCTTCTTATCTCTGTCACAGTCCAGAACTCTAAGAAGATTTCATAATGAATGCCTTGCAGCTCCTGCTTTGATTATTTTAGGGTTTTGCATGTTTATGCACTTATTTAGTATTTTGTGTAATGGTGTGATGTTTTTTAAAAATAATTTTCACCTGCCAATTCAATTTAACATCTACAGTATCAGCCACAAAACAGATGCAAAATGGCAAATTATAATGAAGAAGCTGCTTTTAAAGGAACTTCCCTATCTTTAATTTGGCTTACCAAAGCAGCAGTAGTATTGTAAATATTTTTCAGGGGAATTTCCTACTTGAAAGAGAATCCGCAGCCTTGAGAATGGGTTCCATTCTTTTTGGAGAGGTGGAGTTTTCAGTACAAGATGATGGGGCAGGCTTTCAAAAGATGGGAATGTACACATTTAATGATGGGTATTTCCTTAGCAATTTATTTAAGCAGCTGACCTCTAATTCTTTCTTTATGCTGCTTTTGCCGGCTCTGTCCTGCTGGGAAATTTGTACGTGCTAACTCAGAACATCTTTCTCAAAAGACTGAGATTGCTAATGTTTAGCACTGTTACTTGATTACTAATTTATGTTGACTTTTTTGAATGTAGCATCTTTGTTTAAATATACATATAAATAAAATCCTGGAAATACATTAAAATGCCAAAATGAAATTTGAGGGTGTTAGCTGACAACTAGTTTTCATTGTATTCAAACATTAAAGTGCAAGTTCATCTTTCCAGTAGTTAAGAAATATTACTGCTGTGATTTTATAGGCTATATTTTTATAGTTCCTTGAGACCACATAAAGAACACTGGATGGGTGAAGTCGCCGGTCCTGTGCCTCCGGTTTAAGGTTCGTTGATCAGCCTAGCCACTACTTTCAGCGGGAGCCTGCCGCGAGACCCTAGCACGGGAACGCTCTCTTATGGCTTTATGGTAATGTACATTACATCCAGATATAGTGAGCAATCCCTCTGTGGTCATTGCCCTGTGAATTCGCTGTAATTGTAAACAATGTGTTTGCAGAAGTATGTCTAGTGACCGTAAATCTGCCAGAGCTTGTTAACAGCTTACTGCGAACACTAAAAATCATGTGACAAAACAAGCCCTGTTCAACAGTTCAGCCAAATTTAAAACTACAGGCCTGAAAACAGCCTGACGATTAACATGAGAACATAGCGTTGTTGTTTTGGTTCATGTCTTTAATCTATCAAGCCCAGTAACCTGCCTTCGGCAATGTTGCCTCAAAAGAAAACTTCTCTATAATGCATCCAGCCAATGCGATATGCCACGCAAACGGGGGGAATTCCTTCCTAGCCTCTACTGAATCTGCTGTCAGGCTTTCTTATATGTGATGAGGAGAGATGAAAAGATTAGATCGGCATTTGCACCTCAGTCTAACATTCTGTCATAAATATGTTGTATGCCAAATATCATATGCCAGAATGGGGAAAAAAGCACCAACGAGCCCTGCCACGGTTATTGCACAGGGCCACAGCATGAGGAGCAAAGGTGTCCTGTCCTAGAGCAGGCAGAGGTTTTCAGCAGATACCGAACCACACAAGTGGTTTGAATTGAGGGACTGGGAAGGTGGATATAAGTGATATTTATAACTTTTGCAATTTCTTTCAAGAACTAAAATTATTTCTTATACCGCTTGCCTTTCAAACGAGTCCTACGGTGCTCTTCTTTGTACAGCCCTAGTCAATAAAAAGTAAATGCAGGCAAGGCTGAAAGAGATGCAGCCAACACTTTCATGCTTCGCCGCCTACAGATATATTGCAAAGTCACCTTCTGGTCAAAGATGCTAGAGGCTTGCAGCCTCAGTGTAGTTCCAGGTGGACCTGCGTGTTCTTAGTATGGCTGGAAATTGGTATCCAGGTCACCTCTTCTGCTCTCCTGCGCTGTAGTGCTGTGCTCAGGCACAGCAAGTACAGAGGACTGTCCCCAAATTCCTCAATCTGTATATAGTAATCTTAAGTGCCGTTATCTGGGTTGGAGAGCGTCTGATAGCTATTTTCTAGGCATCAGCTTTGAAATGGCAGGAAGAGAGCTCATAAAAGAAATTAGACTGAGGGAAGAGCTCAGTTTCTTGGAGCGAGGTTTGTCCTTTCTGTGCACAGGTCTATGCTAGCCACCAGTCAGTTGCCTGTGTGCATGCTCCCATGCAAGTTGTTATGGGTCTTGCAAAAACTGCACTAACCAGACACAACCAGAGAACAGTGGGGCTGAATCTAATCAAAGGTCTGGGTGCTGGGCGTTTCTGAACTGTGACAAGCACTCTTTGGATGTATGTGCTCTCTGCTAATCTTTATTTTGAAAACTATTTAAAATGTGGCCAGTGCTGCTGGGCTCCTCAGATGGCACAGTCTTGTGGTTAGGAGGCCGATAGCCTGGGCGTGAGGTAGAGGGTTGTTTGAAACTTGAAAGCTGGAGAAGGAAACAGACTTTCCACTTCATTAGCAATTTTTGTTGGACAGACAATGCTGTTTGTTATTGATATCCACAATGACGCTGCTACAAGCTTGTTGGGAAGTGAGATATGTGTTTGAGGTAGTTCATCCCATGGCAGAGGCTGCAGTGCCACTGTGTGCCTTTGAGTGCTTAAAAATTATGATGCATCTTCCCCTAAATATTCGTGTGATGTACATATTATTAAGAATATCACATGCGAATGTAAAGATCCATCCAGAGTAACTTCCTCATTTTGCACAGAGTTCATCCCAGCTTTGGTTACACCACAGTAAAAGGTATCGCACCAAGAATTAATCTAGCCCTTTGTACCTAATGCATCTGTCACTGAAACACTTTCCACTGCTCTTGCCTTGGGCTGACCGGTTTTTGGAACTGCCATGCACCCCTGATAGTTCGTACTAAAATGTTCATTGGCAACGGAGGACTGGCTTCAGCTGTGTCCAGCAAGGTAATTAAGATACCTAGCCGTGGGTAATAACAGGCTCTTAGACCATGCTCTGTTGGGGTGAATTAAAAGCAAGTGCAATTAGTGCGATGGAGGGAAAAATGCATTTGATTAAGGTAGCCAGCAAAACTTCAACAAATGAATTGAGCTTCATTATTTAACAGCTGCGTGACACATGTCTTGTAAATAATTTCACACATGCAGAGCATTATCAAAACTGCAGATTTCATGCTAAATTTTCCAGTCTTTGGCTCTCATTGCTTTCTAACCTCTTCCATTTGTGTAAGAATTATGTGTGACATTTCTCAGCTATTTTAAGAAGTGCTGCAGCATACCAATCATACAAAATAGCAGTCATAGTCCGTGAAACAAGTAGCAACCGCAGCCAGTAACTCAAGCATTTGGTTAATATTACTGCTGTAGATTTACTGTACATTCTCTACCTACATATCAAGAGATATAACCTTTTTAACATCTTAGGGAAATGAGATGAGGCTGGATGACTTCCCACAGTAATTCATGGTGTCAGGCCAGGATAATAATGGTTGGCAAGATCCCCTGACAGAGCAAATGAGGGGTTTTATTACCAGTGGGGACGCCTCGGGGCTTTCATCCAGTAATCCCTCTGGCTTGTGCATTTAGCACAACTCACAGCAAGGTGCAGAAAACAACAACAAAGAATGCTTCTGATAAATCATTTGGTTAAGTAGCCTTTAAAAGCTGGTGTTTTACTGATGAAGGAGCAGTCTGCTACTCCTCTGTAGAATTATTAGGATTAGTCTCTGCTGCTGGAAACAGTGTTGGAGCTGTATGTCAAAACACTGCAGCCTCTTCTGCTTTGTATTTTAGACCTCTTCTGTTTCCTTGGTTTTCTCCTCATTTCTTAACTCTGCTTGTGCTAAGTGCGGAGCATTCGGTGTCATCGCTTGATTTTTGGTGAGAGCAGAGAGCATCAGCCTGGGAAACAGCAGAATTTCATGATGAAAGTGGAGCGACTCCAGCAGAGCAACTTTCCTCCAGCAGTTTGTGTTGACCTAAATCTTCATTTCTTTTTGTTTGGGCTTTACTATTTTATTATGTTTTCTCTCTCTTTGTCTCTAAGGTGTATATTCTGCCTCTTTCAAACAGTGTTCCCGGGCTACGAATCCAGGCCTGGACTCCACTAACAGTGCCAGTTAAACAAATACAGTTTCCTGAATACAACAGGAGGTCTGGGCTGAGTCTGATCATTGCAGAGTAACCATGCTGGTTGTTAATAGGTTTTTCCTTCCTTCTGCTCTTCAGCTTTTCCCCGGTTGTGTAGTTTTCTTCTTGGCTGGCCTGGGCTCAGACACCCGCTGGCAGCCGCAGGGTGGCAGGAAGGTAACAAGCTTCCTTCAAATAACATTCTCCGTGCTCATGAGGGATATTAACCGAGGGCTGGCTTCCAACAAGTGCTATGTCAGACACGGGAAAGCTGCTTTTTACCTCTGACTTCCCCTCTTGCATGGGGATTTGTGGATGGAGATGTAAACCACATCGTTTATTTCTTATTCATTTGAATCACTTGAAGCAATAGCTATTTTTTTCCCCCTTTTGCAGTATGACTCTTTTTTTCCCTCTTTGCTTACCTGACTGGCAATCTATCACTAAAATGCCTACTCTTTTCTCCTTTTAATGATGCAGCGTGCTACTTCTTGTAGTCCTACCCCTGAACACAGCTTTGAAATTTGAATGGAACTGTCTCCCACAAGGATTATATGCTCTCCAGTAGAGGAATTAGGCAAGAAAAAACATACACATACCTTAAAAGTGGAGCCACATAAAATGGGGTTATCAAAAAATGGGCAGTTTGGGAACATGATAATACATTTATTTGTATTTAACTTACATAATGTTCTAATTGCAAATGAGCTCTTTTTTTCTGTGAAGGGCAGAGAAGAGGAAGCTAATGTGAAATGTCTTGGTTTAAGAGTACAGCTTGTCATGATTAGCAAACCAAGCAAGTCTAATTAGATCTAATTTTTAACCCTGTCAAACATAGGTTTTGTCTGAGGACTAAAAACTACATATAGCGCTCTGAGGACAAGCATTTTCAGGATGTTCCTTCTAAAATAAAATTTAACCTAGCCCTGTGACATAGCTTTCAGTAAATGTGAGATTTCTTTAATCCTTTTCTTTCTGATATCAGTAGCTCACAGTGATAAGGTGACCCATAATGCACCAACAGCTGCTGGTGCCAAAGCTGACAGCACGGTGGTAATACAGGTATGACTAAATAAGTGTGTGGATGGGGGAGTTGAACTTGGAACATGGATTATGATGGTTCTCCAGGACACAAAGAAAAAATTGTTTTAATAGTGCTTACCTGTGTACCCAAGTGGACAGATGCAGTCATATTGTCCTATCTGGTTGAGACATGTTGCCCCATTCAGGCATGGATCTGACACACATTCATTCACTTCCAGGTCGCAGTGCTTGCCTTGGTAGCCTGGGACGCAGTAGCAGGAGTATTCATCAACCCCATCCCTGCACACTGCTCCGTTGTGGCACGGTTCGGAAATGCATTCATCAAAATCCATTTCACAGAGTGTACCTGTGTATCCTGCACTACAAAGGCAGGTGGGCCCAGCCAGGCTATTTTGGCAGGTTCCTCCATGCTCACAAGGGTTTGTGTCACACATGCTGATGGCTGTTTCGCAGGTAGGTCCATTATACCCAGCAGGGCACTCACAAGTAAAGCTGAGGTTTCCAGCAGAGCTTAAACAGGTAGCATTTTGAAGACAAGGGTTAGAGGAGCAAGGATCAGTGGTTTTATTGCAGAGTTCCTCGACACTGTCTACTGATGCATCTGCACAACAGCAAGTATCGTCTTTACAACCAGCAGCGCATGTAGAGTTCTTTTGGCAAGAGTTTGACAGGCACCTGGAATCATTCCTCATGCAAAGTGACTCTAGAAAGGAAACAAAAACCAGTGAGGACTTCCACAGCACTGGGAATAACCAAGCATGAAAGAAGTTCAACTCGTAATACAACTGTGCTTCAAAACCAACAGCACCAGTTGTTGGCTGTTGAGAATAAAAGAGGGCTGGTAACTGTATGACACATATTAGTAGACTAATAAGTGTAAAATGAAAACAATTATGAAAATATATGTAGGTTGTAATTTTCTGTTCTTGTCTCTTCCAACAACCATGGTCTGGAGTATCAGGATTGCTTAACTATATTAAGAATACAATTGCAACATTGGTGGTTGTCAACAGATATCCAACAATATGGAATGGATTTAGGTGTATTTAAGACAATGTGGTGTTTTTAACTAGAAAAAGGAGTGTTGTGGTTTAGGCTGGACTGGCCACTGAGGCCAATGACAGGACAAGGAATTGAACCACATTTTTCAGGTCAATACCACTTTGTATTCTTTTGTGGTGGAAGCTTTTTGTATTAGAGTTCAACAAAGCTAAATGACTGATGCAGGCGTAGCTCAAGTAAGTGGTTCAAACCATCATGCACATTGATTTTGACTTTCTGATTATAAAGTGTAATTTGACAATTGTACAGCACTTCCCCCACAAAGAATCTCCCAAACACCTGAGAATCAAAATAGCCCTCCAAGAGCCTTCCAGCCTTCTGCAGTGTAAATGTGTTCCTTACCCTCCAGGAACTCAGCTGCTGGCAGTAACGAAAGGTCACTTGGAGTTGCCTTGCTGCTGTAAAGACCGGCTGGCAATAACAGTAGCTACATCTCACTTCCAAATCAAGGAGTAAGCTGTTACCAGCATTGTTCATAACCCACAACTGAGAAACAGAGTTATAGCAGTGAAAATAGTGAAGCATGTACTTTCTAGTAAAAGAAAACAAGAATTTTGCCATGAAACTCTATATTTTTTTAAAAAATCATGACTAATTTTCTCCATAACAGAATAAACGGCCGTACTCAGATAAGCATAGTATACATATACCTGCCGCCTTACATAGTGGTAGGCATACTAAGCAATAGCAGCAAGATGTTAAATACTGAGTGTCTGAGGTAGGTGTGTTGGCCTGAGCTGAATCCTCTACAATCACAGCTTCACTGCCAACAATATCAAGTGAGTTAGACTGATGTTTGGGTCCCTTTATCTGTGCTATAATCAGTTCTCCCATGTGCAGCACAGACACAGGCAAAAAGTGCAATGGGATTCTATTCATCATGAAATTAATCTCATAATATCATGTTGCTTGTGTCATGACTTGCCATTGTTTTGGTATGGGTCAGTGGAAATGGTGTTAATCAGCAGTGTCTGGGAATTCTGTTACTCCCATACAAACTGACTCAAGGCTGTAGAGGTGGTAAGATCCAAACGGATGATTGCAAACAGGGTGTTTTCTCTAGACCTCTATCTTGGTCTAAAGGTCAAGGTCAAGCTTTTGAATGCTGATGAGAGACTAGTGGAAGAAATCTTGGAGTTGCCTCCAAATACTGTGCTAGTAAAATGAAACTATGGCAGATCAAACATTGTAGACAGTGATTAATGGAGAAAAGAAAGGCAAGTAGTTATTTACTGACAAAAACCACCCAGAAGACAGGGACCATATAAGTACTGACCTATAAAGCCAAATGCATGTATAGTATTTTGATTCTTACTGGTCAAATTGGAAAGTGTGATCTGGATTATAATAAAAGCTCTTATCCAGTACCAGTTTTTCTTTTGCAACTGACTTTTACCATTAGATATCCTCTGCTGTATAGTGAACATATGAATATACCATAGGACTTCTAGTGTGATTACACTGTGACATCCCTCAAAATATGAGAGTAAAACTGCAAACAAATATTTTGCATATTGCTAGAGGAAAAAAAAATTTTTGGATCATGTGAGGGGGGTAAAAAGCAGTTATATCTTGGCCAAGAATCTACGAAACAAAGCTGGATGTTCCTTCTCTTTGGGGACAAGATAGTGATTCAGAAGGGAAAGGCTAGTGGGCTGGAGAATGAGAGTTGCATTAAATGATCTCTGTGAGAGTCCTATTCTGGAGTCTTGTTTGGAAATGTGAAGGGGGTGTGTGTCTTCTACAGCAGTTACTTGAAAATGAATTGCAGAACACTGTTTGTACAAACAGGGTGTTGTGGATGAGCTGAACTTGCAGAAATTCAGACACATCTACCACCAGTCTCTAATTTCTTCCTGGTTCTTGGAACTGAGATTCAGGAGGGGGCAGAGAAGGAGATGGGGCACTGAAAGCGAAGCAGCATGTAGAGATGCTTATCAATGACTGGGGCTAGACCAATCCTGATGATAAAGTCCTGGAACAGATCCCTGGCTGGCTGGGAAAGTGAGAGGTTAGGGTTGGTCACCTTAGGATAACAACCAACTGCTGGGGATTGTCAGAGAGTACAAACTGACTGATGACAGTGCCTTTTCATAATGTGTATTTTAATATGTAATATAATTTAATTTGGTTTTTTCCCCTGGAAGGGATAGTGAAGGAAGAAAGCCTCAGAAAGCTTTACCAGCTTAGGAAAGACCATTATGTAGGTATGATACTACACTAATAAATGGGGAGGTTGGAAATGTCTGTGCTTCGTTGTTGTGCCTTCTGACTTCGGTGTACACAGGAGCCGCAGTGCCTCCAAGAATAAGAAGTACCACTCTGAATGAAGTTGATGCTCGTAAATAGGTAGATGTATTGAGTCAAATACCTAAGTAATACTTGTTTGAACAAGCGGAATAGAGATTATGTAGTAACATTGATGGTAACAGTGACATGATTTAAAACAAATTAAGAGTAAAACCTGAGAAATGTTTTTGTTTGAGCTGGTTTTAGCTGTTGTTATGCTCATATATACCAGAGATGCAGAGGAGAATTATCTAGAAAAAGTATGTTCTTTTCATGCTAAAGATTATCTTTATTTAATGCAGGCTAAGACAGACCTGATTCAGAAAGCAAGCTAACCATTGGTTAGCAGGCGAACTGGAGCTTTGCCTCCTGTTCTTTGAAGGGGAACAGGACAAAAATAGTACTTCTGATTCAGCCTGCTTTTAAAATGATCGTCCCCGAGCCTGTTACCACTCGTTTTTTGCACTGGGAGCAGATATTTCATCCTAGCGTGGTGTCAGTTGTACTCCCCCCAGCTCACAGCTCTAACTGAATGCAAAATTCAAGACATTGGCAATGGTGTACTGATTTCCTCCACAGTCAGCGGCATCAGGGACCTTTCTCCTCCTCAACACACCCTCATGTGTCTTCTGATGCCCTAGTTTACACAATTTTGTACATAATTCATGCATTTAGTTTCTTTTTTTTAGCCTGGATAATAATGAACTTGCTCCAATCTATTAATTACACTTTAAATGAGCAAAACTGCATTCCTTAGGAACTTTTGCATCCCATATTTTTGTTGGGATTGCACAACTTGTAAGATTTCTCCCTTCAGTCTGTCTATCTACTTAAAATTCACTAAAAGTACATGCTTGAAGAAACATCGCAAAACTGAAGAACTTAGATAACATTATAACTTAGGTATCTATTGTATTGTGTAAACTACAAGAGGTGAGGTCAGTCATTCAAGGGCTTCTTAAGTAGGACCACTGTGATATGAGAAGAAATTTAGTTAATTATTACTGCCTTTCCAGAGATAATATTCATGCAACAACTCAATTTGTTGTAATGACTGAGTGTGAGGCAAAGTGAAGCATTTGCCAGACTGCAGTTTTGATAGCAACATACTAGCTTTGAGCGCTGCTTAAAAAGCTTCGTAGCTCTCTGAGTCAGTCATAGTGGATGGAAAATGAGAGAAGAGGAAAGCAAGTCCTAAAAGCGCAGTCTGTAGTGAAGGCAACCAATTTGTTGCCAAGGTGACACCACAACGGGGAAAACATGAAATAGAAAACCTTTCCTGGACTTTTTAAACTAGTATCTTAATTTCAACTCCCCTGGCTTTTATAAAACAAATTTCTTATGCAGAAATGGCCAACAGACAATTCAGTAAATCCAATACTCCCTACAGGATGTTTTTGTCTGATTTGTGCTACAAGTTTATAGCAAAGTAATAAGGTTTTTGGAGTTTTATCTTCATTCTAATGCCCTGTACCATGTTTTTTATTATTTGTTCAGTTCTTGAGGAACACAAGAGTTCTGAAGTTCTTAGCAGAGATGTAATCACTGTTGTGTTTTAGCTTACTTGTGATTTATAGGCTAGGACCAAGAGCTTTTGTTAAGGGTGCTATACAAGAGTTTTGTTCCAGCAGCAAAACTGCATCTCAAAAAGGTGACCATCAAAGGGCAGACAATTATCATATTGTTATTAAACGGTATGCAGTTCACCAGGACATTCCCATGAGTTTTTTTGAGAAAAGTCATGTTCCTAAATGATGTGAGTGCTTCAGAAAATTGTTGGATCCTGGACTGCTAGTTAGGGCACCATTTGCCACCTATTTGAGACAAGTTTTTTACACTACCTCCCTTCCTACCCTGTGGAAACTCAGTTTCTGTGCTGCTCTGGAGTGATGTGGAAGGATGGATTTGGGAACCTATTGAGCTATTGAGAGCTACGTGGAAATGAGGGAGGAAGAAGATCATAGCATGTGGAAGCTGAATTCCCCATGCTCTGCGATGTGATGTGGCAGAATATGGTGATGGCTGATGCAAAGGCTGGCTCAGTTTGAGCTCGTGGTTGAATATTCTCTATTACACTTGCAGAAAGAGAGTGGAAAGGTTTCAGTGTTTTAGGGGGCTTGATATTTGGTAAGGTTGCAGAGGGATAACCTGAAAAGGCCTCATGTTCTAGCTTAGATGTGCAAAAGAGTCGTTTTCATTCTTAAGCAATTAAGGTCACTTCAGTAGGGACTTGTACTGACAGACAGTTTAAAAACTTGCATGTAACATTAAAAAAAAATGGAAACAAAATGCCGATCATTTTGGATTTACACTGATTGACACTTGAGATAATTATCAGTCTCTTTATAAACTTTGGTACATTAATCTAATTACGAGAGGAATTAGTGCCAAGCATTTTACCCCATGGTTAAATCCTCTTGATGCAGATGAGATGTTTGGTTGTAAAATTCTTTGCAGTAAAGCTTGCCATCTAGTGGCAAATTACTAGTACTACCAGAAACATGTAAATCGCTTCTTTTAAGGTTGGCACAAACTATTAAGATATAAGAAGAAATAATAAGTAATAAAAAATGCAAGAAATGCTGAGAAAGATCCAGTTTTTTCCTCCTGGATAAGCTTACTTAAATTCATTAAAGTGATGTTGTTATTGTATGAATATTTGAGCTTATATGACTATTCACCACTAAAAATGCGTGATTTGGTCTGGTAAAGACTACTTACTGGTCAGAAACCACTGAAGTGATACAAAACAATTTGGGTGTTGGAAGTGCATGGCAGTGAGCATAGGACGGTGAAACTAAATTTGTGGGAAAGTTAACATAAACAGGGAAGGAGTCTTGAAAGGGCCAAAGCCATTTGGTACAGATCTTCTGACTCCTGACAAGGAAACTACCTCTTCTCAGTAAAGCAGGTACTTTTGAAGAGCCCATTCTTATGTCTTTCCTGACAATTTGCTTGGTTTTTTTTTCTTTGAATCAGAGAACTAGAGAGTTCATGTGTGCTTTTCAAAATATTCTGTTAAGTTGATAAAATCAAAAGTAAAGTACATTAACAATCCCCAGTTCTGAGAATCTGATTAGCCATCTCAGCCACTCAAAACCCACAGACAAAACCAAGCAAACTGTGCCAGGTTGCTTTTGGCAGAAGTGTCTTTCAGCAAAGACTTATTCTTTCTCATCATGACTAGTTGGTGAAATATCATAATCAGCAGCAAAACTTAAAATCAAATTTCAATCACTGCTAATCGCATTGTTATGAACTGGAGTTCACTTGACTGTGGTCATGCCTGCATTTTGCTAATCATCTCATCATGCCTGGAGGCTGCTTGTAATTCATGATGCTATTCTTCAAATGTGCCTTCTTCCCCTGCAGGGAGGACTCTCAGCTTCACAGAAGCTCTCAAAGCTAACAGCTTTAGGGTGTTTTACATATACTGCAGAGATTTTCCGACCTCTTAACAGAGACAGTCTATTTTCTAGGAAAAAAAAAATCTATGAGAAGATAGAGAACTTTTTGATACCCGTATCATCATCACCAACATTGATGAGTTTACTGTGCTTTGAAGAGGACTTCTTTCCTTTTTTTCCTAACCTTTTGTTTGTCTGTTTTTTTAAACAAAGAGTTATTACTTCACATGTTTGACTTAAAACTGGGAAGCTACACTAGCTAATGCAGGATAAAGCTGTTCACAGCAAAATCTGACTTTTTATTAATTCATACATTTTGGAAGGAAATGGATAGCAAAACCCCAATATTCTGGTCTACGAGTTGAGAAATGAAACTTAAAAAATACTCCAAAGGAAAAAATGATTGAAATACAATAGCAAAAATAATGTGTTGGGTGGGGACTTTTGTTGTTTTTAATTTGGTAAAATAGCTTATATAATTGACATCTTGGTTGTGATCAGTTATTAGAAGGATAAAATTTCATTGGGATAAATCAAGGGTCCATTGGTTCTGTTAGTGCTATTACTTCCATCTGTCTTCTGTTACCTCCACAGCAAACATACAGCATTTGCTCACAACCGAAGGCTTCTCTTATCATCAAACAGGCTCGCTAAAGAAGTCATGGGATAACTTGGTGGTAGCAAGGGCTTAGATAGCCCAGTATCTGGAGTTAGGAACCAGAACCTTCAATACTTGTGTTCATTTCTTTTTTAAAACTTGCCCCAGGGATATTAAAACAAATGTGTGAATCTGTGTCACCACAATATCAAGCTTTGTGACTTTAATGAGATCTTGAAATAATTAACATCTAACTGGACATATATAAAATATTGTCCAAGGCATTTAAGGCTGTGTTGAAGGGAGCTGGGCTTTTGGTATAACTGGGCGTATCTCAGTTTGTCTGCAGTGCACCATGACATAGAAAATAAAGTTCATCACTATGACAATAACTTCCTTGCAAAGACAGGCTTAGAAAGTTGCGGGTGTGCATATATATATTCAATCTTGATGTATCTTGAAGAACTAGGGAAGAGATGAGAACAACTGCATAATCAACAGTGACAGAGATTGGGATCAGATACCTTCACCGAAAGGCAGAGATGCTGTTTGTGGATCAGCATTTGGCAGATGGGGAAGAAAAAGGGCGTGAAGCCATGCTATTCTGGATAAAACAGAGCCAGGTAAGGGGCTGTCTTAGCCCTCAACTTAGCTTTTTCCATCGAGATTCTCTGTGAATAGATAATTTCAGTTTTTCCATAGAGTTCTGATTGCCACACTAAAGTCTCAAACTTCATTGCACTAATGCTAGTTTACCCCTTCCCTGCCCATCTCGCAAAACGTTTGTCTACCATCTGAATTACTTCACGTAATGAGAAGCTTGTAGTTACTGTGGTGCCATTTCTCCTTTGTAAGCTTCACCTGGGACAGAAATGCCAGCCTCAGGACCTGACCTGCTCTATCCACAGCTGGAATTATTACTCAATATGTTCAACGAAAAAGTGTACCTTGGGAAGGTATGAACAAACTTTTGCCAAGCAAGCAACCACTTGTCTTGTCTACAAATATGGTGGTCATAAAGGGTTAATCCTGAATCTTTAACTTCAATTGTGTGTCCAAAACATCCTAGCATGTTGTTATAGAAACCACTTTCAGGCATTAAATCTTGGATCACGATTATTACCATAGTAACCACCACTGCACACAGGCAGAAAAGAAAAAAGGCAGTTACATAAATATTCCATTTTTATCAGAAAAGACAATTTTGTTTTCAAGTACATTTGTATGAGCAAAACCAAGGAACCTAAATTAAAAACTTATTTTCTTAAGCAGAAGTATTTTATATTAGCATAAGAGTAAGAACTGAATAGCATTAACATTTTAAAATGTTGTTTAGGAAGCAGATTAAGATTAAAGCTATCTGTGATTCGAATTACACAACTGATTATTAAATCAGTGTCTCCATTTCACTATTCTCCAAACATTTCGGCAAGCTCAGACTAATTTGGTGCTATCCCCCAAGAATGAAGGACATCA
This sequence comes from Chionis minor, assembly GCA_013398295.1. Taxonomy (NCBI): domain Eukaryota; kingdom Metazoa; phylum Chordata; class Aves; order Charadriiformes; family Chionidae; genus Chionis; species Chionis minor. The sequence goes on from VZSF01001879.1 coordinate 26,741, forward strand.
CTGTTTGCCACTGTTTTCCTTATCTTTTTACCTTGTGCCATCCCAGAGTTCCTTACCTTATGAACGCTTCAGCAGCAGTCCTTACAGCTGTTCCAACTGATTATACTAAACACAGCAACAATCTGACAGGCTTTGCTACAAAGCAGCCATGGAATGACTGTTTTATCACGCGGCAGTGAGGTGTGCAAGTTCAAAGGCACTAGCTTGGCGTGCGCGCACATGGCTGCTTTCCGACATTGCTGGAGAAAAGTGGGGAGTGGGTGCAGCTCATTAGCTTGTGAGTTGTGTTGTCAGCAGTTGGCAAAAAAAACAAACATCTTGAAAATCAGGTAAATGCCGCCTTCTAAAAGTATTTTTTTTTTTTTTTTACTCTCACTTCATTTTGCATCATACTCCAGTGTCCGTGCTGGGAACAGAAGGAGAATCAGATCCAGGAGCTCAAAAGGGTTACTGCAGATTGAATTTGGAGGATTTTTGGACACCAAGGCATGGTGGTGCTACTAGCAAAGCAAACAAACTAGTTTCTAATGTGGATAAGAGTTTATCCACTGTTGCTTTACCTTTTTGCTTAGCACTACAGTGCTGCAGTTTCAGTTGATAGTGCATAGTGATCATCGTGCTTTTACCATGCACAAATATTTTTGTTTGTATAAGGTGGAGGATAGTGTCTGATCAGGCCTAGAAGATAGCTGATATCCACTACAGTAAATAATGCAGACACTGATATAGAAACTGAACTGACTTCCACTGTGTAGCCCCCGCTACTGTATATGCTCTCTCTAAATATAACTTTCCTCTTTAATAGTTTCACAATATGTCTCCACATTCTTATCTTCTAAGTCTGCAGAAAAGTAAAGACGTGAGTGTAATGTTCCTTCTCCCTTTAGAAGTGATGAAATTTCTTTTTAGCTGAATCCACACAGCAGAATTCTTTCTTAATACTACAGAACAGGGTTCCATCATGCAGGGACATGGGAGATAAATAGGCAGGTGAGCAACAACGGTGATACATAGTGGTGGGAACCTGGGGCCCAGCTTCAAGTTTGCTTCTGTCAGCTCTTCAGAGGCAAAGAACATGGAAAATTTACTGTCCTCAAAATCTGAAACAATTTTTTTTTAAGGTGATATACTCGATCGCCTATAGGAAAGATTTGGTGTTCCCGCAGCTTAAATGTCTTTTTCCCAAGGATTCAATCAATACCTTTCGTGCCTGTACAACTCTTAGGGCTTCATTAGAGCTGGGGACATCCTCAGCATATGACTCAGGCATGTGTGTAAATATCTCTGCAGTGGGATGAAAGGTTTTGCAGAAATAAAGAGAGAAAACCTAGGTGTTTTAGTTAGGGGTGTGAATTACGTCTTAAACTATAGTGTTATCCTGTATTGCTTGCCCTGAGTGAGGTTTCTCAGTATGCCTAGATGAACTTGCTTGGATGGATGAATTTGTAATGCATTTGTGAAAGGTGTTCCCCCTCCTGCCTTGCTCCCAAGAGGTACAAAGATGACAGCATCAAGCCTTTTTTAAAATTAATGGAAGCGTAATCTGGCACTTCCAAACCTGATATCGGAACTCAGCGAGGGGTGCAAGTGGTGCCGGAGAAGTGGAAAAATTAAAGCAATGCTTGCAGTTGGAAAGATACCACCTGTATTCACAGCTACGCTAAGAAGGAAGGCTAAAACATACACCTTGGAAGCAGATGCATGACAAAATAATGAGGGAAATGGTGCCAGAGCCGAAAAGGGTTGCAGAAAGACCAAAGCATGGTCTCGCTACTTCTCTGCATCAATGGGGGGATTTTCAGGAACACAGAGGGAGTAACACAGCATAAAACTGTCAGTTTATGAATTTGGGTGAAATCCAGTTGCTCCTGGTTTTGTCTGAATTCCAAATAGTGGAAAATAGGGAGCAAAGGAGCTGTTGCCTCTTGAAGAGGCCAAATCTCACCTTGAGAGACACAAGGTCTCACAGCTTCTCTGGAGTCTGGAAAGAGTTTATGGCACTTTGCCTTTGTGTAAGACAGATGCTCCCAGCTTTCCTTGAGTTCCTGGCTCCTGCTGAATTCAGCCTCGGCAAGGAGCTAGGGTCTTGCTGAGCTGGAAGTTACTGCCCCTCACGCAGACTGGCTACTGATGACTTGCAGCACTGAGATTTTATTTAGGTCAGAACATGCAAGCAGCCATGCTACCACTGTGCTCAGCTACTAACATGGGAAAGAAAAAGCAGTCAGAAATGCTTCAAATTGCTGCAAAATCTTTGGTCTATTGAGCTGGGAGTAGAGGGTGTAAAAATCGAGTGCAAAATTGAATTCATGTCCAAATTCTGTGTCCATGCGTTTGTTTGCTTTTGAAAGTCATTAGAATGCATCCTTTTCAGTCTCCTTTATCTGTGGTTCTGCCCTCCACTTCATTACCTCTTTCCTTTTCTTAATATGAAAACAGCATAGAGCAGTGATTTCGATGTACAGTAGCACATAAAGGTGCTGTGATTTTAAAACATAGCTTCAAATGTCTGTAACACTGACCCAAATGTTATTTCTTGGGTGGAAAATTGGGTAGGCTTAAAGCCCAGATTATTAGAAAGGCACTATATCAACCTGTAACATGGAGCAAGAATTTATCTTGCAATGAGGGATATTTTCACCTACACTTTGCAAGTCACAGACTTTAGAAAATTAGATTTTCCCCTCTGTAAGTAACACTTAAATTTTGGCTTCAAGAAAATATGTATATGCTCATTGGTCAAATGTACTACACTAGTAAATAATAGGGAAAATGTTATTGTCAGGTGTATCACACAGGCATACGTTCACAGCCATGTTTTGATGACTCCCAGTTCCACATAGTCTCCACAAGCACTTTTTTTTATGACATTCGGATAACCAGAAGATCCCATTGAGGCACATCATATAAGATACACCATATTCTTTCTGCACAGCCAAATCTTCAGCAACAAAATGCATGTTCAGAAAATGATGTTTTTTAACATACTAGAACAGGGGCAAAACACATAAAGGTTTTTATAGATCTATTCCTTTTCCCAGCTGGCTTACTGTGCTCTGCTTTGAAGTGTGTAAGGAAATTAATGTTTTAAAGTTTCTAGGTGCAAAGCTGTGTACTGATGTGTGCAGATGTTGGGATTGCCTCCAGTAGGTTCCCAATAATACAGCTGAGAACTAAATATTGCTGAAGCCAAGAACTAAATATTGCTGAAGCCAAGTAAAATATAGCAGAAGACCCAGCTTTAGACTAGCATCACAGTGATATCCATAGCCACCAGAGTGCATGCTGTCCCTCCAGGCTTGCTGGATGCATGCATAGTCCTTTTCTCTCACAATTTTAGTTTCATACTATGTAACAGTACTCTCATATCAAGATCATGATGCTGCTTCTCCTGTCTCCCCAGACTTAAAAAAGTAATCAGCCCTGTAGCAGATCAGCATTATGTTGCTGGAAATACAGTGCACTGCGATTTAAATGCCACAGGAATCAGAAGAAAGCTTCAGCGTCGCTACGGTGCACAGTGAGTACAAAGAAAGCAAGGTCATTCTTTTCTGGCACAAACTTTGTAGAGGAGTTCACATTCTAGCCCTTTCTGTTATTTACTAGATTCTTTTCAACTGAAATCACCTACAATTAGCTCTGCATGAGCTAATTACCAATTGGGATTTAGGGACTGCTTGGGAAAAGTCTCAGCTCCTGTATTTTGGGACAGGCTAGAGTCTAACAGGGCCAACTGGCGCAACCAGGCTTTCCATCTGCTCTCCTGCTGAGCTCCTGTGCTGCGAGCACCTATCAACAGGGCCAAGGTCATAACATTGAGACTGGTGAAGACCAGTGATGTGAACATGATCTGCACAAGTTGCCCTCACTGACCTCATCCAAATAAATATCACAGGCCCAATAGAAGGATCCTATAATGTGAACTTTGGCAGAGGGCTAGTCTTTTGAATGCTAGTTCCATGTAACAGTGAACCTCTGCCACAGTCATGGCTCTGACGCATCAGTGGTAGCTTTCCTGACCTGAAGATAAACTGTATTGTAGCACCCTATAAAATCTACTGACTTGTAACAGAGTAGAAATGGATTTGTTTCATGACTTTACAACACTTTATTTCCAGAGCAAGCTCAGAAGCAGATCCTATATAAGACTCTAAGCTACCTAATATGAAATTACTAGTATCAGTCCACAAGACCACCATGGTTTCCTCTCCCCTGATTTCAAGAAGTGTTTGCTGATTAATGGCAAAATGCTATGTCCACCCTCAACATGCTATATAACCTGCAAGGATGTTGTTCGCCCAGCTCCAGCTCCACATTTCCCCAAGAGTCACTACACTCTCCTTGTCCATGCTACAATTCCAGCGAGGACTGGCCAAGCCTTTGTTTGATGACACCCCAGAACTCGATTGCACCTGGTAGCAATGCAGTGTAATCAAATGAACATTAAATAAAAGCCAAGAGAATAGCAGCTGCAGGTCACATTGTCTTCTCTGTCATATGAGAACTGGGATTGAACTGAGTCTGTGGGAAAACAGAAACTATTTCTATAAGAGGTATTAATGAATTTTTGGAGGTTACTAGGAAAATCAGCATTCTTACTCTACTAGTATCAACAAAGCAAGTGCTCAGTTTGACATTTATGGTTCTGTTCCGACAAGAAGCTGGCTGTGTCACGTGGGTTTTTATGCAGCTCATTTGGCTGCCTTTCACTTTGCAGCAGAACATGACTAGTCTGTGTAGTGGTGATCACAGCAAAGTGCACTGAGCTTGTGACACTGCCAGGCCAGGCAGGGCTGGTAGATCTCCTGCTCTCATCAGCCACGGCGTATTTTTATGTCATAGCACCTGTCTGGCTGAGTCACTTGATGACTTTCTCAGGGGGTTTAAGGCTCTATGTGTCACACTAGTCCAGATGCTCTACTTAGGTGACAAGCTTCCTTCCTTGTCTCCCATGTAACAATAACAGAAAAAAAACCCACCTTTGAGCTATAATTTATTCACAAACCCCTTTTTATGCCTGATTTTTGGAAATTTTAACAAATACTGAGTTCAGTAATGTGATACATCATCCAGTGCCAGATCATTTAGCAGTATAGCCATAGCCAAAGTTTCTTCTAAGGCAGCTTATGTCTCTAAAACACTAAAGTCTCTGTTCTAACTCAAAGTATCAGGAGTCTTTCCTTGCAGAAAAGCAGGCCTTGCAGAAAAGGTCAGACTGGCCTTTTATCCCAAAGCTCCCTTGAGTTGATGGATAACAGGCTCATCATCTTTTTTTGTGGTTGTCCACGACTCAGGCACAGGATTTTATTGAAACGTGTTGCCTGTCAGGGCCAGAGCATGTCCCCTCTCCTGGGCTGCCCGGGCTCAGGGCCAACATGGACAGCACAGCTCCATGGCTTTAGAAAGCCTTGGCATGGACCTGCGCCTCCTTGGCTTGGAAGCTACTTTTATGGTCAGGCTGTCACCCTGATGCAGTCCTGGACCCTGACCTGGGCTTGACCTCACTATGGACCTGCCTGGTGATGACCGGATGACTGGACCACAGCTTGACCCCGCTTACTGTGCCCCAGAACTGATCTTGACCTATTAACTCTAGTATCACTATAGACTTGTCTGGCAATCACTGGACTGTGGCTAATCCTGGCTGCCACCACCTGCTCTGCCTGCCTTGCTCAGGTCCAGTAGGACTGATCTCTTCAAGGTACAGACACTGCCCTGGTTGCTCTGCTGTCACCCTCAGCTCCCAGCTTCGCTTCCCTTGTGGAGCAGCCCACACTTGCTGCTTCCTGGCTGCGCCTTTCAGATTGAATTGGTTTTTCTTAGCTTAAGATCAGAAAATCTCAAGCTGCAAACCTACATGTGCCAGACATGGAGGAGGAGGACATTTTGGGTGGGTTTTTTTTGTGTTACACTGAAGTGTTAGTGCTTTCAAAGTAATTCCCATCCTCAAAGCATTGTGCAGACATCCTATAGTTCAGGGGGGATTACACCAACTGTACCAGCATGAGCCATGCAAAGTCAGAGATCTCAGAGGGAATCAGTCTCACAGCACCAATCCCAGTCTCCAGTATGCGTGTGTCCTTTGAGGAGGACTGACGGACCAAAAGGAAGAGCAAGAGCAGGTATTAAAAAAACACTCTCTAATTAGGGATGGCTTTCTCTGAAACCTGTGTAAGATGCTTCAATATAAAGTAAAGCAAAACCAGATTATTCACCAGCATCAGGGTATGCTCAGGAGCCTTCCTTGGGGAAGACACTAAGTAATAAGTCTCTCATATCAGAGGATTATCACTAAAAGGCAAATTGTTTCTATAAGCCTAATGCGGTGGTGTGTTTTATAATAAAAAACCCCTACCGCTAGGACATTGAATATCTACTGTAAATGAAGAGCTATCCAGCAAGCCTTCATCAAAATTACAGCAGTAAGTTTTTTGCCGGTAAAATGACACAAAATTTAAAACCATGAATAAATAAACACTGTCCAGAAGCAATCAGTATAGTGGCGCCTTTTCTTGGAGGGTTTTGTTGTTACTATTTTATTTCCTTGTAAATATTCTCCTTTATTTCCTCTGTTTATTTAATTTATGTAATAGGTAGATCTGAGTCCTTGTCCCTCCTTCCTATCCTAGTCCTTACTTTTCTGCCTTAGATTTTTTCCATGCATTCTTTTCTTCCTCTGCGGCCTGATCCAAAGCAGACTGGGATTTACAGGGCAGCAATGGGAAGTTACAGTAAGTTTGTGTGGCTGGTAAATGAGGCTGCGGTAATTGTAGCTTCAGGACACAAGGTCATTCATGCCACCATCTCCACAGGGTAACACAGATGCCTCCAGAGCTGTGTTGAAGTGTTCACACTTCTCAAAATGACTTGGAGCACGGTAAAGATGCTCTGGTCTCCTATTCCCCTGGATATAAGCTTTAGCCATCCCTGTTGCAGCGACAGTAGAGTTTTGTGTCACACAACTCTGCTTTTAAGACACAGGGAGAGCTTGGGATGTTGGTGGTGTAGTGGCTGGGGCATGGAAGACAAGATTAGCAACCAGGAGGAGAGAACTAGAGCCTCCACGGCTTGACATCAAGAAGCTTTCTCTACCTGAAGAAACTTTGGTGCCATACAATGATGAAAAACAAGAAAGAATACCCTATTTTGGGGGACAGACCTTCCTCACAATGATACCAGTCCAGACTTACCAGTACATTATACAGTACATTATAGTAGAGTATAGAGTACATTATAGGGCAGCATCCTGACCCTGCTTTTTGTTCAATTATGCTACATAAATAAATGAGATCTGTGTAATAGTAAAAGTCTGTGATCATTGGGGTTATTAATTATAGATAGCCTTGAACAGAACAAGGGACTGCTACTGTACTCCTCAAACAGTGTCTCATTAAAAAGGAACAAAATATCTTACTTAATTAGAGGTTCAGCTGTGGTGTCTTTTCAAGACACTTTGGTACTGATTTGACTGTGGTAGCCTACTGTAACAAATATTATTCCATTAATAATCAAGGGAGTTTGTAGGAATAACAGTGTAGGAAGCACCAAAATGTCATTCAGTTTGCCAGGGCAGCTGGAGCATCACTATCCAATATAGCATTTAGACTATGGATTATAGTATATAGTTCAAAAGTAGTTGCACTTTATGTGAAGCCCTCTCCTTTGTGCCATTTTTCTTAATTGGCTCCAGCCCATGCTTCATCAAGTGATCTCAGGCAGGTGCACTTAAAGCTTGATTTTCTCTCTGAATAAATGGAAGCATATTGTTTCTGCTAATAATTCTATAGGCTAATTTTACCTCTGTTCTGTTTTGTCTTACCTCTGCTTTAGTCACCATGACTGAACATATGAAATCAGCCACAAAATTAACCAGATGAACATCAGTTTGTACATATGCATGTTCGGTTTACTCTTAGCATCATGTGTTCATTATTAGACGTGTTGATTCATTCTTGTCATCAACAAATTACACTCCTTGACTGAGAGGTTTATTCCTGCAAGTTCTGATGTCACAAGAAGATTTTACTGTATTTTCCATGTATTGCATTCATGGATTACATCTGAGAAAGCAGAAATTTTAGTTCCCTAGTAATATGAGTCAGATTCCTGTTGGGGTGGACATGCAGAGCCAGGTGTAGCAGATTACTTGTTAGCCCCTCACCCCGCCTTGGCTCATAAGGAGCTAATGGGGGTGGAGAGGGGATGGCTGAGGCTTCTTATAGCTCTGGAGCCCAAATCTCTGCCCCATCACCTGGGTGTCTGTTGTCAGGCTTGTCCTGTGGTTTGGGAGGTGATGGTGAAGAGCCTATGCTCTATGGGGAGAGGTGTGGTGCCTGGCCACCAGCCCTGCTGTCCCTAGGGTTGGGGTGGTCAGCCCTGCCAGGGAGATTTGGTGCTCTGCTCATGTGAGGACTACTACTTCTTTGGCCGGACCATGAGGCACAGGACTTCTCTGAAAAGTCCTGGGGCTATGCAGCAAATGGAACAAGCTTCAGACTGTCTTCCTTCCCTAATTAACTTAGGGAGAAGAAAGCAAGCTGCAGTAAAGGAGCAGGAGAGGCACAATTATGCTCCTTCTGGAGAAGCAGCACTTGTCCGATCTGCAGGGAACGCTGCATGTCCACTACAGAGCAATGGAGTCTGCTCTGCTGACAAGCTGTTTTGCTTTGCAACGGATACATTTTTATCACGCTCTTCAGGTAAGATGCAGATTGTGTGCGTGCAAACAGTAAAATATTTTTTAAAAGTAATTTTTGTATTACTTAGATATTCTTATAAGTACCAAGAATTTGGATTAGGATCAAAACCGCCTATCTGCAGGGATTTTTTTTTCGGGGGCAGGGGGAAACACAAAAACCCACAACAAACTGAAAAACATCAGACATTCCCCCCACCCCCAAGTATCTACATTCTGATGATCAGAATTTCTACTCCAATCAGTGGTAATTTTGCCAAATCATTAAATTGCAAAGTTTAACTTGTCAAGTACATGCATTTAAGCATTTCAGTGTGTCCCTACTATCCCAAAACAGTTAAGCAGTTGCTTGAAAGTTTAATTCATTCAGAGGAACGCTTACCAGTGACTAAACTTACCCCATTTTTGCTGAGGTTTTTTGCCTGTTACCATAATACTTGGCATTTGTTAGATTGCCTGCTAGGGGGTGATGCTCTCTTTCTAGGTAACTCTCTTCTAAGGTGTGAACCGACAAAATAAAATTCTATTTTATTATTGGCAAAGGGAAGTAATGTGCCAGCTAACCTCTTGCAATATGCTTCCTCCTCTGCCACCTTTCTTTCCTGACTGCCCCCAAAAGTGATCCCAGTTTGAATGGCATGCTTAGGTGAAGATGTAGTTGGAGACTTCCTGAAGTCAGTAATGAAGCATGCCCCACTCCCTGGGAGGTGGGCTGAATTAGCTCTCCTAAAGGATCTGAGCTCATGGTAGTAAGAGATGTTGTCACTTAGGAACATCTGAATTTCGGGTACAGAATTCCTGACAACTGACTTCATTGAGATGGCTTTTGCCAGCCCTGATTGAAGTTCTTATAAAGCAGTTTTTATTAAAAACTCACTAGGAATATGGCTTTGAAAAAGCAAGATCTCGTTTTTCACTAGTCTGCAATTCTTCACAGTTCCTTAACAATTTTCATAACACTTTTCCTTTTTCTTCTCCGCATTGTCATGCCTGTTTGCTGCAGTGATTGAGTTTTCATAACTGTCAGAACAATGTCAAGACAATGTGAAGACAGTGTCAAGGCAAATACAGAAGGGTGACAGTGTGAAGGAGGGAAAGAGAAAAGAGCTGTCAGTCCTCAGAGCGCTCCGTAGAGGAAATATTTCAATGATAAAACCGTTGTCACCATGCACTGAGCAAGACAGAGAGAATAAAGTTACTCTGCTATGAATGTATCTGGGTGACAACTTGGAGTTAAAGAAGGACTTAAAGGAATTTGCAAGGATGCCTTTCCTCCCTAACTCTCGTCCCATATTATCTTCTAGACCATGTTCCAGTCCCTAGTACCCTGTCAACAGGGCACCGTTCTGTTTTAAGTTTCTCATATATTAATTTGTAAAAAGCACGCTTTTGAGAAAGTCTAAGAATGGGGGTTCAAAAAAAATTTTTTTACCTCTTTCTAAACAATACACCTCAGCATGGAAAGATACTCTAATGCCCACCTATGGGAAGGTAGAGGGTTTTCCCACTTGGTGGAATTCCAGGATGCTTTCCTGAGTGTCATGAGCCATGACCTGTGATTGTGGCAACAGTCCAGAGCATGATCTAATTGCTTTCAGAGTTCAGCGCTACAAGGCACTGAGTATCTTGCTCCTGTGTCAGTGCAGAATTAAGGCGCATACTTAATTCAGCCCCACAACGTATCATTTTTTTCTGAAACATCCTTGGAAAGGAGACACTGTCGTGGTTTAGCCCCAGCCAGCAACTAGAACCATGCAGCCACTTGCTCACCTATGCCCAAGAAGGGTGGGGAGAAGATGGGGCGAAAAAGGAGGGGAAAGGGAGGAAAAAACCCCAGACCTCATAGGTTGAGATAAAGACAGCAATTAAAAAAAAAAAAAAAAANAATAATAATAATGTCATGGGTCACTCTTACTGCCTGGTGAATTGGCACCATGCTGAGCAGCAATGGTGGATTCCCACCCACCGGCTAACCCCCATTTATATACTGGCCATGATGCCTATGGTGTGGAATATTTCATTGGCCATTTCACCGTTCTGTCTATGCTTCTATGGGAAGCTGAAAAAAGACTTCGAATAGGCTAAACATCTCTTAGGAACAACTAAAAACAATACGTATTATTGACATTCCTTTCACAGCAAATGAGCTCCTTCCTAGCTGAAACCAGGAGAGACACATTCTCACAAGGGCAAATAAGGGACAGATGTACAGATCATAGGGGGCTAAATTCTGGCACCAAAGCTCTGTATGGCAGTACTTCTGCTCTACTGAAAGTTGGGGCAGAGTGAGATGCTACTCACCTTTAGAGCAGTTTTCAGGATATTGAAAATTAAGCACTGGCCTCAGCAAGTCTGAGAATTTGCTCTTTGTGTGTGTGTATTCGGTGCTTTCTGCCTCAGCCTTAGAGGTGGGGGGAAATGAAGGGTTTTCTTACGATTTCTGTCCTGTTTCTGAACATCAGGATGATCAGATATAAGAGGGTTTAGATGAACATTAGTTAGTATCATTGCAATTCTGGAAAACAAAACCCCCATTGTTAGTGACTCGTAAATGACATTATAAATACCACTGAAGAGGTTAAGAAAAGTGAACTCCTAAATAGTTTTCTGGGAATAATGTACCATAAACTCCTCGAAATACTTCAGCGGTAGTATTTTCAGATATAAGAATTAGATGTTAGTTATTTGAAATTGAAAATGCTAAATATTTTCTAAATATTGCATTCGCTTATTTGTTATCATTTATTTTATTTTAAGGAAGTAGGTTGAACAGTTAACAAATTTTCTTACTTGTTGCCTATGAAATAACTGAAAATAACCAGAGAAATGCTTGCTATTCTATCGTTACTGTATTCCTGTATTACGTCTATTTGCAATTTGTGACAGCATTAAGTCTAAAAGCCTCAAACCTGGGTGACTTTTTTAGATGAACTGCAAGTTCTATCCATAGCTGCAGCAGCAATGCTCTAACTAAGCTGTTTAACCTGATTGTAATCTAAGTTATATATTGCTGAGGGCTGACTTTTCCCCCTTGCCCTGTCAAGTTTTGTTAGCCTGAAAATAGTCTGCCATTTTAAATCCAGCATCAGCTTGGGAAGAGTGTGTTTCTTGCCTGGGGCTCAGATGCCTCCTTCCATTAGTGTTCACACCTCAGCTATCATGAGCCTCTAGTAATCACTGAATCTCACCAGTCCTTACAATGGAAAGTCTATAGGGTGGCAAGTTAGTGACTACAAAGAGTGTACTGGTCCCTTCATAAAAGAAGGCTAAGAGTTATCAAATAAAAGAAGTGGCATACAAAGGAAAGCCTTACAGTTAGCAATGGAAGTCACAGGTACAATGACTGCCTATGTTTTTTGTAAGAATGAATAAACAATTTTTTAATCTTTAAAAAAAATACTTGCCATATTACAGATCTCTCAGGCTCAACAAAAATCTGGAAAAGTGTGTATGTACCCTCCCCACAATATATATATATTTATATGTGTGTATAACACGAAGTGAGAAACACAAGATCTAAATTTAGCGGTTTGAACAGGGAGATCATTTGGATTGTGTTCACAGCACTCCCACTGTAAGCAAGATATTCATCTCGCCTTTCTCCAGCTCAGCATTCTCACCTGTAAAACTGAGATGCTGTCTGCGTGCAGGCTGTGTGTGAGGTTCAATCTGTTTGTATTTTTGTAAAACATTCAATACACCTTATGAGGAAAAAGCTGAAAGTATTTCAATGGAAACAAATTTTTCTGCATGTTTGCAAGGAAGAGAAAGAATCCAAAAGAAGCCTGTTCCTCCACCCTTGCATGACTGCTGGCTTTGGGCATTACACCTTTAAAGATAACTTTAAATTCAGTAAAAGTCTTTGAGAGATGCCTAAACTTAAACTCAATACACAAGTATAAGTGCTAGGAGGACAAATGAGTTTTACAAGGTGAAATGCTGGACTGACCTTGAACATGAAAGTACAGCCCTCACTATTAGCACAGAAAAATGTTAGATTCCAAGACTTCACTTGAGAAGCAGAACTAATTAGAGATTAACAGAAATGAGGCATGTAATAGCTGGAATAGGGCATGACTGTGGTATGAAAGGCTGAATCGCTGGACCTCTCACTGAGGTCAAGATCTTAAAAACACTAGAATTTTTTGACAAGTTTTGCAGATGTTCCTGTGGCAGCTGAACATTCATTATAACATTCAAGCTGTGTTCTGCACACAGGAGTTTTCCCTGTATTAAGACTGTTTTCATCCTTGAAGTCAGGATACATTTCTGAGCATGGGGTCTTATTCAGGACCATGTTCACATTCCTACTGCGCTGCAGGGTGTCCTGAAGTCACCAAGTCTGCACTAGAGTGGTAACATAGTGGAGATTTTAGATTTTTTTTTTAAATAAAGCTAGTAACTTATTTTTTCATACCTTTTTTTTTTCCCCAAAGGGAGTCTGAAATACACTTTGCAGTCTTTTTCCTCATATTTTCCACTTCCCAATTTTTCCTGTCACTAACCACCTTCCCACCAACTCTAACGATCTTTTTATTACTGAATGGTAATAAATGGTCCAGAATTGGTCAGACAGCAATTCTGACATACTCCCTGAAATGACTGCTTTACCAGCGCTGTAGTAATGGGCTCAGCTAAACTGAAAATGGTTCACATAATGATTCACATGGAATAGGTGGGATTGGAAGGTACTTCTGGAGATCATCTAGTCCAAACTACTTGCTCAAAACTGCATCAACTAGAATAGAAAGCTCAGCACCTATTGCCTATGATATGTCTACTTCTCAGAACTTTTCATAATGATTTTATTTTTGGGAAGCCAGGTTTACTGTAAGCATGCGTAACCACATGCTTGTGGATAATGGAAGTGTTGGTGCTCATCAGTGATTGCAGAAAAGAAGCAGTCACCCATGAAGACCCCGAATTCTTCAGGCTGATTCAGAGCCATGGCATAAAATATGTGCAGGGTTAAAAGAATTCAGGAAAATCAGTCTCTCAGCTCTCTGGATGTTTGCAGTTATATTAATAAAAGTAAGGAAAGGGTTCCCCTGTCTGTAGAAAAGTTGACACAGCATGCCTGAAACTGAAGCACAATTAAATACCATTGGCAAGTCGTTGTATGCTTTTCCTCTAGAACAACATGTTTCTAGGCTAGCCCAAAGAAGAAATGATGCAATTCAGCATGCAAACACATTTCTGATTGCTGCTTATCTATTGCACAAAAATCCCTGTGAAGTGTAATAACAGTCTCCATTTGCTTTTAGTAATAATGAAGAATGCAGTTCCCTCAAAGCTTAATTTAAGGGTTGGGATATAATGAACAGAGGGCATTGTTGCCAGCCAATCAAATTCTTTAATTAAGATTAAAGAATGTAGTCCTACTTCTGATGCATCTCAAGTATCTCAAAAGGCATCATTCTCCTTCTACTTGAAAAGAACTTGATTACAACCACAAACTTCCTGGTTACGTACAGCAAAGCCATGCCTGTCCTGACTGCACATAGCAGCATCTTCACTGAAAAGAGTGGGCTATCAAAGTTAAGCCAGAATAAATTAAAGTGAAATCAACTCTGCTGAATGTTAATCATGGAATATGAGAAGTACCTGCAACATACGTATCTCATTGCAGCAAAACCATTGTCAGCTTAGAGATGACGGTTGAGGATGTAACAGGTCCCCTGTAAGTTATTTTCCTCAGTCACTGGGCAGTGAGAAAGCCTACAGAGATCTGTGGGTACAGAAAGTGCCCATATGAATCTATGAACTGGTGGGCACTTCCCCAAACAAAATACTGTAGTATCTGAAGGAGTTCTTAAGGCTTTTAGACTACAGTAGAAGTGATGTAGTAGAAGTAGATCTGGTTTTGTTCTGCTGTGTGCACGGAACTGAATCTTCTTCCTTTCTTACTTCTTTGCGTTGCTTCTCAGATCATTAGGTCAGTCTGTTTGCTGGAAAGATTTTTATCCAGATTCTTCAAAGGGGTTCAATGCCAATCCTTCCTTCTCCTGCTTAATCCTGTGGAAGTTTTGCTCCAAACACCTCTCAGTCTTGTCACTCCACTACCACGGACAGTGGTGGAAGTTCTGAGTTGTCTACTTGTTCTTCGGGAAATCTAATGTTCTTTGGAAACAGCCTTGTGAATGTGAAAATGGCAATTGATTTTAAGCACTTTACTCTTCTTTCAATTTCCATGAGCGCTAAAATGGGTAGATGTTAGACTAAATTGAATCAGACATTTAAGACGTACTCAAGAGAGAACAGAACAGATAGTTCTTGCTATATCAAGTACAGGGTGTTTTTACATGGACTGAGGCTTGCAAAATGTTCAGTACCATTAGCAGTGAATACAGAATTACAAATGTCAGCTGTGTTTAATATAAGACAAGGGATGCGTTTAGCTAGAAAGTTTGAATTTGTGGGTCTTACAAAATGTTGGCCAGATACTTCCTTTTTGCATTTGCATTGTAGAGGCAACCTATTTGCATTCTGCTGTCATGATATATACTGGTCCAAAAACATATACACAGAGTGACCAAAGAGGCTTGGATTATCATTCCCACAAACATATTTTTCATATTTTCCTACATTTTAAGGTAGGAATCAAAGTGGAGCTTTACTTTCGACATTCTTTTAACGTCTGCTTTTTAGATTGAACAGGGGCAGAAAGAGCCTACGAAAGCCTTACACATTTTCACCCCATTCAATAGCTCTGATGTAGTCTCTTTTATATCAGTGTCTGTTCTCTGACTTCTTCTCTCCCTGTCATTGCTTATTTCTTTTGTTATGCAGCCTCTGTTTGCTTATTTTACAAGATTGGTCCCTTCTCTCTTTGTACGTTATCCATGAGATTATCAAAGGAAGGTAAGGGGCTGCTGGACAAAAGCAGCTCTTTTCTTTACACTGTGTCAGACTTCAGCAGTGGTTTTGCCTTTCTTGCAGCTCTTGAAGGCAGGTGACTCCAAGATGAACTACCTACCATGTGGCTATATCTTGGACATTGCAATTGAATTGCATCTCATGTGGTCCATAATGAACATTTCCAGAACTGTATGTAATTCTCAGGTCCAGTTTAGTCTTCCACCCAACCAAAATGGCATCACCATGAGATTGCTGTGGTGTATTTAGTATGGCCTGCTTGCATTTGAGAGAGACACCCTGCAAAGGTGCCTATATGAATACCAAGGTATAGGTAGATGAGTGCAGGCAGAACTCCTTTTTGCTTGCTATGAGCCAGCTCTGATGCAGGTGCCTTAAACTATATTAGCAGAGCACAGTGCCTGATCTAACACGCTCTGCCTCTCAGCAGGAGCTTGGATTCAGCACGGTGCTAACACAACTATGCCACTTCTGCACCAGAGGTGGCTGATGTCCAAGCAGCAGCAAGGTGCTCTCTTCCCAGCTGTTAGGAGGTTGGTGAGTTCTGCTGAAGACTTTTTGGTGCTAACAGTCTGATCTCTCCTTTCAGCTGTGCGGACATTTGACTGTGTTCAGATTCACGGACGGTTAGCCATAGCGGGAGCAGTACCACAGCTACGTTTTAAGTACCTACAAATTGCCACAAAGCTTAGCAAAACACATCTGAAGATACTGCTGTATACAGATGTCTTTTCAAGGCTAGATTATTACTGTGAGAGTTTTGGATTCCCTGCCATGAGTAATCCGTCAGTGCAGGTTACTTAAATTGCAGTTGCTTGGATGCTTGCAGACGGATGCCTGTCTATCTTTCTAAGTCCTTGCTTTGGCTTCCTGTCAAATTACATCGTTTTCAAAGTCCTCTAGCTCACATTCAAAGAAAGGAAGGAATGCGTCACAGTCAAATTCAGAACTAGGGCCCTCCTTGTGGAACAAAGACCTAATCAAGTGCTCTGTACCATCCTTCTTAGACACCCCAACAAGTGAGAACAGGAACTGTCAAGTGAAGAGTGTGACCCATGTATGCTGCCTTTCATCTACTCCTATAGCTCCCCTGGCAGTCTGAACTTGAGCAGCCCTGGGCTTAACTACATTAGAGGGCAGTCAGCCTTTGGCAGTCCCACAATATAGGAACATCGTGGTACCTCTCAGAAACTGTCCAAAAAGTAAATGTCAGGCCATTGTGTCCATGGCTGAGTAATTAGGTTGATGTATGCAGGTTAGTTTCTTTACCCACGATCTTGATCTCAATCTCAACTGTGATTGAGGGCAGTTTGACATCCTGTCTGCAGACTCTCTGACTAATGCAATTAAAGATGCTTTGTCTCATTATTCAAGGAAAGTTAAGGGAACAGAATTCCAGTATGCTCAGCCTCGGGCAGGCAAGCAACAGCAGTAAAAAGAAGCAAGGAGTTTCTCCCCCAGGCATCCACCCAGGCCACAATTATTCAAGCACAGCACTTCCCAGCACAGAAAGATGCACCAGGCAAGTGCCCTGATCCTTAGTTGCTGGAGCAGGGATACTGTATGCAACGAGTTAGCAGCCCATGCCTCTTTTCTACCCACAGAAATATTTAGTCCTAGAAATATTTTGATTTCTGTCCCCGTCGATAAGGTTTCAGGCAGGCAGAAGCTTCCCTCACCCTGAAGTCGCAGCAGCAACTGCAGCTTTGCTTTGTTGATGCCTGGAGAGGAGCGTGTTTTGCTCAGCCTGGAGGAGTCCTTTAGAGCTCCAGTGGCAGCTGCGTGGTGCGTGTCACCGTGTGTCAGGCTGCCTGTGGAGAAGTGTTGTCAATTGGAGTATTTGTCAAAAGACAGAAGCAATTTCCTGTTGACCCATTTTATGGGTGAATAAAATATAATCAATACAAAGTAAACATAAGAATCTCATTGGAAAAAGGTCTGTCTGGGCTGGGTTGGCTTTTTTCGCTATTTGCTGGTGTGAGAGGTCTTTCGTATGTTATGGCACTGTGAATGGCTGAGGAAACAGAAAAGTACAGTGAAAATGGATGAAACATGTCATTTTCTAAACCCAACAAATTAATCTGTAATATCCATCTGGAAAATAATACGTATCATTTATCTACCTCGTGCCTCCTGTCTTTGACTATAGATGAGTCAATTAGGTTTAAAGGCTTCCCTTAGAAAATGTAAATATCAGGACCTTTTTTCTGTTTTGGGCCACCACAAAGAGCAAGAGGAATAATCCAGGTTGCCTGGAGATTGAGGCATTGTGTAAATGATTTTCTTAATGCTGAGATGTGAAATAGAAAAAAACCAAAAAGTAGAAGTATCCTTGAGCAGTCTTTGGCTGCAAAACTTTGTAGGCAGGATCAAAGGCACTTAGATTGCTATTTCTCTAATTTATTTATTAGAGGGAATGCACTGAATATCGGGACTTAAGGAAAAAATGCATATTCTTTTCTTGCTTGGTAGCGGGTAGGATATATACACATATTTTTTAAACCTTCACATTTCATAAATAAGTGGGTTTTATTCTCATAAAAACAGAATGTTAAACTTCTCTTAGATGAAGCATCAGAGTGAAGACTCCTGGAACAATTTTAATTTGTTGTAGCATGTCCAGAATGGCCATTTAAAAGAGTTTCCTAGGAATTTCCTGATACTTGTTTGGTGCAGTATGTTCCAGTCTTGCATCACCTTTTTATATGGAGTGAGAAGCTGGCTGTAAAATTTAGGTTGAGCAGGCAATCCATGTTTTCCATTCTTTCTCAGGTTTTTTAACAATGAAAATTATAATACCA
Source organism: Chionis minor (assembly GCA_013398295.1). NCBI lineage: Eukaryota > Metazoa > Chordata > Aves > Charadriiformes > Chionidae > Chionis > Chionis minor. The sequence continues at coordinate 45,113 of VZSF01001879.1, forward strand.
ATAATCTATTCATTAATGATATTTTCTTGCATTGTACTGCCAATATACCAAGTACACTCAAATTGCAAGTAAAAAGATAAGTGGTTTGACTCCAAAATCTGGAAATGAAACTACATGATCTCTAGCATGGGGGTTACTACCTATTCCTAACATAATGAGGGCCTACAATACTGAAAGTGCTTATTTAAAGCCTAGGGTACCAAAAAATTAAGAGTAGGTACTTGATGTCTCAAAGAAGGAGAGTAAACTATTTTCTAACTAAAATTTAGGCAACAATTTTGTTGTTAATGCAACAAACAGGGCTGGTTTCAGGGCTGCCTTTGTTTTGAACAGCAGATAATCCCCAGTTGTGGTGCAGGAGGGAAGGCAGCCATCTGCTTGCCCAGCCCAGGAGCTGAGCCTGAGCTGCCCCAGGGTCTCAGTGCCACCACAGCCCTTGGGGCAAGCAGGGACATGTGCTTCTCTGGGGCTCCATCACCTGAGATCTTCACAGATCACCCCCAAGGTGGTGCTGACTTCCCTTCACCTGTGTAACACCAGCTGTGCAACAGCAGTCTAGATAACCTCTGGCAGATATTTATCTAACCCATTCATTAAAAAGTTCTGATACTGAGATTTAATTATCCTTCCACTGGGAAGGTTCACTTAAATCTTTCCTTCTGCATGTGGAATCTATTATTTTGCAGAGCCTGCCCTTCCAAAGGTCACAGGGAGCAACTGATCTCATCATTTTCCTTGATTGCCATTCTCTTTTGTGTAGGTAAGACTGTAATCATGTCCTCCCTCAGCCTTCTCTTCCCATTACCCTTTCTCATAGGTCACATCTTTCTAAACATCTTCCTACTTTTGCTCTCCCTTTTCAGCATTTTCCCAATTGCCTCTCTCCCACTCACAGCAGCACTCAAAACTGGATATAGCCAGTACTTAATAGTGGATTGATTACTCTTACGTGTCTTACATATCACCTACTTGTCAACACCTAACAGCAAAATATTTGCCTTTCCACATAGCTTTTCAATAGGGAAGTACTCAGTTTGGCAATCAAGATTTGAGTATTCTCAACACAGCATTACTTTTTTCCTGAGCTTCCTACTGCAGAGAGTAAAATGTGTAGAGACTTGCACTGGGACAGGACTCCCCAGGTGTCCCAGGTTCATCAAAAGTAACACCGGAAAAAAACCCAAACCTGTGGATGAACAGATATAGATGTAAACTTTGTGAGGAGATACCTTTGAAAGGTATGACATGCTTTAACATTCCAGCATCCTTTTCTTCAGTGCATTGTATCTGATGCTGTACAATATATCAGTGTTTCAAGATCCATGGAAGGTCTGTTCTGCTGGTTAAGCATGAGTGACAAACCCTGCTTTTGCCCAAACTCCTTTCTTCCCCATCAGACTCTTTCTTAATAGGTCATTAGTCACAAACAACATCTGCTTATAGAGATTGATCATTGTCCTTGCTATGGAATTCCCTTTCTGTTCTTTGACCGTGAGCACTTCATTCAGGGTTTTATCCTGTATTGTCAAAATCAATGTTGTTTAAGGACTAAATTTTCAAAGATGCCAATTTCTTGCATTGTAATTTCTGGATGACAAACACAGGACGTGGGAAAATGTTTAAATTCCAGAGCTTCTCAGTGTCAACAGTTCCCATTTTGCAGAGCACACAGCAGAGAGGTTGTCTGTAACCTGGTAGTCTTTCTCTGCTACTGGAATGGTAGGTGTAGCACCTTAAGGATGCTTTGTAAGAGTTTAAATTGAAAGGCTCAAATACAGGTGTGGTGGGGATGTTCTTAATGTCACTTTTATGCAAATGGATCATCTTGTAGAAGGTACTTCCTTATTTAAAAATTATAGGGTTACTGCTTTACATTCTTAGGATTTCTTTTGATTACAGAGTTTGGAGATGTTATCCATAATAAATATATATAAATGAAATAGAAAAAAACCAAACCCCAACACCCTTACAATTGCGACAAGAAGCTGTTGCTTTAAACTCACTCAAGACGATGGCAAACATCTGAAAGATATTTCATTTCTGATGCGATATCGATGCAATGTGTGACAGCTAGGACAGAGGGAAAGCTGCAGGGCTCCTGGTGCTTGTGCTCAGAGGTTGCTGATTGCAGCCCTGACAGGCACCCTGCTCCACAACAGGCTAATGAGGATCTGCCGAGGTATCAAATCTGCTACAAACTCATCAAATGCACATCCTAACAATACTTTGCTGGAAAGCTACTTGCATCATCTGAGTGCGCACGAGGGATGAGCAGCATGAGAGAAACCACAAATCTCTTTATAAGTAGAGCTTTATTCCTAATGCAGTAATTAATCAGTAATTAGAAGTTGTGTGAGTCATGGGAATAGTTGCAGGAAATTAAAAGGTCTTGTCCATGGGGAAAAATTGCACAGTGCCAAAATCTCAGAGGGGCGGAAAAGGGGGTGCAAGTAAAGCTCAGATATTTTGCTCACATCAACAGCAATCCCAAATTAAATTCCATTCTTAATTTATGAACATTTGGGGGAATTATTATGAAGTAAACAGCAATTTTTTCAGCTCTGCTGACAGGTCATGAAGTCATTAAAATGGAGAATAATAGTTTTGAAATTAAATTTTTTTTTTACTGAATTTTGCCAAAAGAAAAAGATGGTAATTCTGCATTAGTGATAGAGAATCAAATTTAAAGCCTGTTTAAAAAAAAAAAAAAAAAAAAGAAAAGATGAGTTGTTGGGTGTTGGATTAAGATAAAAGATACTGAACTTGCACTTGACCCTAGACAGAATCACTTCCAAAATCGATGCCTAAATATACCTGTATTTATCATAATCTCTCTTCCTCTGTTTCTTAAGCAACTCTCTGCTCAGAATTATATGCTGGCAATTCTGGTTAAACAATAATGTAGCAGCAATTTGTAATTCTTCTGGATTTGGGACCTACTTCCTATCAACTACCATACATAATGATTCATGGTCCCTCCTCATACGGAGCTGATGATCTCCAGATGACCCCCAGATTAATTTTCTGTAAGTAGTTCACTTGGTATAATTTGTTGCAAAACACTATATAAAACCAATTTGTACTGAGGGCTTGCATACAATACTCATAATCATGGGCACAAGACATAAGTGAATTTGCCATCACTACCACTATCTTCACATTAAGGGAACACGGAAGACTACTTCACATTGCAGTCACTCATATGACTGCAACTTTAGACAAAGCCTCAAGCTCTCTCTGCTTATAGAGACTCCCTCAGCAAAATAATTGGTTCTGTGTAGTCTGACATCTTCATGTTTGTGTTTTGGAGATTGTAAAAAAATTCAGGGAATTATAAAAAAGATATATAATACTATTTATGAGACTTGAGAACCTATGGGTTGGAGAAACTCTTTGGTATATAAAATGATGTCTGGCAATGGAAAGATAATTAGTATATTTTATCAGATTTAATTATGCCCTAATAAAATAAAGCCTACCAGTATCATCAAAACAGAGGCACAGAAGAATTAAGAAAAGAAGGTACACTTTTCTTTTAACTGATTCATAGCTCCATCAGTAAGCCAGTGTGGGAAGGAAACAGCCTGTGGAATATGTGCTTTGCAGAGCCCTGAGAGACATGTAGCACATAAATTTGGGGCTAGATTCTAACAATTTGCCCACGCCTTTCCACAGACTTGCTGTGTTGTAGCATAGTTGTGGTGACATCTCTGGAGTGATGTCAAGAAGACAGAATGTGAATTGGGATTCACAGAATGTGAATTAGGATAAACATTGCCTGCCAGCAGAGCACCTCTGCCCCTGGGTGGGTGTACAACCTCCACACCTTCACCAGCAGCACCCCCTCACCTCGGGGCTATGACAGAAGCAAACATCAGAGCAACCTGGGGGATGCTCTTGCCCCAAGGCAGGCCGGTGTACAAACAAAGAGACATCAAGAGGTCTCCAACAGCCTGCTTTCTTCTGTGCCAAGAAGGACTAAGCCCACAAGCTTTTTGGAAATGTAACTTTGCAGGATGGAGCTATACCTTATTTTTCTTTTACCAAGTACATGTATTTCTGAGCACCCATATTTTTATTTGTACAGGTGTTGCACCTGGCAGCATCACATATTGGGGCTCCAGTAGACTAAATTAATTACAAATGGTCTTTCCAAAAGCATTTTATACACTTAGAATACCCCCCCCCAAAAAAAAATTTAAATAATTAGATGTTGTTTGTAGGAATGCTGTGATTTACAGGTTGAAAACCCTGTTGCTGTACAGTTTGATGTTAAGTGTTGTTATTAGTGACAATAATGGTAAAATACCATTTTTACTTATACTGGGGATTCAAAAGGAACCACAAGTGACAGGACTACATTCTTTAATACCTTAGTCTTCAGCTTTATAGAAGATTTATGTGCAGCCAGAAGACTTAAATAAAAGTTTATCATCTATTCAACATTTAGTGTTGTACAGGAATTAAAGAGTATCTCATAATATATTCCAAAGAACACACAAGCTGCTTTACAAATAGGAGGGCACACAATTATTTTAATAATGTTGAACAACTTTGTTTGTATTTCTTTTTAGTACAACATGTTCATATTATGCCATATTAGATTATTTTGTTTTCATGTAGCAACGTTCCTAAAAAGTACTTTAATTTCATCGCAACGGTTACTAAAAGACTTACTATCTGTATGGGACACTTCTCAGTGTATACATACCTCTACTTACCTCAGGAAAATGGATGAGCTAAAAAAAAGTTATATGTAGGTATGTTTTTAGGAAGCCTTGGCTTCTAAATACTATTTATTTCCCAAGCAGTTTAGAATAAATAATTATAAGGAAGTCTTTAAGCAGGACCTAAGATTAGAATCCTTTGGGGGAAGACAAGTCCTTTACATTGATTTTAAAAATATAGAGGCTGATACAACTTTTGTAAATATCAGCAATCGTCTCGGTTCAGTTTTATCCTCAACTTTTCTATCTTGGTCTTCCTCAGCTTTAATTTTTAAGGATGGAAGTAATTGCAGTCAATTCTTCTGCTTCTATTTCTGTTTTATCTGTTCATAGTTATGTTTTTATTAACAGAAATTGTTAACAGTTTCAAATGGCACACAAACATTCTCAAGAGAAAATACCTATCAAGATCATTAAATACACTGCATCGCTAGATATAGATATGTTCCTGAGCCTGATACCAACTCCCACTGTAGCTGCTCCATCCTGGTATATCAATTTGTATCACATCAATTTGTGACAGACACAAATCTACCTGAGAAGGAGAGTCCTCCAATGCTGAAAAGCCTCTTGCTTGAAACCGGCCATATGGCCATAACCCAGAAAAAACTCATGCCACATCTGAAATGTCATCCCGGACAACTGTGCTAAGGAAAAGGCACAAAATGACACACACCTACTTTTCCTTCCTTTCGTATCCTGCATTAAGCGGAGCGTCTCCCAAGGTCAAAGACAAAACTTGTATTTCCCTTCTTTTTTCAACCGATTCTTGGGGGGCTTTTTTCTTGTTTACGTTTTAGCAATGCTTTCTTTCTCTATGATGTTTTTAATGTTATAAGCACTTTTATAAGCACTTAACTTTTCCCAAAAGCTTTTATTTTTTTTTATTTGCCTGCCTCATATATAAATGCAATTTTCTTAACTAACTCTATTCTTGTTACTTTCTTTTAATTAGGCAGCAGGCTCTGTCTCAGACTTTCTAATTGTTCATTGTACAGTATACAGACTTTAAAAATTGCTTTTTGAAAGTGGAAGGTCCATTCTCTTTTATTTTCAGGATACATCTTGTTGTGAGTTAATTTAGAAAGGACATTTTGGCTTCCCTGATTCACATCACTACATGCCCAAAGAAGAAAACTCCTAGGATAAAATGATGTTTCTATGACATCCTGTATTTTTTCCTATATCTTAAAGTATGGGGTTGTTGGGGTTTTTTTTTCCCCTGTGCTGGTTCATCCAACTGCATCTGTTTGCTTTTCAGACTTTAATTTATGTTGGGCTGTAAACTGTCCAAGTAACAATTTGAGTGATGCAGCAACAGAAGGTGACCCAGATTACACAACACTGTACGTTAATGCCAAGTCTTCTTGTTTAATGGCAGCTGCTCAAAGCTTTGTCTTATTGTGATTCACATTCAACAGACACAAATCAAACACGCTCCTCAGACAGACACACATCCTGCCTGTCTTCATTTTAAACATGTTCAAGAGCTACTGCTTTTCATAAACATGTATCAGCCTCACCAGCTGAGGCCATTTAGCCTCCTTGGCTTGTATTTACTCTCGACCATCTGACAAAATTATCAAGGAAACCCATTGTGACTTCCAATATTTTGCATACTTCTGTTTATGTGGAAGTCTGCCGAGAATATTTCTCTATAAAAATAGTTGGACTTTTGTACTCCCTCACAATGGAGACATTTAGAACACTAAATGTCTGAAACACTGTTTCTTAATAATGGATTTCTCTAGAGGTTGTAATTAAAAAATGCTTATATAATAAAGCAGTGGGTGCTGCTAAAATACATAACATGAACAGCATTAGCAAAGGATAAATTAGTCTTGATTTCAGTCAGACAGGTTTAAATTTACTGGATGAATAGTATCAAAATCCAGACTTTAAAGTATAGGTACAGTTTTAACAGAATATTTTACTGCTGTACTTTCAATACATGAAGCAAGGTATTAAACGTGCTTTCATTCTTCATTAAAAGAAAAGTTTAAGCATGACAATCAGGAAAGCTATCAGGCAATGAGTTCATGCAACTTAGTTTCACGGACAAAATCTTTTTGGCATCTCCATCAAATTTTTTAAGCCTTCTGACAACAAAAGCTTCCTGTTAGAAGTGCATGTCTAGCCATCTACCCAGAGGACACGTCAGAACAATAAGAAAAAGCGCAAATCTTACTTTTTAAATGAACGAGCAGCAAAAAAGTGAGGTAGAAGATGAGTAGAGAGTTAATTCTTGAATGAGCCATATTCATCTTGATAGGACATCCTCTGCGGAGTTGTCTGTCGTCCAAAGGGCTGGTGCTGATTCTCACTGCTTTCTCCTCGTCCCCGAAACTAAGGTAATACCCAAGGCACCCAGTCCCCTACAAGCCATGTTTGCCCGTTCACTGCAAACCTAGAGACTTTGATTCAAAAGGCAGTTGTGCTTGTTAAGGTTTTACTTTGGCAGGTCCGAGCGATTTTTCAAACCTGGTGCAGATTTGTCTGCGAGCTGGACTGGAGTCTTTCCCCAGCTTTCTGCTGCAGAGCTGTGCTGTGACCGGTGCGCTCTGCCTGGCTGACACCGCACAGCTGATAAGGCACAGCGCTCTTTTAATCTTTCAAAATGTACTGTACATTATCTTCTGCTAAACCTCCATTATGCCACACTCTTTCAGATTCATAGTATAAACACTTTATGCTTTCTTGCACAAAGTCAGCTTACAAGCACTTTCTGCTTACTGTCTTTTTTCTCTATCTTACCTCATTAGGACGAAGCAAAAAGACGAAACATCCCCATTCTCAATCTTTTTTTGTAGTTAGATATTAGCCTGCTCTCTTCCACAGTCTTTTTGTTTTGGTTTGGTTGTTATTGTTTATTGCTGGATTTAAATGCTTTTGCGCTCACTAAAAAGCATAATAACCGGCAGCTGGCATAGGTCCTCTGAGCTCCATCAGGCTACGTCATAATTTTGAACTGCTCGTAGGGAAACCGGTCACTTACAGATCCAGGAGGTAAGATCAATAAGAGAAGGTGATGGGGACAGGGGATGGACTTCATCTATTTCTAGGCAGAGCTGGCTTTAGGCAACGGTGGCTGGTGCAAGTGCAATGAGTCTGCCCGTACTCAGGAGACCATTGCCCAGTGGCCATGGCAGCACGGCACGGAGGCTCTTCACCGCTGCGTGGCACAGGCAATGCCCTGTTTCTGCCCAAAGGTGTCTCAGTGTCTAATGCCTCATCTGTTGATTACAGCTTTGTTCACAGATATTCATGCCTTGGCCTGGGCTACTGGAAGGGAAAAGGAAAGAAGGTAGCATCCGCCCCAGCAGCCGTGTTCTGATACCACCATCCCGGTACAAACTTCGGCCTTCTGTCACCTAACAAACCCAGACATTAAGTTTGTGTGTTTACTATGGGCAAGCTACGCCATAACAATGATTGCTGCAGCATCATTCAGGCTCTGAGGCCAAGAAAGAGATGAGCTGCCTATGTGGCAGTGAATCTCCTCTTTTCACCATCTTCACTTCTACCAGCCTTTCTGGCCCCCAGGGCTTCTCGCTCCTTCTCCTTGCCACAGCGCAGATACCAGGCATTCCCAACCCCAGGAACAACCCTGAAAAATTCGCTTGGCCATTGTTATAATACTGTAGAACAGAAAAATAAATTTGGCATTGTCTTTTGTCCTCGACAATTCAGTGGAATCTTAATCTCCAGTTCAGGAAGCCTTTGACAATGCGTTTAATTTTACACGTCCACTTAACGGAACCAAGCACAGACTTAAAGCCAAGCATGTGCTTCAGGCCTCAGGTGAGCAGGGAGCAGACTGGTCGTGCCAACATAAATTTAAGACAGTTGTTTATAATGGCTAGGTATTTTCACATCCACTCTTTCAGCTCAGTGAACTGAATAACTTTAAAATTCCTCCTGCTGCAAGGCCCTTCCTTCTTTCCCACCTCCTTCCTGTGCCACCGCACTCACCCACTGATAACCTTGTGGCACAGCTCTTCAGACCCTCTTTCACTCCTCCGGGCACTGGTGCCTCTATGACCTCCGCTTCTCAGGAGGCCTCCAGCCACCCTCCCACTGGCTGAGCCCCAGCCTGGGAGCCTCCAGCTCCTCTAATTCCCACCCCGCTCCGTTCTTCAGGGGGCTTCAAGGGGCCCTGGTCTCTCCGATGGCAACCCAGGATGGATTTCCTGCTCAAATATCATGAGTTATGAATAGGACAATGAACTGGGCTCCTAGCAGAAAGTACTTAGATAACTATGAAGTTAAATATGATTAAATGGCTAATTGTATTTTTCAGCTTCATTTCTTTCAGTAATCCACTTTGTTTCACGTGTACATTTATAGTTGTTTGGATGTTTTCCTCTTCTTGCCATCTGTCTATTTAGTTTTTGTTTGAAATTATCTGTTAAAATATATAAGCATTACAACATGAACATGAAAATACTATTCTGCCATCTGCGAATTCTTCTGTTGGGCTAAATTATGCAGTTAATCTCAGTGCTGATCACCTGTTTTAAGTGCATTATTATTTAACTTTCTTACTATATAAGTTACTTAGAAGAACAACTTTTTCCATGAAAATTTTGAAAATTTTCAAAATTGTTTTTGTGGAATTAGTCTCCATTAACAGGAATTTGATACCTCTTCTTATGGTTGTTATAACTGCTGATTAAATTAATTTCATTTTTACAAGGGAAACACTGTGTACTATCTAGAACTTTAAAACCAAGGAAGAAGGCATACTTCAATCAGTTGTTAGAATACATCTGCTCTGAAGACTTACAGATTCTATATGCCAGTCATTTTAAAAAAATAAATCCTTTGAATATCGAAAAGTAAACAGACAAGGTTCTTGGTACAAAAATACGAAGTTTTCAATTGAGGAAAATGTGGCAAGTACTGCAATGAAGCAGTCACACCTATTAAATCTGGATGCTTTTCTGAAATTTATTCAAGTATATGCAAAACTTGTGCTCTAAGCAAACCTTTCAGTCCCCAGACATGAAGATATGCCACCAATCTGAAAACATACCTATATTGTGTAAACACATGCGTTGACATTTGAATTAAATAATTTGCCAAGTAACCCTTTGGCTAATCCATATAGCAAGTGTATGAACAAATGTTAGATCTTTTGAAAGTTCTTAATATTGAATTGCTTTTAGGATAGACAAAAGAGATGTTTTTTCACCCTGTTAAACACTTAGCTCTGTATTTCTCAGTGCGTACTTCAAATGTTTCTTCTTCATGAGCTATTGATATCCCAGAGTTTAATGGGGAGCAAACTAAATTAACTTATCCCTGCCCCAATTCCTTGAAGTTGCCTACAGGAGAGGGTCTGAATTTCTGCAGCTCTGGTAATTCCTAAGCATCATTTGTACACAGTGAAACATAATATCTAAATGTAATTTCCCTACTTTCTCAGTGTAGCTTAGCTTTGATGAGATTCTGCAGTCATATAAGTCATTTTCTCAGGGCAAAAGGGTTTGCCTTGTCATTTTCTTTCACTTAAGTGCTGGCCTTTTCCATTCTGATTGCTTCTTTGCAATAATTACGGTGCAGTGTGGTATCAGACTATACTAGTCAGTGTCACATTTTCTAAAATATTTTACTGCAACTCTGGCCAACAATATTATCTAATATCTTTTGTTGCCTGACATAAGCGCTGCTTTCAGCTTTCAGATGACAGCAATATTAATTGTGTATCTTCTGTCTCTCACTGACAGGCATGTTTTTTTCTGGTTGTTCGATGTTGCTCCAATTTGAAGTGCAATTTTTATTGATGCCATCCTGTGCCTTCTAGGTCAAATACAATTATAGGTAATTTTCTTAAGTAATTTGTATTTCTTTTCCAGTTTTAATCTAAACTATAAAATGAACACAAATTAGGACAGTTAAATAATTCATATAAAGTGATTCATATAAATTCATACGAAGTCCCTTGAGAGTGGAAGTTTACAAAATGCTTGTTGCTGACTAACCTGAAGCTTTTATTAAATTCTTTTTGTTCACTGGCAATTAAAACCATGGTAATTAGCCAGTAGCAGGTGGGTGATTTCATGGAAGGGTGAAAGGGTGATTGAACTAAAGATAATATTGCCAAGAGAGGTTGTGGATGTGCAAAACTCAGCTGGACAAGGTCCTACGCAGCCTGCTTGAACCAAACCTGCTTTGAGCAGGCGGTTGGACTATAGACCTTTGGAGGTCCTTTCCCATCCATGTGATCCTGTGGTTCTCTGAATATAGCACTAGATTTTCTGCATATGCTCCAACTTTTATCAGCTCAGTCCCCAATTCTGTACACCTAATGCATAATAGCTTCTGCTTTATAAAATGGTGCTTATTTTTTCCTAGGGTTTTTAGCTTTTCTTGCTAGAGTTCAGCAGCACTCCTTGTTTATATCTTCTGCTAATTTCTTGCTGAATTTCACTGCAGGTATGTGCTACTGTTTACCATTGGGAGAATTTCTTTTTAGGAAAAAGTATGGAGCACCACAGCATGAAGTCACTCAGACATCATGTTTTGGGCATTAAAACACATTCTTGAGTATTTTTCAAAAACTCAGGACAATGGAGTTTCCTAGAACAATGGAATTGGCCAGATCATCTTCCTGGTTATGGTACCTGTACCCTCTTTACAAAGCAGTTCATAGCATATTTTTTTTAGCTTGTAGCTTTCCGGGTAATTATGAATGAACTAACCAACAGACAACAGACAAACCAACGTGAATAAGGGCTAGCTAAACAGTCTAGTGGGTAGAGAGTTGCATTCTAACAGGAAGTTGTTTACCTCATTAACAAAACTGCTGTCTATTTGCATTTTAATTAGGCACCTTGCAACAAGAACAACTATGTGCATTGATTTCCCACAACATTTGGAAAGTTAACTGCCTATATGAGACAATTGGAAACTCCCTTGGCCCATGTTTTTCCACAGATAAATATTTTATGATTATATTTGACTTCTTGTGTTAGTCTGCAAATATTACTTCTCAACTTCTTTTTCTTTGTTATTAGGGTGCACAAATCTTTTTTTTCCCCCCTGAACTCTTGCTTTGCTCTTTTTAGTCCCCTCTTAGCCTGAGTAGCCCTTCAAAGCAGGACATTTTCTTCCAGAAGACCCAGCAGAGCACGAGCTTCCAGTTCTGCCAACTTGCAGATTATAAATGGTTTTATGAAACTGAAGGGCTGTATTTGAAAATGCAAAATTATTTTGCTAGATCTGCCAAGCCTATTGCTTCCTTAAACTTAATACATATTTTTGAAATTATGAATACTTTATTCTTTCTCCATGTAGTCATTTTCCTGATAAGTAATGGGGAGTTCTACCTGCTAACCTAAAATATAAATTTAACCAGAGATTACAGAAGCGTCAAGTTGATTCAGTCAGATATTTCTAATTTTTGACATGACAGAAATGGTGGGAGTCATAACCCAGCCTCTGCTCCCAACGGTGTTTTCAACCACATGAATTTCAAGCAGTGTTTGCTAGCACCTTGTACTTCCTCATGGTCAGGTACTAGCTAACGTGCACGCTGTTCAAATCATTGCATTTCTGGCAAGGAATTTAAGCTGTTTGGTTTTCATATGAAATCTCTCCTGAGTATTTTATACTTAGATGGGCAAAACAAAGTGACTCCGTAAGGTATGACAGGATTCCCCTGGGATGTGCAGAACTCAATAGCGTATGATTCACTTACCCTCATCTTTGATGAATTTTTGCAAAATAACATGTTTTTACCGTATTGTGTGTGATTGATATCACCAGGGAAGCAATTCCACTGTCAGATGAATGCTAGGTCAGGCCTTGTCAAGGCAGATGAAAATTTGCAATTAGTATTCAGTACCTTGCTGCTAATGAACCGTCTAATCAGGAAATTTCTGTCTGCACCAATAATCTTCCTGTGAGCGTCAAGGTTACAGGAGTGCTTGACAAAATGAGGCAAATAGTGTTTTTACAAAAACACTGATGTATTAAGTGCTAAACGGGTTTTAAACTTACTTTTTACCTCTGTGCTTTTCACTTCAGCTGAACAGACATGTCAACGGACTTACAAATCCTCTTCTAATTCTCCTTTTTTTCTTGAGAATGGGATAATTCATACGCCAAACCAGAAAGTCCTAAAATTCTAATTACTTGAACTAAATTGAAAACCCCATCTGTTTCAGAGGAGATAATTGCATAGGGAAGCAACAGTTTCAAAAGTATTTGGAAGAGATCTACACTAGTATTTTGCACCATTTCACCTGACCAATACTAAGCGGTTTCAGAAGGAATTCAGACCCAACAACTCCAGCAGGCAACAGTGTAGAGGAGGAGAAAGCAAGAATCAGGAAGGCAGGATTATTAACCAAGGTTGCTTGATTTTAACACACACTACACATGTAAACACAGTCCTTTTGGTAAATACTGTGATTGATCCAGGGGCAGGGAAGGACGATAATTACAGTCATGTGGAGGGGCTGTGAAGGCAGAGATGGTACTAAACCTGTTACTCAAATTCTGGTCTTCGGAAATACCCTGTGTTGAGAACACTGACAACCTACTTGGTTTCACAGGCTGAGCTGGGGGCCAGGAAATGAATTGTTTCCCCAGTTCTGCCTCAATGTGCTCTCAGGTGAGGCAAGCAACGTTTGTTTTCAGTGATAAAACATTCTGAGGACCTGCAACTTGAAATGGAAATGGAAAACACAGTACTCATCAAGTAATATTCGTAACAGGCAAACAGAGAATTTTCTTAATTTTTCCTGATCTCTGACATCCCTTTTAATTTTTTTCTTTTTCTTTATTCAGTCATTGTATTGACTGTACGAGACAAGGTTTTGAAAAGCATCTGACAATTTGGAGCTCTTTGATTTGCGGATTTCCAGTTGAAGGATGTGACTTCCAGAAAGTGCAAAGCAAAAATTCCCTGCAGGCATCTCTGAAGTGTCTCAGTGTGGGTCCTGGCAAGTACTAAATTCCTCTTAGAAATCTTGGCCTCTGTGCTAAAGTATTAGATAATGTTATGGGAACAATAGGTAACAGTAAGTGCCCCAAAGGGATATCAAGTTCCTGCTAAGTATTGGTTAAGACAGCATTCATCTTAATGCTAATGCATTTCTTAAAGACCCCAGTTTTGTACCAAACTAAATCCTGAAAGATTGTCAGTTTGAATTATATTGTTCACAAGGTAAAATGAAATATTCTGGCTTCCAAGCTTGTGTTGATTCAGAATATTTCACACCTATTTTAATCACGGTCAGTGATACTGACCTCAGTGAAGATGACATTCATGTTGACATGGTGTCACTAAGTTCCCATGCCAGTGAGAGGAAAACGTCCTCTGGATGGAGATGGCACAGCCTGATCTCTAAGCATCGTGTTGGACGTGAGAGGGGGAAAAAGTGGTTGTTACTACTGTAATTGATTTATATTCTGTTAGTATCCAGAGAGCCCCTTAAATCACCAGGTGGTTTGTTGCTGAATTCAGTTGCTGAACTGTATCTTAAATTTTGTGTGTGTGGGCATGCTGAGGTCTTTGCATAGGCTGAATTTCATGCAGTGCTTTCTGTTTTCCTGTATATCAAGAGGTTTTGACCTTTTTTTTTTTAAAGTCAAATAAGGCCTTTTTACAGTAACTTACTTGAATATGGTGAAAGTCTGGGTGAACATGATTGTTGTACATGGGCAGCTGTTGAGAGGCTGTCTTAGCACCCAGATTTGGACTTTAGCACCGACATTCACCAAACATAATTTTGTGGGACACAGACTTCTAAATCTGAGCCCCTGAGTTTCTGGGGTACATTAATTTTTAAGCCAGCACTTCTAAGGTAGTTACCACTATCAGAAAGATGCCATTTCACTATCAAAAACTGCATATTCAATACCTTGACTAAGTACGACTAAAACTAAGATGTTTTGTCCCAAATAGAAGCACCTATGGGAAAAGATGTATTCGCAGTAGGAGACAAGATGTCCTCACAGCAGCCGCCATCTGTACCTGTTGCAGAGGCTGCTTGTGCCAGCAAGGTGAGATTTCCCCAGCTTTCAGCTGCACTGAGCTGCACTGAGAATTGAGGATGTTAACCATTGGTGTGGCACAGCAAGGAGAAACTCCATATCCCCACTTTTGGAGGACTTTTGAAGGACTTTTGCTTCAGGTCCTCAGCTAACCTACAGGAACAACTCACATGCCTGAAGAATAGCTGTCGTGGTTTAACCCCAGCCAGCAACTAGGACCACACAGCCGCTTGCTCACTCCCCCCTCCAAGTAGGATAGAGAGAAGGGGGAGAAAAGGAGGGGGAAAAAATGTGTGGGATGAGATAAAGACAGTTTAATAGAACAGTAATGAAAGAGGATGATGATGATAATAATTAATAATAATAATAAATAATAAAAGAATATACAAAATAAAGTGATACAACACAAGTTGCTCTCGCCACTTGATGGCCAGTTGCCCAGCTCATCCCGAGCAGTGATCGCGGATCCGTGCCCCCCGGCCAACCCCCATTTATATACTGAGCATGATGTCTATGGTATGGAATATTTCTTTGGCCAGCTTGTCCTGTCTGTGCTTCTTCTCAGCTTCTACAGCAAGCTGGAAAAGTCCTTGACTAATGTGAACATTACTTAGCAACAACTAAACCAATATGTGTTAGCAACATTATTCTCATACTCAATCAGCAGCTACAAGAAACAGAATTAACTCTATTCCAGCTGAAAATAGGACAATAGCATATGCTGAGCCCTTTTGAAAATGTGTCTTGCTAAATGGTAGAAATGAACAGTAGTCTAAATACATAGCTCGTACAGCTCACTCTTTTCTTAAATAAGATTAATCAGAGTAAATTAAACAGTCTCTGGTGGCATCTGACTACTGAAGAATGGATCAAACACGAGCCGTGTTAACCTTGACCCCCCTCCATTCCTGCAGCAGTAAAGTCAGACTTCAGTAGTAATTAAACGAAGTAGACTAGTATAACGTGTCCTTATAAAACACTCCTTTTAAATAAGGTGGGAAACCAATAACCCCAAAGTAAATAATTACACCAAATTTAATTTTGATATGGTAATCCTAATCGGCTAATTGGCCAAGAAACGGAATTAACTTTCAAGTCTGGGCATGCCAAATTTACTGTATTTGCTGTTTGTTACATTAGAAGCTATGGAAATAACTGGTTTTTCTGTTATACCTCAAACCAGGACATTAGTCTAATAGACTGTGCTATTTGTGGTCACTTAATGCGACTCTAACAATCTAGCATTTCTTTAGGACCATATCCTTCTACATGTCAGAAGACACACTGGTTCTGAAGATAGGTGTCGCACCTGTAATTCAAGACAGGAAGAAAAATTTCTGTACGTGGACAAACTTGATACAAATCTGACACATTCTTTAGCAATAACAGGAGACAAACTCATGCACTCACATTTCTGATAACCAAAAGTAAGGACAATTGTTTTGGACTGTATGCCACTGTAAATGTGAGAGCGGTTTTCCAAAAACTGAGCAGGAAAATGAAGTTAGATGATGGTCTCTTTTGACCATACAGTCTTTGAAGTGAAGCTGGCCAGGAACTTTTGGAATCTGTTAGAAGAAAGAGGGTGTGGTTTTGTGATTTTTAGTTTTGTTGTGTTTCAGGGGTTTTTGTTTCTTTTTTTAATGTTTTTTATTTAAAAATTGCTGGAAAAAAATGTTTTGAAAATTTTAAAAGCTGTAACCATCTTCCTATATTTTTTCCCTTTGGATAAGTACAATAATTTTAAAGTGTTTTGAAAAATTTGAAACCTTAACTAAGCTTCCTCAAACCAAACCTTTCATTTAGTCCAAGCCACTTCTTATATAAAATATTTTCAAGGTAATAAACAAATATTAAAGATTGCAATATGTGGTTTGGTTTGGCAAAAGGAAAATATTTTCGGAGCAGAGGAAAGCATTCTCAGTTCCGGATTTACTTTGAAGTCTCTTCTCCCTATCTTGACTCAAATAAAATGCACTATTGTAAGTAGAATTAAAAAAACACTTATAAGAGGAAAAGCAATAGTGGATCTTTAGTATGTGAAGGTACCCAAGCACCTGTCAGCCCTTTCACCACTGAACCCAACAGTTCTCGTGGCACCCACGGTCATTGTGGCTGAGATTGGGGAAGCTGCGCTACAGTTAGCAAATGGACTTGTGGCACAAAACTCATCTGTAGAAAAGGATATAAGCAAGTGTAACTCCTCCAGAAGGAAAGCTGCTAGCCTTTTGTTTAGAAGCGTTACAGTGCCCTATCAATTTTTCCTAATAAAGGAAGATTAATTTAGAACTGGTTCCCTCTTTCAGTTATTTTTCCTGAAGAAGCGTGCTTCTTTCTAAAATGAAATAACACTAATCTTGGGATAACAACTAACCATACCAATAGAAACATGTACAACTGATCCTAATGTTGTACTGAAATTCACTGGAATGGGTTTAGCTCCAGTGACACCCCTGTCAGCAAGTTGGTTTTGTTCATTTTTTAATTAGGGAAGGTCATTGTTATAAGGTGATTGTTACAGGATCATTCCATATCATTGCACTTTAGAATTACCACAAAAAGACATTATCCTGCTATTGCATTTATACTGACTTTTTACTAACTCAGCTGTCATTTAATTGTTATGTCTGGGGGTTTTTTTATTTTGGTTAGTATGATTTTTTTAAAATAACTTTCCTATAGAGATTTCTTGCACATGCTTCTGTGCTGGCTGATTATGTGTATTGGATCACTAGCAAAGCAGAATTAATTCTGTATTTCTGGCGTTGGCTTTCTTAAGGTGAACATTTTCCTTCTGTGCTGTCTGCTTGCACAGTGCATGTCCTTACTACTGCTTTTTTGACTGGAAGCAAGTTTGTCTTGCTCCAGGTTTTTAATAGTGGCCTCAAAACATAATTAATGTACTTGTAATCTGCCTCTTGATATCAGAATCTAATTATACTTTCTTGGGAAAATGTTGTAATTACTATTCAAATATAATTAAGAAATCAGATAACGAATGTCACCTAAGATCAAAGATGGTCCCGAAATTCTCACTTAGACTATAGTGATGCTTCAGAAGCAGATACAATGCTTTCATTATGTAGTGTTTCTTTCTTATAGTGAGCAGAGTTACACTAGACGTAAGCTTCATAACTGCAGCCTTTCAACCTGACTGTAAGTAAAATGGCAATGCATCATAGAATGTGTAAATTGGGCTCAGGCAAATGAACAATGATAGATAAAAATGCTCATATAACCCTAAAACATCCTTCAGTTTTTATAATTGTCTTTGGGAAAAATGTATTGTAGATTATACATAGTTTTAACTTCATAATTCAAAACAAATAGCATCTACAAATTATATGGATAGTGATTAAGAAGAGCACAGAATAGCATTTTAATCTGCTCCTACACCTTGAAGCACCCTGCCTCTCTAGCAGAGAGATGAATTTTGATTGCCTGACAACTGTAACCATGTGAAGGTTCATCACAAAAGGAAGGAGAAAAGCTCTGGGAAGCCTTGATAAACACTGAGCTGGTAGGCACATCTGACTGCTTCTAGCTGTCCTTGTAATTGCACAGCAGACATTATTGGAGGACACAACGGTTTAAAAGCTGATGGTAATTTGTCAGCTTCATGCACTTACCTTCCAACAAAATACTATTGTCAGCCTTCTTATTTTTTACCTCATTGAGAAATTTCTACTTCTGAAAATGTCTTCAATAGTGAACGCTTTTTTTCCTACTGAACACATCGTAAACAAATGTTTCTATATGCATACATAGCTGTATCTTAACCTAGGCACCAAATTCCACTTTCTACTGGGCAACGTAAGCGTTCTGCAGGTGCATGACTGTATGGCTCAAACACGACAGCATCTGCCACACGCAGCTGCAGCAGCCAAAAGTTGGCTCTGATGGAGTGGACGGAGGTGCTATCAGCATAGCAGAGGTCTTCTCTGACTTGGCAAAGGAGCTGCGGGTCAGTGGGACGGAGAAGCATGTGACAGAGCTGCACTGTGGAAAGACGCAGGAGGTGGCTCTCTGGCAATGCAGTTCTTCTTCATACGTAATTCAACAAGGTGTTTATGTCCAGGCATAAATAATCCGGTTGCATTGCACCATACCCTAAACGAACCAGGCTGGATAACAGATGCAGGGCATTTAGTTCATGTGGAACTTTACGTAGTTGGACTGCTTACAATATTAAAGAAGCTTTTAAACTTGATAATTTGAAATGAGCTAGCCAGTTCAATGCCTCCTCCCTGTGTTATCACAAGCAATGCATTCCTTAAGACCTTGGAGGGCCACGACTAAGTGCTAACCTGAAGAAGAACGGGCCTTGGCACCCTCAGTGCCTTACTTCTTCAGCTCCAAACAATCCATACAGTGAACTAGTCAACCCCTCAGTACATCAGTCTAATACTATGTCAAATACGGTCTCAAGTTTCAAAGTAATTTGAGTTGAAAACTCTCTATCCTTGCAAGGGTACTAAATAAAACACCTAGAATCTTAAGTATAAATCAGTACAAAGCCTTCACCTGAGGCTTTTTATGGCAGAACTCCTAACTTCACGTTCTCTATGAATTTGAAGAGCTAGAATTACCTTTAGGGTCCTACTATAGCAAACAATACATATTAAAAGATTGGTGTTTTTATGCAAAACACAAGTACTTTTCCTAGGGGTAGAAAACTGTGAATGCCTATGGAAAGGGTCCAGAGAGGCAGACTATAACGGCTCTTACTCGTATCCTGTGGCCCAAGAAACAGCACCAGGTCTGACCGTAATAAAGCCCCAATTACCTAACTGTAGGGGAGGATAGCTGGCATTTCCCTCTACCGAATGATTTAATTGGGCCTGTCAGCCAGGGATAATTGGTTTCTGGTTGACTGAAAAAAGTGACAGCGACATCAGCTCTCTGCTACCCTTCATTATTGAAATTCTTGTTGTATCGTAATAGGGCCTCAGCACACAGGGCGCTCCAGCAGCATTTACAGGTCTCTCCTCGTGCCGTGCAATGGAAATGCAGAAATGTAAGGCACACAGAAACCTTTTCAAGTTGTTTACCCCATGTGTTTTAATAATATGAGGATTTTTTTGATTTATTATTTCTCTACAGAAAAGTCTGGTTTTGCTTGTTTTACTGGAAATTTTATAATATTGTTGTAGTCATGATTGTCTAAGGCTATAAACAAGGCAAGGTTTATTGGGAGAGGCAATACCTTTTATTAATAAAGCTGATATGGCTGGAAAAATAAAGATGATTTTGGGCACATGAAGCCGCCTTGTAGCTGTGTGCTCAAAGCTGGTCTGGTTTTAGTTCAGATGGTCACAGACACCATCTGAACTAATAACAGATATTATATTTCCCCCCAGTTGTTGCCTTGCTTATAGGAAATACCATTTTGATGCTAGTAGTGTATTATTGCAAAAGGTTTAATCTGTTCTATTGAAAATCAAGAGAAAATTGATGTAAATCCTCGTTTCTTCTTTGCACAGCTTCAGGCACGGGGTGCAGTTTTAATTTGCAGTGATTTTGTAACACTGCTTGAGACTTAAACCAGCAGAGGGGAAGACCAAGTATTTCCTCCAGTGTTATTTTCTTTCATTCAGCGTTCCTCTCACTCTCCCTCCTTTCCCCTGGGCTGCTGGGCACTAGCAGATTGGGTGGAGCGGACAGGGATGAGAGTGCCATGAGCACTGGCAGGAATGTACGCGGGCAATTTCTCTCTACCCAAGGGTTTCTCCAGCGCTATATTTTTCAAAGTGCAAAGGCAATGCAGCGCATCTATGAATCTCCCTGTAGAGCAAGCCTTGTGTTGACTTCAGACTTAACAGACTTAACAAAACTGCTGTATTATTGTGACAGCAGTGGGTTTCTTGTTCCTGGTCCCTGCTAATTTCAGCTTGAGGCTGTGCTGGAATAGCGTTCCAGGAGGAAATCTACCCTGTGGAGTGTGGAGTCCGTAGCTGTACAGCTCTCTGCAACTTCCATCCTGCATTAATCCCCCAGAAAAAGATGGCAGTGGCCAAGATCATTGTTATTCAGTCCATGCCTGCCAACAGCACCCTCAGAGGGAACACAGCCCAGGCCGAGATACAGTGCCTGCCCTTCCCTGCGTTAAGCTCTTTGGATGGAGCGTGGCATGCCGATATGGTAAGAGCGGGTCTCACCTCCTTCTCTACGCATTTCACTTGCTGCACTGCTAGAGAGGAGACAAGGGGAGAAGCCTGATCAACGGGATTCACGGGCCAAACATCCATAACAGTGCAACAAACCCACGGTTGATTAGCGCACCAGAGAGACCTGAATTGCGAGACCGGGGTGGTCTTTTCATGGCCTATTTGAAAGAATTTCTTGGCAATGGTTCTAGCAATGGACTTTATTCAGCCCTGTTGGCTAGAAAACTTGTTGAAGTCTCCAGACAATCTTATAACCCTTTCACTTCACAGCCTAATTGAAAACATTTGTGTGTATGTGGTGACTGGCAATAAAACACAGAAAAACCTCAGGCTAGACGAAGTACAGGCTTTGTGGGTTCCTCCCTAGGTCCCACCTATCACTGACACTTCTGGGATACAAAAAAGGATGAATGACAGCGTGGGTCATGTTTCAGCAGTGTCGCACACCATGAACCCGTGGCAAATTAGATCTAAAATTCCTAAAGAAACAGATATTTACCTTAGATAAATGTCATGGCCAAAGTGAGGGTGGCTGTTTAGAAGGGGATGTGAATGTTTATGCTACTAGATTTATAACTGGGTACTTACAGTGAACAGCTGCTAAAGAATATATTGGGAATAAATTGAAATTGCTCAGCCAGGTCTTAAAACTTGCACACTGTTTTTATGTAATTTTATTTTTGTTTGGTTGGCAGCTGAGTGCTTAACATCAGAGTTGATTCCCTATCTGCTTATTGTTCAAAATGTATTTGATTCAAATATATGTCACCAGTATCTCAGAAATGAAGATTTTGAGCTGGAAAATAAGTGTTTCAAGATGAAACTGCTTCCTCCAACACCAAACCCTCTTGCACAAAGCTACTTCTTAGTTTCCAACATTTTAAGAATATTTATTTCATAAATATACTATTTGCTTGGACCACTTCAAACAGTTGCATTTGCAAATTATCTACAGTCTCACATAGGTGAGCAAGTACTATTCTTTGATTGATGCTGTCTCTCTAATTAATGTAAAAGCCTTTGTATCTGTGACAGATATTCTACTAACAGGCAAGAAAATCTAGCATGAATAAGCATTGGAACAGAAAGGATTAATATAGTTAAATTTTGCCTGTACCACTTTAACTATAAAAGAATTAATGCTGAAAGAACCATAATGACCTGAGAGTTCAAGGACTTTTTGTTTCCAGAGTGTAATTACTGTAGCAATGCCAGCCATGGTAATGGATCACTTAGCGTTGTATAATTTTTCTTTGAACCAAATCCTTCATGGAACATAAAACAGCAGAAGAAAGTGTTACCTAGGCTTGTGCTAAGTCAAAATGCCTGCTTAACTTGGAGCCTTTGGCAATTAAGACAGATGCAGATGCTTTGCAGACTGCCGAGAGCCCATATAGCACTCAACACAGAGTAAATAATATCAGCAACAAATAAATAATAAATCAGGTAGTTACCTAGAGGAACAAGAACCCCAAATCCAGCAGCACAGAGGAAACAAATGGCAGGGTCAAAACCATTGAATTTACTTCTTAAAGTGCAATGGGAAGAAAATTATGACTGGGCCGAAGTCCATGCTGTAATGTAGAGGTGCAACTTTCTTTGTGAGGAGACTGGATGCCAACTCTGAGTTGTGCTGATGGAAGTAATTATGCCCAGAATATTTTTGTTTGGCCGTAATTCTTCACTTATTTACACCTAGGGACAGGCACTAAGTGTTTTTAAATGGGAACAAATGGCTTCTACCAGCAATTCAATTTTCTGCATCTGAAGCCTCTCTGAAGTATACACAGAAATATAAAAGCTCAGAAAAAAACCCCTAGGTATGTGGAATCACTGCCTGAATTTTTCCATGCCACAAAACAGGTCTGGAAAATTCTGGTCAATGGCAATCTAGTAGCTACACACTGAAAAACACCTGAATCCCACTACAGTATGATGACAACTAAGCAAGTCTCAGGCCTGTTCCCTGGAACAGCTTCCTATCTTGGTTACACTCACTGGCAAAATAGTTCTCATCAAGGTTGCACTTTCCTTATATAATAGTTCACTCATGAAAACTCATAAAGCACGTAGCTTTATACTTCCAACCTGAAGACATTTACTATGGAAACAGTGAGACCCAAGAAGCCAGGTAGTTGGCTAAGTGTTTTTATGAATTTGCTATTCAGACCAGAGTGAAATGTAAGGCTCAGCTTAAAACTTACAGTGTGTTACTCTCAAAACTTCATTTTCCCATGCAAAATCAAAATAGAGAAACTTATAGTTTATGTACAGCTTAACTATGACTCTATAGAAATTGAAGTCGGGCAAGCACAAGAAACATCCTAAAAGAGCAAGTGCCCTGAAAAGAATATTTTTGCCCTCAGTGCAAGAAAACCATAGTAATATTGATTGCTCTATTATTACTTACCGATGCCATCATTTCCCCTGAGAACTAAATAGAAAAACTAATACTATTTAAAATGTTTTTGAACTATTTTTCCAGATATTATTTGAAATAATTAAATATTAAAATGCAATTTGATTTTCATGTATGATTACCATGAAAAAAAATGCCTTTAAATAATTGCAGACTTCAATTAAAATTGAGGGCTGTGAGTACAGACTGTATAGCAACAATCAGGAGGCAACAAATGCTCTGGTAATTTTCAGTATTTTTATTGAAAAACGCAACACCTGAAAGTCAGGCAGTGTTTATTACGCTAAGTGACAAACAGTACCAATTCACAGATTACACTCGTAAATACAGAACACGTGCCGTGGAATAAAGTTTAATCCTGCATTAACGTTACAGTTCCTCTTTAAAAGTCCCAGGAAAAGCAAACTAATTTTCAGTGTCATGCTGTCACTACCAATTAGTTGTCTTTGGAAAGCTAAAAATATAATTAATAGGACTAATGTCTTCTGATATGCTGATGAACTGCACCCCCAAGTGGATATTCTCCTGAGCCACTTGACACTCGTGGCTCCACCGTATTTTGCCATCCAGGAAGCACGAAAAACTACAAAATTTTGTGAACACGTACACGAAGTCCCTCAAAATACCCAAGCACAGGACAAACGCAGAGTAGTCTTATTGAGGGGAACTACCGGCAGCTCGGGAATTCTGAATTGCCTGCAGGGGCCTGCTGTTCAAGCACAGCATTCCTCGCTTTTCCACAGCCCCTTTAAGCACCGAGGTGAATTCAGACTTGACGCATCTGGTTTTTGCAGCAGCGCGGGGCCCAGGCCGGGCCCTCGGCACGGCCCACCGCGAACGGCCGCACCGGACAGACCCGTCCCGCCGCCCGCCCTTCGAGGGCCTCCAGGGGCGCCGGGCGCTCAGAAAGGCCCGTCGCCGACAGCAGCGGCTTCCCCCTCGCAGCCGCGCGATGGTTCCCGCTCACGGCGGCTTCCCGGCGACCCCCCGCAGGCCGCCGGCAGCGACCGGGCAGCTGAGGGGTAAGAGGGGACCGGGACGCGCCCTTCGGCCCGCGGCGGGGCGCGTGGGGCCGGGTGTGACGACGCGCTCCCCGCCCGCCCCCACGGGGACAGCCCGNGAAGGCTGCGCGCGGCGCCGGGACCCGGAAGCGGCGGAAGCGGTCGGGCCCGCGGGGTGCAGCGCCGTTTAACGGCCGAGCGGGCCCCGGGGAGCGCCCGGCGCCGCGCAGGTGCGTGAGGCCTCCCCGCCGGGGCGGGGGGGAGGAGGAGGAGGAGGGGAGGTGCAGCCATTTTATGTCCCGCTCGGCGGGGGCAGAGGGGGTGGGAAACACTCGCAGCCGCCCCCATGCGGGGGGCGGGCTCGGGGCGCCCTCCTTGTCCCCGAGCTCGGTGCCGCGGGGGCCCCTTCGCCGGCCCTGGGCTCCGCGGCGGAGCTGCTGGCGCGGGGACAAAGGCAGCGTCCGCGGGCCGTTCCGAGGGAGGCGGGAGCCCGGCCGCGGATTTGACATTTGGCGGTGACAGGGGCGGGGAGAGGCCGGCGGCCCGGGCAGCCCCGCCGCCCTGCCAGGCGCCCAGCGGGTCTCCGGGACGGTCGCCCGGCGGGAAAAGCAGAAGCGTTGGCTTGTCCCGTTGGGGTTAAAGGCGAAGCGAATGCGCCTCGGTGTAATAATAACAACAGCAGTGCGCTCCCGTCCCGGGGTGTTTCACAGGCTATATGCGTCTAGGAGCCGAGCAAAACCAGCCCCAGCCGCCTCTTTAGGTCTAATAATAGGTGGTGTCGGCGCACTTGCTCCGAGTAGCGTTATGCCAAGGTCTGGAATGGGAAGTGGTGGGATTTTAGCAGTTTAATAAAAGCTTAAGGTATGCAGGGTAGATAAAACTAAGAGTGAAATACAGAAACATTAATTAAAAAAAAGAAAGTTATGGTTGAGTGCAAAGAGTAATTTTTGTCGTAATTATTTTCCAGATTATGAAATTACTGTTACATATTTTCTCAAGGTCTAGAGCAGAACCGAGTCTCGACAAGAATTTTTTGCCAGTCACCTATGAAGCTCCTGATTTTAACATTGCACTTCTGCAATGAAGAAAAGGAGACGGCTCGCTGCAAGTCTAAATGAAAAGGTTCATCTTGGTCATGAGAAAGATACTCCGGAACAGATTCTTGTAGTAGACTGCGCGCAAGAAATTGTCTCAAAGTCGGCAGAAATAGCTCCTGCAGATCAGCTTGAATCTTCCCAAGAACTTTCACCGTCATCAGAACAAAGAAAGCTCCTAAGCTCATTGCAGTATAACAAAAATCTATTGAAATACTTAAATGATGATAGACAGAAACATCCATCATTTTGTGATTTACTCATAATTGTAGAAGGAAAAGAATTTAGTGCTCACAAAGTTGTGGTGGCCGTTGGGAGTAGTTATTTTCACGCTTGTTTGAGCAAAAATCCAAGCACTGATGTCGTCACATTAGATCATGTAACTCATTCTGTTTTTCAGCATTTGCTTGAGTTCCTCTACACATCTGAGTTTTTTGTATATAAAAATGAAATTCCGTTAGTGCTGGAAGCAGCAAAATTTTTAGATATCATAGATGCAGTGAAGTTACTAAATAATGAAAGTGTTTCTAACATACAGACTGATGTGGTAACTGATGCACCTACACCAGTAGAAACACTCAATGAACTGACAGGTAAACTATTAAATAGCCATCAGTGCACTTTTTGTGGTCGAAGTTTCTGTTACAAGAAGTCCTTAGAAAATCATTTGGCCAAAGCCCACAGATCCGTTTCACTGGGAAGAAAACATGGGTTAAAGATGGTTGAAAAGGCTGACTTTTCCACTAGACGTTCTATGAGAAACCGTAAATGTCCAGCTAAATTTGATAACAGTGACAATGAAAGTGGGGATGCCTCTGACAGCAATTTGGAAAAAGTCAGTTCTGACAAGGAAACATCTGATAGAAGCGAATTTGAAGATAGTGAAAGTGAATGCAATGCTGATGAAGAGGGACAGGAAGAGGAAATGTCAGGTGAAGATTCAGACTCTGAAGAACACAGTGAAAAAGAACAGAATGATACTGAAGAGGGTTCTGAGGCAGTCGATTCAATGGGAAATATTCCTGAAGGCTTAGCTCCGGTCATCATTCAAAGCAGTAGCAAAAAACTACTGCAGTGTCCCAAGTGTGACAAAAAATTTGACCGAATAGGTAAGAGCAAGTTAGGTTAATCTTGCATTTTTACCATATGGTGGTGCTATCTGTATGGGAAATAAACAGCCTTTTACTCTGTCCGAGAGAGTGAAGATCAGAATTTCTGGGTCGTCTCACTGATCCGGTATGCTGCTAATTTTTCTGAATGTATCAAGTTGTTATGTCTGTGGTGCTAAACAGTTTCAATAAATGAACTGAGTGCATTATTTGAAAAATTCGCAAATGCTAAGTTTATTTCTCTTTCACTGCTCTGGATTCTGGTTGTTAGCATGGTATGTAAAAGCAGCATTGAAAGAGGAGGGAAATATACCAAGATACGAAACAATAAATTACATGAAGTCTGAAACTTGTATTTTCTGCCAAATCAATTTTAAGAAACAAAGCTGTCATTATTGCTGAAGTAAAATAGCACCATTGTCAAACAGCCTGAAATTCTTCTATTCTACATGATGTGTAGATGCTTATGACCAAGTCACTCTGACTTCTAGCTTGATTTTTCTGGTCTGTAGTTAACACTAATACTTTGTCAGCTTAATCTGTTCTGTTAGGATCCTTTATGTTACTGTCAAATCTAGGTGTATAGTTACTCGGGATATCAGAAGAGTCAAAATTCTAGCTTTTCTGTCCTCCTTTCCCACATTAAAAGTAAATTACTACTGTACTCCAGAATTCTGGTGTTCTTTCAGCTGGAATAAATGTTGAACTATGGTCACATACAGTATTGACTTCCTTTCAATCATGGGAATTAGGAAAGAAAAAGTTCCTCATAGTGTTAGGCATTTTTGGTGTTCTTATAATAGGCACATTGTGTCTTTCATAATGTTGAAATTTTAGGAGTTTATGAAAATGTGGTGGGGCTGATGTGTGTTTTAATTCACACTCGCAGTGTGCTTAGCTTACTGAGGTGAAACGAATTTTCCAAGGTCACAAATTGTATTATAGAAGCTATTTAACATCAAAAATATGGGACTTAACTGTACATGTAATGCCACATAGGATTTTTTCTGAATTTGACAGTTTTGTTATTAATATTGAAATGCTACTCTGCAGAAATAAACGGCCTGTGAGTGTTTAGGGTTGTAATGGTACGTTTTGTTTTCGCACACACTGGAAGCTGTTTTGTCTTTGCACTTTCATGGCTTAGAATTCTAGTTTTGTGCTTAATGAATAGATGAGGAAAAGCATTAAAACAAGAGATAAAGTATTTCTTCAAAGGTTGTATTACTGTGGATAATTGACTTGTTTTTTAAATTTATGAGGTATAGTACTTTTTTTTTCTTTATCTAACTCCTAGAAGTATGATTCTACAGAGAGAAAAAATTACCTAATACAAAGCAGAGAGCCTGCTGTTGACTTTAGGTAGGTAGCTCCTTGGTGTAGGACTGAATTCTATCCTCAGGAAAAAACTGGCAAACAGAAGGGGGAATATAAGCAATGTGAAAGAAATGGGAGAGTAGTATTTTTGTTCATGGTAGTACCTTGTCTCCCAAATACAGATCATTTGCAAGGGTCTGTATCGTGCATTCAGTGATTTGTTATTTGAAAGTACCTTAAAAATACCAGTTTGTTGCAAGGCTCTTCCCTGTTCTGAAAAGGTACTTCACAGTCGTAATGAAAGAGTGAAAGTGAAAGAGTTGTATAACTTTCAGTACTTAAAAACAGAGTATGCTGTAGGGTTGAACAAGAGGGACTTGTAACCCTCTCGCAGATTTAACAGTAATACAGACCCCTTTTATTTTTACTCTTTATCTTAAAAATAGTCAAGATGGAAGTGTGTCGAGGAACCTTGGGTCAAACACATACATGATCACTATGTAGTTTTCAGTGGTGTAAACCAGTAGAAATCTTTAAGTGTGTGGAAGGTACGTAGATCTTGGCCACATTTGAGTGAGATACTACAGAATGAACCACAAATATGTATATTGTAGGTGATACCTGTTACAGTTTATGCTAACAGATTTTTGTTGTTGTTGTACAGGCAAATATGAGAGCCATACACGTGTACACACGGGTGAGAAGCCTTTTGAGTGTGATATCTGTCATCAGCGCTATTCAACGAAATCCAACCTGACGGTGCACAGAAAGAAACACTCTAGTGATACTGAATTTCATAAAAAGGAACACAAATGCCCTTACTGCAATAAGCTGCATGCGAGCAAAAAGACTTTAGCAAAACACGTGAAGAGGCAAGTATGAGCAGATTTGTCTCGCGTATCTGAAGAATCATTTTTTTCAGTTCAAAAACCAAGATAAGTATATGTATGCACACAGCATAATCTGCATTATTTCTGTAACTGTTTTTTCAAATAAGTGTCTTCTCAAAGGACATGGGGATTAGCAGTATCAACTAATCTGCCGTGAGGAGTGCATAGGGACCGACTGAAAAGCAGTAGTGGTTCTGTGGGGGTTCTACTGTAGGATTTTACTGTAAATTTTAGCATACTCAGATTAGCTGGCACAGTCAGAACACAACAATCTTAATAATTACCTCTATTGCTTTTCATTTGGAGAAAGAATAAAATATCTTCTTTGGGTTTAGATGTTGATGCTGTACTGTTGATAATAATAGGTTGGATAAACCATTTCCATGCAGATTTGTTTAGGTGAATAATTTGTTTATGACAGGTCTAATTATATGGTATTATTATTTACATACTGCTTTTTTTCTCTTTCATTATAATATCCATAAAGCATTATAATTGAAGTTGTCCTCTGTCTTATTTGTCATGTGAGATTCTACAGGAGTCTGTAGTCAACACTGCTTGCTGGTTACTTGTGCCTTTAGAATTGTTTAATTATCATTATTCTGTTCTGCTGGTTTGGTAATCAACTTTCATGACACATAAAGCTTAGAAATGGATATTTAGTATTTGTGTGATCTTTATCTTAGAAGGTTATAACTATTTTTAACTTTTGTCTTTCTCCTAGGTTTCATCCAGAGAATGTACAAGAATTTCTTTCTATCAAGAAGACAAAGAGTGAAGGTTGGAAATGTGATGTAAGTAATACTTCGGTACTTTTGTTTTTTTCATATAGACACTGCATTGTTTTGTGACTTGCATACATGTGAAAATACAGTATGTGACATCTTGGTAAGCTCTGTAAGTGATGGTATAAAATTCCCCTTTAAGTCCTGATTTAAAGACTGAACTTTATTCTGTGTGTACAGCTTGTGACCAAGTAGATAACACCAAACTGAAATCTAAAATAGTTGAAGGTACTATTTTTTCATGTGATTAGCTGTTACTGTCGTTAAAATACATCCATTTGCAGATTATTAGACTTGAGTGTTATGAATACTTTAAAAACTTGCTCTCCCCTTAATTTTTCACATCAAACACTGACCATAAAGAATACATTTTTTTTAAAGGCTCTCTCAATAGTGAGAAAAATACATGTTAAATACGAAACACTTTCTCATTTATCATAGAATTATAGAATACCAGGTTGAAAGGGACCTCGGGGATCATCTGGTCCAACCTTTCTTGGCGAAAGTGCAGTCCACATGACATAGCCCAGCACCCTGTCCAGCTGAATCTTAAAAGTGTCCAATGACGGACAATCCCATTTAGCTGCATATGCACATCAACAGAATTGTAGATTTGAACTAAATTTATCTGTAGTTGTAAAGTCATAGATTCCTTTCCCTGATTTTCCCCAGAAGATGTGTGGAAGTACATTTACTGTAAAAGGAGTTTGTAGAACTTCCATTCTCTATTTGCTGCCAAATAATGATTTCAAACGTGGGGTTTTGTTGTTTGTTTTTGTTTTTTTTAAAGAGAATTAGTTTAACACCCCCCCCCCCCCCCCCGCTCAGGGCAGCTGTTTTGTTTATACAAACTGACAGATGCCCCTGTATGTCCATAATATTATGTGCCATAACATAATTCCTGATCTTGCTTTGTTTATGAACTTTCACTTATGAACATACCGTAGGAGATTAAGAGATATCAACCATAGGAATTTGTAGTGTTCATCTTCTGGTGATAGTATCATGGTTGGAGATACTACACAGTTGACCAAAGGCTGTTTTCTTCCAGATGAAGCTGTGTTGTGTGAACATGATACAGATTCTGTTTGTTAGTAAATAAGAAACATTTTAGTTGTGGCAATCAATCATGCAACATTGTTGATGTTCATTTCTTGGAAAGTACTCGTACTAGATTAATGATTTGGTAAATCCACTTTGTGGTTGTGGGTTTTGTTTTTTTTTTTTCTTGAAAATTTAAGTTTATGTTAGGTAGAAATTTTTAAAAAGTGACCCACTGCTCTTGGACTGCTCATGTGCATTGAAAATGGACTTGAAGTCAGGGGTAGAACTCTAGCTTTTATAGCAGTTGGAGAATGAGCAGAAACCTTAGAAGCAGTGTGTTTTCAGGTTGTTTAGTATGTTCTGAGGGCTAAGGTGCCACAGATGTAAGCTGCAGGATTTCTTTGGGTTGTTGGTTTATGCTGTAGTCCATATGTGAACATGAGGATTTAGTGACCGTACTTTAATCCTTGAGGAATATTAGCAAATTCACAGAAACAGTAGAGTATTAATAGTAAAGAAAAGCAAGAAGGCTATTACACTTTTTACAGGTATGGGAATTTCTTAAACTTACATTTAACATTAATGGGTTTTTAAATAAATAAAGTTGTTTCTCATTTTCTGAGGTTGAAAGAGTTACTGAGGTGTGCTCTGAGAAACTGATTGCATGATTTAATGTATGGGAGTCAGGTAGTACTGAATGCAGTTGTTACAAACAATGGCAGTAGTTTCACAGTGAAATCTGTGAGCACCATGTTAAATTGTAATACCTAGTTTAAATGCCTAAATTTGAGCTGTGGTTGCAAATCTATAATGGAGCTGCATGCTTTAATGATGACTACTGCTAACTCTGGTACATTTAGGTTTTGATTAGTCTGAAAACAGTACTTAAAAGTTCACATAATTTTAACATTGTGAAGGTCTGTATCTCTAAAGTATATTCTGAGCTATATTTCTTTGTTGGTATTGGCATTTTCTCTTTAATATATGCTGTCAGACAATTTCTTGGAGGAAATAAAGGAACAGATATGACTAGTTCTGAAGTAGCTTATATTACAACAGCTTTTACCACAGCCCAAATGAGCTGTTTCAGTATCCAAAACCAAGCCAAAGCTACTCATTTTTTCTTGGGTTTTTTTTTCCATTGGGTTATTTTCTGCTGAATTACTGTGTTGAAACACCCCAGGAAAAGTCAGGTAAAGGCTGAAGTCAGTAGAAAGAAGGGGGAATGGGACACATAACTGTATGCAGAAGTTGACAGTAGTTTGATTTAGGCTGCCATGAATTGGCATCCTAATTTATATTGCACAATCCATGTGGGTTTATGTAGAACGCAGCGTTTTGATGTTGACTGTAAGGCTTTACAAGTTGGAATAGAATACACTTTTGAATAATAGATATTTAATCTTACATTGCAACACAGAGCAGATAAACTAAACTGGTAGAGTTTATGAATAGGAAAAAAATGGTTATAACTGATGTATCTTTCACAAAGTGTATTATCATTTTAGATTTGTAAGAAATCTTTCACTCGAAGACCCCATTTAGAAGAACATATGATCCTTCACTCTCAGGATAAACCCTTTAAGTGTACCTACTGTGAAGAGCACTTTAAATCCCGATTTGCAAGACTGAAGCATCAAGAAAAATTCCATCTCGGTATAGAAACCTCCTTCTGACATGTAAACAATAGATTTAAAGTAAAACCTTCCTCCACCCTTGTATGTCCTTATCAGTCTGGTTTCTACCCCACCTCCTTTTCCAGTTCTCTCTTTTCCAGTTTTGTGGGGAAGTTGGATTTTGGGGTTTTTTTGTTGTTCGTTTTTGTACTTTTCTGTTCAGCTGTCTTTTTGAGGCATTGTACTGCACCTAAATAAATGCAAAATTTTGGCAGGGAAGGTTAGTTTTGTTTTAAAACTTTTTTTGCATGAACTTGGTTCTTAACTATAGAGTTGCATTTTTCCTGAAGTTTTCCGAAGACCTTTTTCTTTCCTTCTGAAGTATTCCAGAAACTTTTTTATTACTATTAATTATTTTTGCCAGGTAGCTACTAGATTGGTGATAGTACAGTCTAAGTGGGCTTAATAACTTTGGACTATTGATTCTAAATTTTTGGTTTACAGTCATGAAACTCACCAAAATACCAGGTGTTAGAGGTAATTTAATTGAGCAGAAAGTGCACAAAGTCTAATTAAAGTGTGCTGACTGTACTAAACATTAAATCATTTTTTAGACAAAACTTTTGCTTCGTAAATTGGTCGGGGTTTTTCATGAGTAACCAGTCTGTGCATCTTGTTTGGTTTAACTGACAGTTAATAATACTATGTGCGTCTGTCTCCTTGTAGGGCCTTTTCCTTGTGATATTTGTGGCCGCCAGTTTAATGATACAGGAAATCTGAAACGCCATATAGAATGTACTCATGGAGGAAAGAGAAAATGGACATGCTTCATCTGTGGAAAATCCGTTAGGGAACGGTAAGGAGTTGCATGACTACTTGAACTTCAGCAGAACTGAGAAATATTTAGTGTACTTTGTTTGATTCTGAATATGTTTTAGCTTTGAGTTTTTAACATGAGACCATTTCAGAGGGCTAGTGTATTAAAAGGTAGTGTCAGAGCCACAGGTAGAATGTGATTTTCTGATGACCTCTAAAATTAAGGGTGACAACTGCAGGTAATTAGTTATGAGGCAGAACTATAGTAAGAAAGTTGTACTTTCTTCATTCACTTTACTTAGAGTTCCTGTGTTGTGTAAGAACATGTTGCGTTTGTTTGGAAAAGAGTTTTGGTAAACATCCTGATGAGGGCAGGAAGATGAGGAACACTGGTGAGAATGACTAAGAAGAAATTGGACTTCTACAAACACAGTTTCATGGAAGATGGAATAATACTGTACAGCCTTTGCTGGTGCTTCTCTAAATGAGAAGGACATTATTTTTGGACAGAGTACAGCTTTATCTTAATAACTGTTGCTAAGATTCTAGTTATGTTCTGTTTGGGAAATATGAAAAGATATGAGTTTGTGTATTGTAGTGTGTTTATATTTTTTTTCCCCCAATGAGTAGCAAAGACCCCTGGAAGTATTGTAAGAGGAAGATCTGTCCCTAGTGGGTTTTGTTAGTGGTGTGTATTTTCTAGTAGTTTGGTGAATAGAGTATGCGTGTGTTAAAAGAAAATGTACTAATGCAATAAGGAAATAAGAAACCAACAAGCTATGAAGCAGATAGAGTCTTTCAGTTCTATAAAGCTCACTTTGAACTGCAAGAAGAATGTGTTTTAAAAAAGTATGTTTGCATGCTTCAAGTTTCATTTACATCGTGTAAGGCAGTTGAATATTTAAATGGTGTTGCTTATTAGAAAAGATAAAATTTTTGTGTAAAGCATAAAAAATATATTTGAAAAATAACATTTATAGTAAGTACTGGAAAGCAATCAAAGAATTTTCTCTTTTGTTTAGTTCACACATTTACCAGCTGTATATACAGTAAATTTTATTGTCCGAGTCCTTTGCTTGAGAAGAATTTTCACCTGCATGCATTTTTTTTTTTTTTTTTTTTTTTTGCATTGGAAAGGGGGGGTAAAAAGGAGATTTAAAAAGAG
>VZSF01001879.1:79681-91329 GCA_013398295.1 Chionis minor
TTTTTGCATTGGAAAGGCGGTAGTAAAAGTAGACTTACATAGAGCCACCTGCACAGGCGGGATTGATGGGCCAAGGCCAGTGGTATGAGGTTCAACAAGGCCAACTGCTGGGTCCTCCACTTGGGTCACGACTACCCCGTGCAGTGCTACAGGCTTAGGAAGAGTGACTGGAAAGCTGCCTGGTGGAAAAGAACCTTGGGGTGTTGGTGGACAATTGGCTGAATATAATCCAACAGTGTGCCCAGGTGGCCGAGAAGGCCAATAGTATCCTGGCTTGTATCAGAAATAACGTGGTGAGCAGGACTAGGGAAGTGTTCATTCCCTTGTGCTCGGCACTGATGAAGCCCCACCTGGAATGCTGTGTTCAAGAAAGACATTGAGATTCTGGAGCGTGTCCAGAGAAGGGCAGTGAAGCTCGTGAAGGGTCTATAGCACAAGTCTTATGAGGAGCAGCTGAGAGAAGCGGGATTGTTTAGCCTGGAGAAAAGGAGGCTGAGGGGAGACCTTATTGCTCTTTACAACTACCTGAAAGGAGGTTGTAGAGAGGTGGGGGTCAATCTCTTCTCCCAAGTAACAAGCGACAGGACAAGAGGAAATGGCCTCAAGTTACGCCAGGGGAGGTTTAGCATGGATATTAGGAAAAATTTCTTCACCGAAAGGGTTATCAAGCATTGAAACAGGCTGCCCAGGGCAGTGCTGGAATTGCCATTCCTGGGGGTATTAAAAAGATAGATAGATATGGTAGTTAGGGACATGGTTTAGTGGTGGTTTTGTCAGTGTTAGGTTGGTCATTGGACTCAATGATCTTAATGGTCCCTTCCAACCTAGACAATTCTATGATTCTATGTATGTGTATGTATGTGTGTATAAATATATATGTGTTTAAATAAGTTCTGTGCTGAGTTAAGTTAAATTAACATCCACAATCTAGATTTCCTTCAAGTCTGACTTTAAAGCTCTGTCTTTATACATATACTAGCAAGAAAATCATTACATATAAAATAGTGTCGAAACTGATGTTTTCTTTAACGTATGTTGTCCGAATGTATGTTGGGCCAGTGTTTTATTTCTTTGCCCATATTATTTCTACACCCATCTGGTTCAGTAAATAGTAGATAGGTTGCCATACTGCCTTTGAATGTATAAGTGTGTGAATCTGAATAAATTGATGCAATTATTTGGATATATTGTGATCCACCAGAGTTAAAGAAATTGAGTGCTAGTCTGTCACACTTTGAAGTGGCTTAAAATTAAATTTTACTGCCTTTGTTAAACAGAACAACTTTGAAAGAACATCTGAGAATTCACAGTGGAGAGAAGCCTCACCTTTGTAGTATTTGTGGGCAGAGTTTTCGTCATGGAAGTTCTTACAGGTACAGATTTTTATTGAGTAAGCTGTCTCGCTTAATTGATGACGTATGTATTTGTGTTATCAACAAAATTCTTCGTACTGTATGTGTTTTGATTTATTTCAACTCTGAGAGCATTAGTGAATGCTTTAAGCACGCTTAAATATTGAAAGTGTATTAATAACCCGTGAAAAGTCATCTGATTTTTAATAGAAGATGTTAGTGGTTTAAACACAGACAGAATCCCATACAAACCTTATATCAAAGTTGATTTTCTTGCACATCTAAAACTCTTCATCTTTGTTATTCAAAGAGAAAACAAGTGGAGGGCTAAAATACCCTGCTAAATTAATGTCAGTGTCCTGGTTTGAGGTAAAATAGGACTAATTTTGTTCAGCAGCTTTAATTTGTAGCTAGGCCTCTTCCAACTGCTGAAATTAAAAGCATGTTGTGCAGAAAACTGTTTGCTCTCAGAGTGATAAGACCCATGTTTATCATCGATGCCAAGGCATGGGATGCAGAGAGGCTCTTGTCTATACTTATTGCTATAACGACCAAGGGCAGCCAACTTTGTCACTTGCCCCGTTGGAGGGTCGGAAGTGGAAAAGCACAGAGGGGTCACACCTGCAGGGGGGAGCGGACAGGACAGGTGACCCAAAACTGACCCACAGCGTATTCCATCCCATCTGCCTGATGCTCAGGATAAAAGCTGAGGGATTAAAGGGTCAGCCCTTTTTCTTCAATGGCCAATGTCCGAGGAGGACTCTGTCTGTTTGTCTGCCTTGGATCCCAATCCTGAATCCAGACCCAGAATCCAGTTCCCATTCATCACTGAGTCCAGTCTGGGACTTCCCCGGTGCCTGCTGGTGATGTGATTGTCGTCCTGGGAGCTTGATATGGATCTGGATTCAGGATCGGAATCAAAGGCAGATGAAGAGGGCTGACCCTTTGATCCCTCAGCTTTTACGATGAGCTTTTATCCTGAGCATGATGCAGATGGGTGGTGTATGCTGTTGGTCAGTTTTGGGTCACTCTTGCCGTGTCCACTTCTCCCCGCAGGTGTGACTCCTCTGTGCTTTTCCACTTCCAACCCTCCAACGGGGCAAGTGACAAAGTTGGCTGCCCTTGGTCGTTATAGCAATAAGTATAGACAAGAGCCTCTCTGCATCCCATGCCTTGGCATCGATGATAAACATGGGTCTTATCACTCTGAGAGCAAACAGTTTTCTGCACAACATGCTTTTAATTTCAGCAGTTGGAAGAGGCCTAGCTACAAATTAAAGCTACTGAATAAAATTGGTCCTTTTTTACCTCAAACCAGAACATGTCAGATATGAGAGTTAAGCTCTGTTCTCTCTTGCTTTCTAAGACCAGTGTAAGCGTACTTCAACTGAAAGTTATTTCCTGTGTGAAGCATTAAAGACTGTTTTCTGGTATTTTGCATTGAATTAGCAGTACAGATTATGTTAACAAAATTGTATTTTATGATTATATTTATGACTATAAATATGCAGACTTCATCTGAGAGTCCACCATGATGACAAGAGATATGAATGTGAAGAATGTGGAAAAACATTTATTCGGCATGACCATCTGACAAAACATAAAAAAATACACTCAGGTAGGCATTTTCTTTGAAAATTGGCTTCAAAATTATTATTATTTTGAAGTAAGATCAAATAAAAAATTAATTATGGAATTTTTTCCATTACATGCGATGTTTTAGGCCTGATAAAAGTTCCTCTCACTATTTTTAAGGTCTGCTATATTAGGGTTAAATTTACATGTTTTCAAGGTTTAAAAGCCAAGTGTTTCCTCCATGTTAACATAGAAAGCTGAGGGACAGTCAAAAACATGTAACAGTGAATTGCTTTAAAAATAATAATTAAAAAAAGCAAAAGTGAAAAAGGAGGATTTTTTAAATGAGTTCAGATTTCTTTTTTTTAATAGCAATTCTGTGAAACATCATTACCACAACACAAAAGAAGCTGTCACTCTCTCTATCAAAGTTTGTACACTGATCACTTTAATGTAAGAACATCTAAGAGGTGCTTCTGAAGTCTCTGTTATGGGCAAGAGAGAAGGAAGGAAGGTGGTGGGAGTCAACCCTGGGAACAGCCAGATAGGGATGGTCAGGAAGAAGAAAAAAAAAAATCTATCTGTTGCACTGAGAGCAAAAAAAGTTATTAAATGTATAGAAAGAGCGAAGATTCACTAGAGATTTTTTGATTTTTAGAACAGGATCCAAAGGGAATGTGGCCTTCTAGGAGGTGAAATACCTTCTAGGCAGTATGAAAATATGAAAGTGATCAGTCTAAACTTCCTGAGCCTTTGTTCTGAAGGACAGCTTCTTTTTTGGTGTTTGAAATCATAATGTCTGCTATAAAATAAAGAAATCTTTGAAAACTCAAGTATATAAAAAAAAAATCCTCTTTTCTACTCTATTTGCTTTCCCCCCCTCTAGAAAGTTACATTCTTTGACTGTCCACACTCCTCCTACTTACATGAGAAGAAATATTCTGCCACTTTGTGGAAGATCTCAAGATGACTAAAAAGAATCAAGATACTTTTAAACAGCAGCATAAAAGAAAAAGGTAACTATGTAAATCAGGATAATTAAAAAGATAATGTGATGTAGTTTTAAGTTCTAAAAGCAGGTGAAAATAATTGGTATGCTTAAACAAGCTTCTCTTTTAAAGCCCCTGAATTACTGAAGATGTCACGTTTTGGGTCATATTGAAGAGAGTAGATTCCCAGTCATTCCCCTGTACCTCGCATGCAGTGGGTGTTTGGGGAAGTGTCCCTTAACACGTGAACATAAATTTCTCTGTAGAAGTGACAAACAGTCAGTAATAGTCATATGCAACAAGCGCTAAAAATCCTTACTC
The DNA here is from genome assembly GCA_013398295.1 of Chionis minor. Taxonomy (NCBI): domain Eukaryota; kingdom Metazoa; phylum Chordata; class Aves; order Charadriiformes; family Chionidae; genus Chionis; species Chionis minor. The sequence goes on from VZSF01001879.1 coordinate 83,919, forward strand.
TGATAGAACCGACTTCCTTCCTGAATTTTGTTCTTTGATAACGGAGAATCCTTCTCAGAGTAAAGTATGGAAGAGCTTGGTTGGCTGGATGTTGTGAACATGTACCTACTGTATGTCTTACAGTTACAGGTCTCACACATTTAGTAAGTTGCTGAAGATTTAACCAAAGTGTATTGAATTTTGCCCTTTTAGGTGAAAAAGCACATCAGTGTGAGGAATGTGGAAAATGTTTTGGCCGTAGAGATCACCTTACTGTTCATTATAAAAGTGTTCATCTAGGAGAAAAAGTTTGGCAGAAGTAAGTGTGGGGTTTTTATGGCTGCGTCAATACTTCTGTACTGTAGCTGATTTTGTTGGGACTTGTTCGTGCAGAATTCTAGTAGTCTGTGTGTTTGTTATGCCCATTACCTTAGTCTTGATAGAGATACCATTATTATGGCTTGAAGTGGACGTCAGAAAATTGCCCTCACAATTTAAGCAAGATGTTTTCTTCGCAGCATAATTGAGTAAATAAAATAAAAACATAAAAAGGATCAAATTTTAATCTGTCAATTAGCTGTCTCAATGTTCTAAATTGATGGTTTGCTGCAATCTTGTCATTGCAGACTAGTTAAGACTGAATTATTAGATGTCATTGAAGTACTGTGAGAACTGTCCCACACTTGGGTATTTTAGAAGCTAGTAGCAGATTAGTGACTCTGAAAGGAGGTAAAAACTTTGAAACCTAAATTACGTCTATAAATTGAAAATGCTAGAGGGTTTGTAAGTTCTTGAGCTCCAAAATTAAGCCTTTCAGAGATTTTCAAATAAACTGAAATGTAGTTGTTTTTCAGATGATGTGTTTTAACTGCTTGTACTCAATAGCAGTTGTGTTGAAGCCATTATAGGTGTGTCTATGTTTATAGTACATTGCCTGCTTATTCTCTTTGTGTCTTCTTGGTAGTCAATAGTCTAAACCATTCCTAGTACTTTATTTATGGCATAATTTTGCCAAAGTGAAAGCCTCTTGCGGATGTTGGGCAAAACCTGTTACTTAAGGATATTTTTGGGATCAGAAAAGAAGTTTTGGTGGCTTTTGCACTTAGCATCCTAAGTGCCAATCCCAGCAGAGAATAAGATTGAATATCAAAAAGAATCTAATTGACCTTATTGGTATGCAGAAGCTAGGAAATAGGAACACAAGTGAGGAAATTTGGAAACTTTGATAGTCAGCTATTTTGCGATTAAAGATTTCGAAGAACTGTGCACATAGCTTTATTGTTAGTTGAACAAAAAAAAAGTATCTAACATAAAATGTCTTTTCTTCTTTAAAGATATAAAGCAACATTTCACCAGTGTGAAGTCTGTAAGAAAGTTTTTAAAGGGAAGTCAAGTTTGGAAATGCATTTTAGGACACATTCAGGTAAAAATAAAATAAACCCAAGCAAAACCACAAAACATGTAGGAATGTATCTTTATGCATCAGCATTGATGTTGTATAATTCCATGTAATTCATGATGGTTGTTGAGCATCAAGGGCAAAAGTAGTAGGAAGCAGCAAGAGGTTTTCTTTCTCATGTGTTGGGCATTGCTGAATACTACCTTCTGAATGTATCAGTTGAAATATTGATAATCCTCAACACAGGTTTGTGGTATGCTCTCTACGCCTCTTCCCTTATTTTAGCGGTGTATGCTTTTGCCAAATTTACCCAGACCTTCTCATCATTTTTGTGCTCCAGAGAACAGTACATTCCAAGTGGTAATCCAAGCAAGGATTTGAAATCCCTTTAGAAAGGTTTATGTCTTTATATGTTTGGCTTTGTTTTTCCTGCCTTATGTTCAGGGAAATCATTGTCCTTTTGGAATGTATAGAAGTACAAATTGAGCCCATTTAATACCAGTATCATAACAGTTTGAAGACTAGGGTTTTTTATTTGGTTTATAATCTGATTTTCTTTGTGTGCATCTGACAGAAATCCCAAGTATTGAGAGAATTGTATGTAAGGAAAAGGGTATGCTAATATAACTTCTACACAAACATCTAACGGCTCCCTTGATTCCAAAATTGATGCTAAACATATACTCTTTGTTTTCAGTAAAATTGTTTTATACTAGGTCTCTGTGCCATAATCCATGTATGTATTTGCATATTTATGTGTGACATGGTGTTACTCAGAATAACTAAGTCTTATTTCTCTGTCTTTACAGGCGAGAAGCCCTACAAATGTCAAATCTGTAATCAGTCTTTTAGAATTAAGAAGACATTAACAAAACACATGGTTATTCATTCAGATGCTCGACCGTTTAATTGCCAGCACTGCAATGCAACATTTAAACGAAAAGACAAGCTGAAATACCATATTGATCATGTTCATGGATCAAAGGCTGCAGAAGAGGCATTGACATCGTCTTCAGAGGAAAAGCTAGTCTCCTTACCGGTGCAGTACACCTCTGACGACAAAGTTTACCAAACTGAGGCTAAAGAGTACGTGGAACAGTCCAAAGCATATCAATCAGAAGCCAAAACTTTGCTACAGAATGTATCTACAGAAGTATGTGTGCCTGTGACTCTGGTACCAGTTCAGATGCCCGATCCGCAAGCTGATCTAGTACAGCATACTACTCAGTCGCATGGCATTCTTCCTCCACAACCTGAGCAGACAGATTATCAACGAGCAACAGATCTGTCATTTCTAGAGAAATATACTCTTACTCCACAGCCTGCAAATATTGTCCATCCTGTAAGGCCTGAGCAGATGTTGGATCCTAGAGACCAGTCATATCTTGGAACTTTACTGGGGCTAGATACTGCTCCCACTGTACAGAATATTTCAAACAATGAACCTTCATGATCAGACCATACATTCCACCTAATCTACTAAGCCGTTAGCCAACAGAAGGCTGATAAGGCAATTAAGATTTATATTTTGTATTTTATTTGGACTCATGAGTCTTCTGCATAGTTTTGGGAAATCAGGTTTGTTTACATAATATTTGAACGTTTAGGCACATTTTGATGCATAATGAAAGAGTGTTTCTTGTGATTTTAAGAGTTTTTAAAAATCTTATAGATGGTCTTTTAAAAATTATGCTCTGAAATGTCTTTTAAGGGTAGTGGCTGAAAAATGTAATTACATATCTGGCTATTATTTTTTGAAAAAAATTGCCTTTCTGCATCTCACTTTGAGTTAAAGTTTTAAGTATAATAGAAAGCATTCTGGAAGAATAAGGACTATATCAAATTCCGTAAAAGTTGTAAGGGCAGGCAGGGATGTAAACCACAAAATTTTAATTATGTTTCACATAGAAATTAAAATATAATTTTACTTCAACCCTCAGGCATTTTGGAGGGTTTTAAAGTCTGCCGGACTCTGGAGCCTAGCCAATGGACACAGGAATTAGATTCTTCTGAAAAGTGATTCAGATATTTTTATGAAGACACTAAATAATCAGTGATTGTGATCCCCCCGAGGATAATTAGGCTGCCTAAATTTGGCTTCTTCATTCTTCCTTGATCTCTAGTAATTAATTACATGGGAAGATCTAGGCAGTGTCTAATTTTCTGCAGTTAGTCCTATATAATTCTAATAAGCTTTTTTTTCTTGCCTTTTCAATCTTGTTTGTCTTCTAAAGTGTGCCCCACACTCTAACCTTGAAAGAAATGGGAGTATTTAGGAAGGTCATTTTAATCTATGAACAGTCATAAAGGATTGGCGTGGTTTATCCTTGTTAGAGCGTAAATTGTAACAGGGTCCCAAATTAGCATGCCATTTTCAGGTGATCTGTGAGAGAAATTTAAAGGCTATTTCCAGAACAGTACTCAACTTCTATTTAAAAAAAAGAAATAATCAGTAATTAGAAATCTCATGTGAGTTGATAACAAAATTGTTTTGTTTCTCACTTTCTTGTACTATGTTTATAAAACAAAGTCAAACTCTTGAGAGTATTTTATGTCTTTAATTATTTTTAGCTTTTTCTTTACTAGACCTAAGGGTTTTTTCCAAAGGAATCATGTTGAACTACAAGTCTAGTGTAATTCAACCATGAAATCTAGTATAATTTAACTTCATCATGCTCTCTATTTTAAGGCTACTTTAAAAATAATTATTCTGTATTTGTTTGGTGACTATTATGCCAAAGAAAGTATCTGAAGTAATTTTATAATCTTTATTCCTCACAAGAATTACATATTAAGGCAAAATTTTCCCCAGTTTCCGTATTCTTAAATTATTATCTTAAAGTTCAAAATGGGAAACTGGGCATATGTGTATTATTGTAACTGTTAAATTTATCCGATGACCTGAGCACACGTGATCTGTGGTGAAAAGCCCGTTTATCATCCCAGTTCTGTAAACTCTAAATGGCACGGATCATTTTAAATCCTATTCAAATACTTTGGTGTTAGATTCTTTTAATCCCTGTCTACTTCAGTGTTGAACAGTTTGCAGGAGAGGGGCCAGAGCTGCCTGAATGTTCGTATTTTGAAGCTTGTACCCTAATGGATTCTTAACCTAAACACACCAAAGATTTCTGTTAGCTGTTAAATAGTGGCAGAGTTATAGAATTTTAAGTGTTACCGATATTTAAATAGGACTTAGCCAAAGAAGCACAATAGAAGTCCTAAACTTTAAAAGTTCAGTTTCTAAAACAGGACTACGTATGTTTAACTGTTCTATGTTTGTATCTCTAAAGGAAAATTTAGAGCTGTGCTCTGGGAATGTTCAGACTGACATGCTGTAAATATATCTGGTTAAGAAGCTGAATACTAGCAAATACACAGCAATAATGAGGCCATTGAATGCCACCTTCTGAAAGGACACTATCAAGTACTACCCTTCCTGCTTTCTAACTCCGCCTTCATCTCCTTTCAAAACAAAAGTATTTCTGTCATCCTTACACTCCACAGCTTGAAAACTGCTGGTTTATGTGTAGTTTTCAAGTCGACATGTATGTATCCATATTACCACATGAAACTGTCGTGAAACATGATTTCCAGCATTTGTAATTGTACCAGTAAATATAACCCGACATCAGTGGTGTCAGTGCAGTTCTCAGACTAAAAAACCTAACTCTTTGTTATTTCTTGTCTTTTCTGTCCTATGGTAGAAAAAACTATTGTAGGATTTTGAGAAAACAGTGGCTTGAAATAGTTGGTAACTAATTTTTTCTTTTAAAACCCAGTCTGTTTGGTAGGCACTCTAGGAAGACAGCAAAATGGAATTTGGAGCATATTTACTTGATAATGTCCTTTTTAAAATTCTTTTATGATTGTGCCTTTTATATATATTCTGAATAATGGCTTTTTCTCTAGTTCAGTTGATATTTCAGACAACATTAAGGTCAATATCTTCCAAAGGGCTTCATATTTTTGGGTGCCCAACAAGAAACAGATAAAAGGGCTCGTTTTTCAGAAAAACGAGCACTATCTTTGCTGTTTGGGTGACCAGAATTACTAGGCATTCCTGGAAAAAATGACCTACTAGTTCTTCGGCGTTCTTTTACTTGCAGATAACCCTACTAGTTAATGTTTTTACCTGCTGGTCAGGCTGGATCATTGCCAGTTGACAGTGAAAGAAAATAGGAAAGCTTATTATGTGCTAGATACATAGTTTTTATTTTTTTAATATCATGAGCTATAATTCCTATGGCTTTACATCTATTTAAAATTCATATATGAGCAAAGTAAATTTTCATAGGCTGGTACTTCATTTGGTAGGTGGAAGTAGCTGATGTCTGCTTGATGGAGGACAGTTCCTTTTAATAGGAAGGCTGGAGTTGAAGGGCAGAGATCTGCACCTTGCAGCTGCATGGGTTGAAACTCCTTGGGTGTCTGGCACCTCCATTTTAATATGTATGTGTACATACACCTATGTACCTATGTATATACATACGTACATATGAGAGTGCCTGTCCTGTTGATCTGGAGGGTGCTTTTACAATAAAGGCTATGTTTTATCTGGCAGTCATTGACTCAATTGGCCAAAGAAGGAAGAAGCAGGTCTCTTAAAAGTATCTCTAAAGAATGATCAGTGGCACATTGCAAAAAGTTGGTCTTTTCCATATGCTGACCTTTGGGGAGAAGAGTGGTGTCCGCGTTGGTACTCTAAACTGCTACGTGATTCTGAGAACTTGCTGCACTCGTTCTGTTTAAGCATTGACTTCTGTATTATTTTTTTTTTTTTTGCTGAACGAATTTCTGGTTGTTGGCTGGGTTACTGCCTTTAATTCTTTAAGTGGATTTTATTTATTTATATTGGAATTTCCTCTGAGCACTGACACTTTTCCTATGGAGGTATGGCTCTCATGGGTTCTTTTATGCTGAACATCAGTAATTGTAATGGTGACGATACATCTTCTGTAAGGCTGGGGTTTCCTTAAAAATATAGTGCTACTTTAGTCTGGATTATAATTTGGGTAGTTATTTTTAAAGTTGGCTTGTGCCAGAACACAACGGCAGAAGATGTATTTGGTATCATCAAAGAGCTGAGCTTATTTCCCTGGTTACAAATGTGGAAGAGCGTTCAAAACTCTGAAGGAGTTCAAAAAAATTGCCTCGGAACATGCTTGGAACATGAAACGTGTTACAGAGCGCTAAGGAAAAAATGACCCTCGGCTTTTTAAATTTAAGATAATTTCCGTGTCGAGGTTCATGAATGTAGAATTATGAATGAATTCTGAGAAGGCTGTTGTAGATGAGTAGGGTGGTTTTTTTCCCTGAGAACAGTAAAAAAGATGTGCAGTTTTTCTATATTGAGCTTAGCTGCAGAACTGATCCGGACGGAATGTTCTCCATCTGACTGAAACTGCAGGGAAATAGAGTGCGTTTATCTGTAGGTCCTTGTGGCTGCTGTCACCTGTGATCTTTTTTCTATGCTCTGGTCTCTCGGTGATTGGGGTGTTTCATGGTATTCACTGAAGAATGACACTGGCAGAATATAATGCAGGGCAGTCACTTCGCTAAAGTCCCGAAGAACCTTTTTCACGGTTCATAAGAAATGTTTTGGTTTAAAAGGATTTGACGGAATAAAGCTAAGAATGGCAAAAGTTTTTTTTAATCCCCGGGAACCATTCTGATCATGTTTAAATGTTGGTCCTTTTATATGAAAGAATAAGGTAAAATAAACTCAATATTTTGTCACTGGTACATGAGATGATGTGTTTTAAACGTGATCTGTATAGGTTGATATTTTAGATGGAAGTCTTTAAAGTTGTCTTTTTAGGGGGAACTCTTTGCTGTGAGGAAAAGTTAGGAAGTGTACTGTAAATGTAGAAGTACTCAGTCCTATGTGTAATTTTGTTTGTTATGGAAAAGTAAAGTTCTTTTGTCTTAACATTGCTTGCTTCACAGGAGTTCTTGCGGGGGTGCTTGTGCTGAGTTTTGGGTTCTGACCCATTTTTTTGTTTGGTTTTTTTTTTTTTGAAACAGCATGGA
>VZSF01001879.1:91856-189600 GCA_013398295.1 Chionis minor
TTTTTTTTTTTTGAAACAGCATGGAAAAACAGTATTCTGGGTGTCTTTTAGTTTTAAAGCTCACGAAAGATAAACAGACGAGGCAAAGCTTTTTCATCATGTTCATGCCTGGCTCCTACTTCTCATTTTAAAATATTTTGTAAATTAAATTTATTTAGAAAAAAAAAAAACAAACNGCCCCGCCGTGCTGGTTCTGAGCCACTTCTCCCGGCCGCCGTTCCTCAGCTTCGGCAGCCTGCGCGTCGGCGCCTCACGCACCCGCCTCCTGGGCATCGACAACCCCAACCTGGAGGACGCCGAGGTGGTGGTCGACCGCTTCCCAGCTTCTGCCAGGGGCTTCAGCCTCGAGCATCGCCGGTTTTTTGTGCAGGTACCGGGTGTGTGTGCGTGTGTGTGGGTGTGTGACACGCGAGGGGACCCCGATCCGTGCCCTGCGGGCAGCTCCCCGCCGGAGCCGCTCGGTCACCGGCGGCGGGGAAACCCCCTTCCGCGCAGTGGGGCGTTTTTTAGGCAGCCGGTACGCCGAGGGCTGTGGGGTGCTGCGGGTGCCGCGTTCCTGTCCCGCGGTTCGCGCTAAGGGCGAAGAGCTGGAGCTGTAGGTGGTGGGATTAGATTTCTCGCGACCTGGGGGCTGTCACAGGCTACGAAGGCAGTAAATCCGGGCTCACCAGAGTTGGTTGGGTTTTTTTTGTTTGAAGTTTTGGGTTTTTTTAGGGTTTTTTTTTTTTCCACTAAAGTGCAAACCCCCAATAAATTACCTGTTCTCTGGGAATGTGGCTTTAATGACAGGGACAGAAGAAGAAGAGGTGTTTAAAAAGTGACCTCTCAAAGCGCTGGAGGTCATCTGTTTAGTTTAGGAAAAAGGCTGAGGGAGCTTGTCGTGAAGAGGATGCTAATACACTGTTCTGCATGTTAATTAGTAATACGAGAGAGTAAAGCAGGCTTAATTTGGGAATAAACCTTTACAATCCCCGCAGAAATAGGGATTATAGTTAGTCTGATCAATGGCGATTTTTAAAAGGACAGTTTGGACAAACATGTATCTGTGGTCATCTAGGCTCTCCAGAGTCTCTTTTAGAGAGGAAGAGACTCTTGTGACCTCTTGCAACAGCATGCTTATAAAAATATGTTGAAGTCTCACTGTGAACTATTTGAATTACTAGTTCCTGTAGTAGTTAATGAATAGTAACTTTTGATGACCAGCTTTAGTGTATGAGCACTTATTGAATTGGTTTGTATGGTTTCATTAAATGCTTCTGACCGAGGAGGTGGGACTCCTAATTAAAATGCTCAGGAGACCGGTCACTTTCACAGTCTCTTGATTTTTGTCCGAGATGTAACTGTCCTTTGGTCTGTTAGTAACTGGTATCAGCAGAGCACCAGTGATTCGGCAGAGGTCACTGTGCATGAGAAAGCTTTACACAGATCACACGTAGCTGCACGACTTCCTTGTTTATTTGCAGTATCTTTGTTTTTATTCAATAAACTTGTATGTCAGATCTCATCTTTGCAGGTCAGTTGACTTTCAAAAAAAAAAAGACACTTGTATTTAGGTATGGCATCTTGGCCTGTATCAAGAACAGTGTGGCCAGCAGTAGCAGGGAAGTGATTATGCCCCTGTGCTCAGCACTGGTGAGGCCGCAGCTCGAGTGCTGTGTTCAGTTTTGGGCACCGCAGTATTGGAGAGACATTGAGGTGCTGGAGCGTGTCCAGAGAAGGGCAACGAAGCTGGTGAGGGGTCTAGAGAACAAGTCTTGTGAGGAGTGGCTGAGAGAGTTGGGATTGTTTAGCTTGGAGAAGAGAAGGTTGAGGGGAGACCTTATCACTCTCTACAACTACCTGAAAGGAGGTTGTAGTGAGGTGGGGGTCAATCTCTTCTCCCAAGGAACAAGAGGAAATGGCCTCAAGTTGTGCCAGGGGAGGTTTGGGTTGGATGTTAGGAAAAAATTCTTTACTGAAAGGGTTATCAATCATTAGAACAGGCTGCCCAGGGAGGTGGTGGAATCACCATCCCTGGAGGTATTTAAAAGACAGGTAGACGTGCTGAGGGACATGGTTTAGGGGTGGTTTTGGCAGTGTAGGTTTATGGTTGGACTCGATGATCTTGAAGGTCTCTTCCAACCCAAGTGATTCTATGATTCTAGATTCAGCTAAGGTCTTAAAAACTAACTTCTGATAATTAGCCCAAATGTAATTACCTCAAAATTACTTTAGAGGACTTATTTGGTTAATATGTGCAAAAAATTTTGTAGTATCTTCTATTTACCTTTACTCAAATCTTGTCCTTTTTAATGCATGTTATATTTATATGTGTTCTTGCTTGCTTCCCATTATAGTTTCATTAAAAGGTATATGCCCTTTTACTAAGCCAACATTTTTGATAGAGGTTGCTTAAATTTAGATGTCAGAGGGGAAAAGCTGACACTTAAACATTTAACAATTGTTCATCATTTCATGTTGTCAGAATATATGTTACTTCTTTAGACTGCTTCTCATTTGATTTGATTACTCTCTTTGATGTTACGTAAGCATGTCTAAGTGCTAGATATTAAACATTTCTTTATCTCCAACAGTCAGGACAAAGCATCTTTGTTTCTGTAACATGGACACCATTAGAAGAAGGCAAAGTCAGAGAACTGGTAACTTTTGTTATTAATGGCATTGTAAAGCATCAAGCCGTGCTCCTGGGTATTGCTGAGCAACCTCTGAAGAAAAAGGTGAGTGTGGGTTTATTACGTGTCTTAATTCTATTTGGCATAACTGACACAGATATTGTTTTTATTAGTAGAAAATTTAGTGAAGGAGAACTAAAAATTGATAAATGATGCTGTCTGTGGGAGTGCTCACTGTCTTCAAAATTTTTCAGCTGGGTTGGAAAGTAGATACTGGTGCATTACAGCTTAGAGAATAAAACTAAAGCGTGACCAAAGAAGCTGTTTTCAACCCTGGGAATAACTTATGGTGAATTTTGGACTAGGTGTTCTTTTTATAGTATTTTTAGACTTTGAATGAATACACTGGTAATGTTTGCTTTTACACATATGTAATGTAGAACTTCTACAAACTTCTACTTTACAAAGTATGTAGAAAGTCAGCATACTAACTTCCATTAATGGTTCTTTTTCAGAAGAGTCTTTGGGATACTATAAAAAAGAAAAACTCTGCAGCAACATCTCCTTCAAAAAAAGTCAAGAAAAGTACTTCAGAAGTTAAAAATGTTAATAAGACCTTTCAAGTTTCCCAGAAGGTGGATAGACTTAGAAGCCCACTTCAACCATGTGAAAATCAGAACACAGTGCAAAACAGTATATCTCCAGGAAATGACTCTTTCATTGGCTCAGAAAATAAATTGCCTGTATCTCCTATTGTACCAAGGCTAGAGGAAGATCACAATACCGTTGGCACACCGCTTGCAATGAGGAGATCTACTACATTCTTGGATATTGCTGCTGTAAATGAGGAGTTACTGCCTGAAGTAGACAGCTGTAATGTCAAGAAATCTATTAACAAGCACAATGAATTAACATCTGAAAGTGCATATGGTTCCACTGGATTAACACAACTGCCGATTTCAAACAATGAAGTAATTCTTAATTGTACACTCTCACCGGTTTGCACTCCAGAACACTCAGTATTTGTGCCTGCTTTAAGTACGAGGAGAATTTTAAGTCCAGATTCTTTTGTAAATGACAGTTATCAAGTGGCTATAGATATAATTGAGCAGTCTGTTCCAATTCTGTCACCCGATCAATTTGTGAAAGACAGCCTGTCAGACAAGCAAACAAAGGCTTCTAAACTTGAGGCAGCTTTAATATCGTCTACTACAGAGACTTACGTTGTAAAGAAATTCCTACCCTCAAAATGTAAAAAAAATGGAGATGTGAAGACAAAAACACATGTTCATATAGAACACAACTTAAATGAAGCCTTTGTGATGCATGATGTAGAGTCACAGGTACTTCATTATGACAAACCCAAAGAAAATCACTTCAGTCTTCCTTGTACAGAGGAGCTTCAGACTCGCAATTCTCCTCAGAGAGAGCAACCAAAAAAGCGTCCCATTCTTTCTGCTACTGTCATAAAAAATAAGTCTGACGCTACCAAAGACAAGAGAATGGAAACCCTCCAGCCAAAATCTAAAAAATGCCTCAGTAAAGCAATAACGGAATGTGCTGATGTGGTGCCTGTGCCTACAAAAGCAGAAATATCTAAACACCTTCCAGTTATATGTCCCATTTCAGCAGAAAATAAGTGTCACAAAGTGAATTTATCTCCTACTGGATCAACTTCTTTATGTCGTAAGAGGAAAAGTGACATATGTGTAGAAAGTAGAGTTACAGCTCCATTGTATGTGGAAGAAGTGGAAAGAAAAAGAACTCTTACATCTAGCGTGGACAATAAAACGCATACTACTATGAGACCATCAGCCTTCAAACGCACAAACCGTGCGAGAGTAGGGCAGAGAAAGCAAGCTGGTGAGCAGTATTTCCTTCATTTACCCCTTTCTGATTTGCCTTTGATTATGAAATTTGTATGGCAAACTGAACTGTCTGGCAACAGTCAAGAATATTTCGTATCTCTGAAATGTGTGCCGTTGCAATTTTGTTAGATATTGTCTGCATTTTAAAAATTTGAAAACTAGATCAGAGTTTTGGTTATGTAATTGGCTTAAAGATTACTTAATTCTTCTGTAAACTTTGTTAATGACAGTAACAGGAAAAGTATCTGGTAGCTCTCGAGCAGAACCTTTGTTATGTAATTCAAATTTTCTGCCTTCATAGTTTGCCAATACTTTGTTGCTTGAAGATCAGAAGAAGTTGACTTCTTGTATTTCAATGTATTTTGGGTTTTCTGAACATTCTGTTCCCAAGTATGGTCTGGAATAGAAAAAGAACAAGGGTCTGTAACTGAAAGAAGGATTTAATTTGCAAAATCTTTATGCAGTCCCTGCGATATAGCTAACAGGAAAAATTCATCATGGCTTTCAGATCAAAATAGCATACTGCCTTCTTCAGTTGGAGTGATCTGTTCTATGATCTAGATTTAATTTGGGCCTTTCAGTAATGCACTTGGATTTCAGGTGTTTTAAGATAGTCTACATAAAAACATAGCAGACTAACAGTGTTCGTGTGCAGCGGGAAAAGCTGTGTTATCTACCAGGTTATTTCTTTTTATCCATTAGGGTAAGGATAGATGTCTTGTGAAAAGTATTCTCAGAGTCCAAAATGACTTTGGTGTCTTTTAAGCCTAGCTGTGAAACACAAAAATGATGACAGCTTTGAGTTACCTGCTTCTTGACAATTTTTCTTGAGAAAGGTAGCCTGCTATTCTTTTAATTGCTTAGGCATTGTCTCTAGGCTTCACAAAGAAAAACCATATTTTACTACTAAAAGTTAACTTTGAGATGCCCATCATTCATTCAATCCACTTGAGATCTAACTTGATTAAAAATATCAGAATGTATTTAAAATTGATTAGAAGTGCATGAGAGATTGGAATGACTTCTTCACTTCTCTACAAGGGAATATTCTATGAAAAACACTACTTCAGCTAAGCAGGAGAGTGTAACCTGTAATTTATTATCTCTATCTTTTTTGTTTCTAAAGTACCATCTTGTCAGTGATGTCAGGCAGCAACTGTAGTCTGTTTGCAACAGCATACTTTTTTAATCCTTTGGTGTCAACGTAACAAAATGATTATGCTAAAAGTATGTATTCCTATATGTTGAGAGTTCAGAAAGCCTAAAGCTGCGTTTTCATCCTTGTGTTTTACTAAAGTCCTTCTGCTGCTGTGTGGTGTGTAATACTTAGCCTGGTGCCTTGATGCTTAATCTAACACAAGTCAGGCTGCTCTAAAATGAGTATCAAAATGTAGTACACTATCTATCTGTGGGAACAGGTGGGTCAAGCCCTAAAAAGTCATACCTCTTATCCCAGGTGCTTATAGAAAGCACACTTTCACATGTTATAATGAGTATTTTTACCAGTTTTCTAGCCATGTGATAATGATAATGTGCAAACGCTAAGTTTCCTTAGTGTATGGAAGAACCGTGAAATATAATACCTCTTAACTATTAATCCCCAAGTTACTTTTAACTATTTATCCCTTTTGATTGTAGTCAAACTGCTGTTGTTGATGGAAAAAATTAAGCAAAGGAGATTACTAATATTTTGTATGGGTTCACGGGCAGTTACTCCATGCTTTCTAAGTGATGTGAATTAACATTTATATGTTAACTTTCACTGACCTATTATTAATATTTGCGTGTTAATGTTTGTAGGTTCTTCACTTCAGAAAGCATCTAAAACTACCAACAGAATTAGTAAACCCATCCCTGGGTTGGCTCAGTCTCACCTGACGTTTGTGAAACCACTGAAAACAGGTAGGCATACTCCTGGTATCTAGCAGAACAGTATACACTGAACTGAATGTCCCAATTGCTGTACTGCTGGTGGTTGGTAAGACCCAGCCGGTTAGAGCTGAGATGAAATAGAAGATTGTAACTACAATGAATTGGTATCTAGTAGAAAAACGTATGTAACCCCTCAAGTTCCATTTTTGACTACTCTTAAGAAAATTGGTTGCAGCACAGGACCAGCTGAAGGTAAATGTTGTTTTCTTCCAGTTTTGCCTGTAAGTGTAAAAGCTACATTACAGATATGTTCCCAGCTGACTGATGGTTATCAGTGAAATGCCTCTTCCATATGATAACACTTTAATACAAAACCAGACTACCTAAGAAGAGAAAAATTCTTACCAGCTTAGCTCTGATTCGGCAGAGCTAATAATACTAAATTGACCTGATCAGAAAAATGCCTCTAGAAAATGGTTCTTTCCGGATGTAATCTGACTCAGCTTGGTTTTGCCCCAAGATGTGCATTGCAATATGGCCTGGGTTCAAGAAATCTTGTCTTTGTTTTAGTGCTTTAATAACTTAATCCATGCTTTGTGACTGAAATTTATTTAATGGTGCTGAACTGCAAGTCAAGGAAGATTCTAACAATCTACTTTTTTCTGCTGTAGTGCTAAACGGGGTGTCAAACGTTAATCCTTTCTGCAATGAAATGCATATTGGTTATCAAATATTTCAAGAACTGGAGAAATTTACTTTTTTTTTTTCTTTTAAAATGAAGTCGTCCCTAGGCACCCAATGCCTTTTGCTGCTAAAAACATGTTTTATGATGAACGTTGGAAGGAGAAGCAGCAGCGAGGTTTCACCTGGTGGTTAAATTTTGTACTTACCCCTGATGACTTCAGTGTGAAAACAAACACCTCACAAGGTAAGAGTACAAGAATTTTCACTTTGTCTTTTAATGTTCTTAAGCGTTATATAATGTGCTTCGGTAATATTAATGAATAATAGTAGTAGCTTAACACTAGTCCCATCTTGTCACTCAGGTTTGTGTAACATTAAGCTCTTAGGTAAAAGTAGATTTCTTTTTGCGTTTTAATTTTTATGCATCACCTGTGTTTCCCTTTTCAGCTAGAAATTATGTAGTATGTTAAACCAAAAGCAATTCTCACAGTGCTGCCCATCCCAGCAGAATTTTATAGCTGTCTAACCATTTTCAGAGTCATATTTTCCCCTTGTGATAACTGGATGGCACACTTGCTCGCACCAAGCACAGCATGGCGCACGCCTGAAAGGGAGTGTGCTCTGCAACAAGAAATACAAACTGCAACACGTGGCTGTGGCACTTCTCAGTGGGTGTTAAGTGGGGAATCCCTACCTGCTGTAAAGCGTTATAGTTGTCACTTTACTAAAATGGTGGTAACGTACTTTTTTCTCTATCTCTAGCTTCAATCTAAACAATTGAAGATTGTGTAATTGATCTTAAAACTGAATTTCTAGCACTGACTTGACAATATACGTTTAATGCAACAGCTGCTAAGCTTCGTGAGGGGTAAAGTCATTAGTCAGAAGGAAAATAACAACATGTCAACTCAGAGAGGGGGGAAAAAAATAAATGAGGTGGGCAAAGCTACCTTTGATATGTAAATGCATATATTTTGTGTGTGTTTCAACAGTAAATGCAGCTGCTCTTATCTTGGGAGAAGAGAACCATCATAAAATCAGTGTTCCTAAAGCACCAACGAAAGATGAAGCGTCTCTTAAAGCTTATACGGCTCATCGTAAGCTGAATAAGTTAAGACGCGATGCTTGCCGTTTGTTTGCCTCTGAAACAATGGTTAAAGCTATTAAGAAACTGGAAGTTGAGATTGAAACTAGACGTTTGCTAGTTCGTAGAGACAGACATCTCTGGAAAGATGTAGGTAAGAAGACTCAAACTTTGCATCCTCCTTTCCTGTAAGTAGAAAAAGGATTATTCACACACTAAGTTGATTTAATCTAAGATTGGTTGATATAGAAATTTTTACTATAATATGAAGTATTTGCTGGATGTAATATTGCAAGATGCTCTCTTACAGGAGAGAGGCAGAAAATCCTCAACTGGCTTTTATCTTACAACCCTTTGTGGCTGCGTATAGGTCTGGAGGTAAGTGCAGAATTTATGGTCTATAATCAAAGTTTAAAGGACATCTAGTGCGCTTTTTTTTTTTAGTGGGGGATGTTTCAGGTTTCTTTGTGTTTTCTATGTTAGTATTTCAGGCAGGTTCAATTCAGTTAAAGCATATTTACGTCTTTTAGATTACTACAACAGACTTGCTTTAAAAAGTGCTTACCTTATTAAAAAGGAAAATATTTAATCAAGGAATGTGGAACTTAACTCCCTCACCAATAATACAAAAGCAGTTTCCTATCAGTTTCACCCTTTACTAAACTGGAGAAAAATGCAGTTCTCTTAAGGAAGTTCCTGCACCAGGTGCAGGTGATCGTAGATGTTTTGGAATGAGACTGGATCTCCTGAAATTTCCTTTGGTTTTATCCTTCAGTGACTGATTTGAAAAACTGGTTGATTTTTAGTGACTAATTACCATTTACTACTTCAGAATTTCAGTAATGTCATTCAAAAAAACCTCATAGTATTTAAGGTAATTTTTAACAGTTCTGCTTTTTTTTTTTTTCCTGCTTTCTTATTAGACTGTTTATGGAGAGCTGATAAGTTTGGACAGTAACAGTGATGTTATGGGTTTAGCAATATTTATCCTTAATCGTTTGCTTTGGAACCCTGACATTGCAGCTGAATACAGACATCCCACTGTGCCTCACCTTTACCGAGAAGGTAACTAGTACTTCCAAAAATCGGTTATTTTTAGCATTTAAGTTTTAAACTATCACTTAATGGGTTCTTTCTTTCTAGGTCATGAAGAAGCTTTGTCAAAATTCACGCTGAAAAAATTGCTGTTGTTAGTTTGCTTTCTGGATTGTGCCAAACGGTCCAGAATGATTGACCATGACCCTTGCCTCTTCTGTAAGGATGCAGAGTTCAAGGTAAGAGAGCTGTCATTTTGATGTCTTCATACAACATTCTCCTAAGACTCAATGTAGAATATTTTCTTTTCTCTATGTCGTTTTCCTTAACAAGTCTTGGGTGTTCAGCCTTTTTCATGAACATTCTCAACACATCATCTCACAGTCATGTAAAAGAATTCCCAAGAAGATTTTGAGGTGTTGGTCCCGTAGGAGGGGACTCTATTATCTTGTGTTATCTGGCTTCCCTCTCTAAAGCTAAGCCTCTGTGTTATTTTTAAATATCCCTCTTGCATACTGCAGCCGATCTTAACTGCAAGTTGGTTTAAGGGGCTTTTCTGCTTGTTTTTTCTGTTATTTTCCTGTGATAAGAAAGACTATGCAGCATCTGTTAGAAAAGGCTTTGATTAAGAAATATGTTATATTCAAATAAAATCACTTTTCTTGAGTTTGTGCGATGTAGACAGGCAGGCTGAGAACAAAAGTATTCCTGAATTTGGTGGTGCTTTTAGTGACATGGTAACCAGGTACAATGAAAATTAAAAATGAAAGTTATGTGAACTAGCTAAAAATAAATTTAAAAAATAATAATAAAATTATCATTTTAAGTATTAGGCAAGGAAATATGGAATGCAATTTGGGGGACAAGGGATGAAAATTGTATTCTGCTCAACGCATATTACAGAGTTAAGATTATGTTCCTCCTTTTTTTTTTTTTTTCTTGTCTTTTAGGCTAGCAAAGACCTTCTGCTTGCATTTTCTAGGGACTTCTTGAGTGGTGAAGGTGACCTTTCCCGCCATCTTGGTTTCTTAGGATTACCCGTCAGTCATGTTCAAACTCCACTTGATGAATTTGATTTTGCTGTAACAAATCTGGCTGTGGACTTACAATGTGGCGTTCGTTTTGTGTGCGTTGATACAGAATTATTTTGAACTATTTATTTTCTTTTATATAATACTTAATATGAGCTCAGCGAAGGCATTAAACTTTGAAATTCCCTTTATTAGGCGAACGATGGAACTTCTCACCAAAAACTGGAATCTTTCAAAACAATTGAGAGTTCCTGCAATAAGTCGTCTACAGAAGATGCATAATGTTGACATTGTTCTCAGTGTCCTTAAAGAAAGAGGAATTCACTTGAAAGACGAAAGTGGTAAGGCCTAGAAATCAGGGCTATTTTAAGTGCATTAGAGGACTACTGCGCTCTTCTTTATTCCTTGTTTTATTTGATAGGAGCTTCAATTGACTCCAGGGATATTGTAGATAGACACAGAGAACGAACGTTAGCACTCCTGTGGAAAATTGTCTTTGCCTTCCAGGTACTATTCAATTACTTATTTTGTTTGTTACTAGTTATGAATGAGTAATAATGAAAACATCAGTCCTTCAGGAATATTTGTTGTCTGTGAAAGCCTCTACTAATCAAATTTGTGAACTGATGTACTTTGTATGTTCAAACTGCCATGGCGAACTTTACATAAATCTGCTAACTATTCCCTAATGATACAGTTTAGATAAAATTTCAAGTGTGCTTTTTCTTATATAAATTAATACAAGTTTTTGGAAAAAACTTAGCTTTTGAGTTTATGCTGTATGCCAATAGAACTGATAATTAAAAAAAAGTAGAATAATGTTGGTCTCAAAATGCTAGTAAGCTCTTGCTAACTGAAAAGGACATTTTGAGGTTGCACTGATAGACAATTATAGAGTAAGCGCTGAAGCTGTAGCTCTTTTTTCTCTTCTACTACTTTTTTCCATTTGTCTGAAACAGTCAGTTTGAAGAAACGTTCTTGAAATAAGAAAGAAGATTTCTTAGGCATTACTGCAATGGCATTTCAAAGCCACTGGAAAAAAATAGTACAGCAAAATATAATAGTTTTCTTAAGACTGTTTTAGAGAGTTAACTTAAGTTGGATAGTCTTTTGAAAATAAATGTCCAACTGACAAATCCAGTTAGAAGGAACATAAAGTATGGAAGGTAAAATAAGATACAAGTTGAGGTGGATTTTAGCCACTAAATAGTCAGGAATATAAGTACAATTTACTATATCTAAAGCAAGAATTTCAAAGACTATAGCCACAGAACTATCAGAGAGCCAGAAGAACGTAATAAAAACTAAATATAACTATTTTCTCTTAACTACTATTACCGTATTGAGTAGTTACCTTTCTCTGGTTAGTTCTGATGCATGTGTGTCAGTTGCGTTGCTTTTGAT
Organism: Chionis minor; assembly: GCA_013398295.1. Classification (NCBI taxonomy): domain Eukaryota; kingdom Metazoa; phylum Chordata; class Aves; order Charadriiformes; family Chionidae; genus Chionis; species Chionis minor. Next base: position 103,447 of record VZSF01001879.1, read on the forward strand.
TAAAATAGTAATTTCAATTAAGAGTGGCTTTATCCAAGCCCTGTGGATATGCTACTTGTTCTCCAAATCTTCTCAGAGCATCGCAACACCATTTCAGATTCTCTGAGAATCCCTTAAATGAGGAGGAGTAGTACATGGGCTCAGTAGGAACACAGGCAAGATGCTGAAATTGTTTCCTCTGAAAGTTACTCAGATTGTTTCAGGCAATTTTCCTGTTTTCCCCAGCTATTAACTATTGAAGTAACTGTTTCACACAGAACAGTGGGCGTGTGGGTTCAGGTTCTTTTATCTGAAGCAGTTGGTAAGGGACACTGACATCTGTGCTGGCAAGTCCAGGTTATCCACTACTGATTCAGTGTGGCAGGTACTGCTAAGTAGTAGAGTTATTTTCTCTTTAAAACACCATATCTAAAGCCTCTGCACCCAGCTGCTGTAACGTATGACATGTCAGGCAGTTGGTGACATAAATAAAATATTTTTTTCCCTCCTTTCTAATAGGTGGATGTTTTTCTTAATGTGGACCAGTTAAAAGAAGAAATTGAGTTTTTAAACAATGCACACAAAAGAAAAACACAGTTGGGTGCTCTCAAGACTTTTCCAAATTCTCGTCAAGTACAAGAAGATAAAGATAACTCCTCATCTCAGTGTTACAGTGAAAATGTGAAGCTGCTGATGGCATGGGTTAATGCTGTTTGTAGATTTTACAATATCAAGGTAAATAGTTTTGCGTACATTTTGGCAGATACATCCTTGGCCATCATAAAAATGCTTTTTCTTTACAGAGCAGAATTCTTCAAACTGTCAAATGTGTAGTAGCAGCCAATGGTAATTCGTTTTAAATATCCTTCCGGACTTTGTTTAGTCTGACTTGAAATCGCCATCTTCCTGTGTGTTTAGTTGCAGCTCTCCTTTTAAACAAATTTGGGCAAAAGGATCGGCCTTTGCAGTTAGTCTTATGCATAAAAATGCCTTTTAAAAATACAACGTTTTTGCTGGAATCTGGGGTTGTTTGAGGTTGTTTTTTTTCTTGAGCATTCATCCTAAAAGTATTTGTGCATAAAGTTTTCACCATTTATAGGAATTGTGAGAGTTAACTAATGTTTGGGGTAAGGGGTATTCCTTTCCTCAGAGATATTTGTTTAGAAAGGGACACATTCCTTGTTCCTTCCAAGAACAGAATCCCTGTTCAGACACTTGTGTCTGGTCAGAAAAGAGTCACACCTGCTATTTTTTCTGAAGGGCAAGATAGAGCGGATAAGCTCTGAACTTGCATCAGTTTTATTTCTGCGCTGAATACCTACGTATGTAAAGATACCTATGAAGTTTCTTGGGGAATCCTTCTGTAGAAAGAGTGCTTTCTTTTTGGTTTCTTAAACATTTCCCTTGGAGATTCAGTGTATAGTGATTCACGCATCTTTGTTTCTGGTTTCTCACAGCTGTATATCACTCTACAGTGAATCTTCAAAGGAAGCAGTAGTTTTATAAATTTTTTTTGTTCAAGAAAAAATTGCACTTTGTCACTTTCAAAGGTAGAAGACGACAAATTCTGTATCCAGTTTATACCATTTAACTGCTAACACAAATTCAAGGAACTTGTATTTTATTGTGTTTTATTTAATAGGTGGAAAATTTCACAGTGTGTTTCTCAGATGGTAGAGTATTATGTCATTTGATTCATCATTATCATCCATGTTATGTGCCTTTGGAAGCTGTGTGCCAACGTACAACTCAAACTGTAGAATGCTCAAGAACTCATAGAGTGGGACTAAACTCTTCCTCCTCATCTTGTTCAGAATCTGATACTTCTCTAAATGATGTGGAAGGAACATTTGACCAAAGTGAGTTATCTGATGCACAGAAACTCATGTTAAACCTGTTTCTTTTATGCACAATATGTTTTGACAAACGTTTTCTCTTTGTAAAGCAGTAACTGCCTCAGCTGTATACAAAGAGCTCTTGGACAATGAAAGGAAAAACTTCCAGCTGATCAATGCTGCAGTTTCTGACCTAGGTGGAATACCAGCAATGATTCATCACTCAGACATGTCAAATACGATTCCTGATGAGAAGGTAAGACTCCTTTAGAGTTGAGCGTGTTCTGCTGTCCTGTAAACGTGTCCTTCTCTGCCATATAGCCCTTAATTTGCTGTGTTCTTTGTTTATATAGGTCGTTATTACCTACGTATCATTTCTGTGTTCGCGGCTTCTAGATCTTCGGCAAGAAACTCGAGCTGCTCGATTAATTCAGTCTGCTTGGAGGAATTACAGGCTGAAAAGGCAACTGAAACTTTCTCAGGTAGTCTTTGCCTGTGCAATATTAATAGTTTCTACTTTGAGAAATACTAAATGAAGAACATAAATTCACTGTTTGAAGTGTACAGGTTTATTAGAATAATATTGGCATTTAAATTAATGATTACCATTTTTATTATCTAAATGTATGGCCTCTTGGTGTAATCCACTATAAAACGCTTTCATTTAAGACTATTTTGAAATAATTACATTTGTTTAAAGGCTACCGTTTGTTCTTTTGTGTTCTGATTAGAACATGTCACCTCTCAAGCCCTTTCCCCAATATTTCAAATGTGAAATAGTTGCACTGCTTCGTAAAAACAAAAAGGGAGTAGTTAATGTTTAATTCCTATTAATTTCTACAAGATGAAAAGAATAATTCAACTTCTGCATGGATTTAATATTTTTGTTCAGGAGCTAAACTTCGCCAGTGCTTTGAGCTGAGTTGCGTGAGTTCTGAAGTCTTGTTTCTTGCTTTTATGGTAGTTACACCAGATCTTGTGACCGTTTTGAAACTATGGCATCATTATGGTTTATAAATGCCACCACTGTGTCTGAGATTAATATTATTCGATGCTGAAACAGTGTTCAGGTGAAATATTCTAAGAATCTGTAGTGTAGAAGGGGCAGAGGTTATACTCATGTAGTTATTTTATCAACAATTTTTTTGAGATTGCTTTAGATAGCTACTTTAATACATCAAAAATTTGAGTGAAAATTCCAGTCCTAACTGTTCAGTGGAAATTCACTGTTTGTAGGAAAGAGACAGAGCTGCTCGGATAATTCAAAAATCTGCAAGGAACTTCTTGTCCCGTCAACGCATCCTGAAGAAAGTGAATGCAGCAGTTTTCATCCAGAAGCACTGGAGAAGATACTTAGCCAGGATGACTTTTTTAAATCTGAAAAAGATGAAACTGGAGGAAGCCAGGAGCAAATCTGCCACAGTCATTCAGGTAATATGAGCTAAAGTGAGATTACAGAGCAAGGAAACCCTCTGAAACCTCTAAGAAAAGGCTTGCTGTAGGTTATTTCTTCTGCTTGCAGTAACTGTTGTCTTTGTGAAAATGTAATCCTGCTCCACCACCACCTTTTGAGATGCTTTAGTAACTTTCTCTCTTCAGAGAGAAATGGTAATGTGCTATTAAATTGACAATTAGTGAGTATTTTGACATACTATAAAACACTGAACCTTAAGCCAGTCAATGTAAGGACTGACCAAATTGTGCTGGCTTGCCTCTTTGCAGCTGCTGAACATTACTGAAGAAGCTTTAAAAAAAAATCAAAATTAACTCTCCTAGTGTTATGACATTTGTGGTGGGCAGGTGCAAATGGCAGACATTAGTTACCAATTGGTAGTTAGGCAGTTAATTTACTTTCTCAAGATACTTTCTCCTCTATTACTTAAAACTAAATATTACATTCTTAAGATTTTTTTTGGAATGGAGATTAAAGTATCACTGATTTATTAAATAGTTTGAAAGGCAATCTTTTGTTGCCTAGGCAAATTTAGTTTTTTCCCAGAATTTGAAGTGCTTAAAAAAAGCAATGATTCCAGCATTTGGCTTTATATATATATAAAAAAAAGTAGATATCTGGGCTTATCTTCCTAGGGTTTAAGTAGGAATAAAGAAATCTTAAAAAGTATGAGGTCAGGAGTTCTCAAATTTAGGCTTAACTTAAGATATGATGAAAATACTGAATGTTCTACTTTTTCCTGCAGGCTTATTGGAGGAGGTACTCTGCTAGGAAAAGATATTTACAGCTAAAGTACTATGTTATCTTTGTACAAGCAAGGATAAGGATGGTGAAGTCTGTTGCAGCGTACAAACGGACTGTTTGGGCTACTGTTACAATTCAGAGACATCTGCGTGCATCTAAATTGGCCAAAAAAGATCGCCAAAGATACGAAATCTTAAAGTCTTCGGCACTTACTATTCAGTGTGCATTCAGAAGATGGAGAAAACGCAAAATTCAACAGAAAATTAAAGCTGCTTTAGTGCTTCAGACTTATTTCCGAAAATGGCTATCTTCCAAATTGGCTGAAAGAAAGAGGGCTGCTCTTGTCATACAGTCTTGGTATAGGATGCACAGAGATCTGAAGCAGTATTTGCATACTAAGCAAAGTGTAATCAAGATTCAGGCTTGGTACCGGTGTCATCTGGCTAGACATATTTACCGGGAACACAGGGCAAAAATAGTGACAATTCAGCAGTATTACAGAGCTTATAAACTAGGAAAAACTGAAAGAGAGAACTATTTGCGTAAGCGTGCAGCTGCAATAGTTCTCCAGGCTGCTTTTAGAGGCATGAAGGCACGGAAACTGTACAGACAAACAAAAGCAGTTTGTGTTGTTCAATCGCTGTGGAGAATGAAAAAAGAGAAATTAAGACTTCTACGATTAAAACAATCTGTTACTACCTTGCAGTCACATGTGAGAAAATACCAACAAGTAAAAAGATACAAAGAGATGAAAAATGCTGCTTCTGTAATTCAAACTGCGTATAGGGCACATGTCGCTTCTAAAAAAGCAGTTGCTTCTTTCCAGAGGATGCGTCTGGCTGCTATTGTCCTACAGTCTGCCTACAGAGGAATGGAAGCTAGGAAAGAGGCTCGCATATTGAGATCTGTGATAAAAATTCAGTCACATTACCGTGCTTATGTTGTCCGGAAGAGATTTAAAAACCTGAAAAATGCAACAGTGAAGATTCAAGCTTTTGTGAAGATGAGGCAAGCACGTAAGCATTATTGTGCATTAAGGGAGGCAACGCTTTATGTCCAGCGCCGGTATCGGTCTCATAGACTTGCTCTTCAACTTAAAGAAGATTATAGGAAACTGAAGGAAGCTTGCATAAGAATTCAAGCTGTAGTTCGAGGCTATCTTGTCAGGAAACAAATGCAAAGGTTGAGGGAGGCTGCCGTATTTCTCCAGGCACGCTACAGAATGCGAAGAGACCGGCAGCGTTACTTAAACGTCTGTAGAGCTGCGATTGTCATCCAGAACCATTATCGTGCATATGAAAAGCAACTGTCTCAGAGACAGGAGTTCTTGAAAGTTAAAAAAGCAGCTGTGTGCTTACAGGCAGCCTACAGGGGTTATAAAGCACGCAAAAAGCTTAAACTTGAACATAGAGCTGCTGTTAAAATTCAGGGTGCTTTTAGAGCTCATGCTGCAAGAATGAGATATAAGGCAATGGTTCAGGCCTCCATTGTGATTCAGAGGTGGTACAGAAATTGCAAGATTGGTAACAGGCAAAGACTGAACTTCTTAATGACAAGAGCGACAGTGCTTTCTTTACAAGCAGCTTTTCGCGGCTGGAAGGTACGAAGGCAGATTCAAAGACAACACGTGGCTGCTACTAAGATACAGACTGCCTTCAGAAGATTCGTGGCTCTGAAAAAATTTAGACTGGTGAACCATGCTGTGCTAACTATCCAAAAGCATTACAGAGCCTGGGTTACAGGCCAGAAACAACGGCAAGAATACGTTCAGCTGCGTAACTCTGTGGTGCATCTTCAGGCAATATGGAGGGGGAAAACTGTGAGAAAAACAATTCAGAAGAAACATAATTTTGCAACAATTATTCAGTCCTATTACAGAATGCATGTAAATCAACTAAAATATAAGAAAGTAAGACAAGCCGCTCTTGTGATTCAGAAATACTTCAGAGCTTACTGCATGAAAAAACAACAACGTGCAACTTATCTACAAACAAAGGCAGCTGTGTTAGTGTTGCAGTCTGCTTACCGTGGGATGACTGTGAGGAAGCAACTGGGCAAACTAAACAAAGCTGCTGCAACTATACAAGCTGCCTTCAAATCTTACCTGGTCAAAAAGGACTACGAAAGACTTAAATCTGCAGCTATAGTAGTTCAAAGGCATTATCGTGCAATTATTCATGCTAAACATCAAAAGCAGAAATATTTGTCTTTAAAAAAAGCCACAGTCAAAATGCAGGCAATTTACAGAGGTGTAAGAGTTAGACGACAAATTTACTGTATGCATCAAGCAGCTGTTCGTATCCAAGCCACGTTTAAGATGCATCGCATGAACATAAAGTATCGGGCAATGAGAATGGCAGCAATTACAATTCAAAGACAATATAGAACATTTTGCTTAGGCAGAGTACAACGTAAAAAGTACTTGGAGCTGAAGAGGTCTGTCGTCATTCTTCAGGCTGCCTGTAGAGGCATGAAGGTCCGACAAGACTTAAAAGCTATGCATCAGTCAGCAACAATAATACAGTCTTATTATCGAATGCACAGACAACAGAGGGATTTCAGAAAACTGTTGCTGGCAACTAGGCGGATTCAACAGTGGTTCCGCGCTTGTAAGGAGCGAGACACACAAGTTCACAACCATATGATTATGAAAAGTGCTGCACTTCGTATCCAGGCTGCATTCCGTGGCATGAAAGCAAGAAGACTCATAAGAACTATGAGTGAATCAGCTGAGCTTATTCAAAGAAGATTTAGAACTTTTCTTGAAAGGAAGCATTTTCTTTCCATTAAGACAGCTGCTCTTGTAATTCAGAGAAAATATAGAGCAACAAAACTGGCAAAATTTCAACGTCAAAAATATCTCTCTTTTCTTAATTCTGCTGTTATCATACAGTCTGCGTATAGAGGCTTTGTGGTAAGAAAAAAAATGCAGCAGATGCATCAAGCCGCTACAGTTATTCAAGCAATGTTTAGAATGCATAAAAATTATATTTCTTATAAAGCTGTCAGACTTGCTTCAGTGATCATACAGCGACGTTATCGTGCTTACAGGGAAGGGAAGCGTGTGAGAGAGACGTACTTAAGACTGTACAATTCTGTTTTAGTTCTTCAGGCTGCCTACAGAGGAATGAAAACAAGATGCTTCTTGAAGAAAAGACATGAGGCAGCACTCACAATACAGAGAAACTATCGAATGTATAGGGAGTACCACCGTTACAGAAAAGTTCAGTGGGCAACCCAGGTAATACAGAAGAGATACAGAGCCAATAACCTAAAGAAAATTGCAGTCCAGCATTACTCTTCATTAAAGAAAGCAGCAACTTGCATTCAGAAGGCTTTTCGAGGCATGCGGGCAAAAAAACATCGAGAAATGCACCGCGCCGCTGTTGTTATTCAGAAAAATTTTAAAGCTTTTAGAGAACGTCAAAGATACCTTTCTCTTAAAGCAGCTACTCTGGTTTTTCAGAGAAGATACAGAGCTTTGATTCTGTCGAGACAGTGCACTTTGGAGTACCTTTCTCTTCGCAGGGCAACTATTCATATACAGGCTGCATACAGAGGTATCAGAGTGCAGAAGAGTATTGAGCATATGCACGTAGCTGCCAGGACAATACAGGCAGCCTACAAAATGCACAGGAACAGAAGGTCCTATCAAAATATGAGAACTGCAGCTATAGTTATACAGAACTACTATCGATCCTACATTAAAGGAAAGAAGCAACGAAAGAAATACCTGACACTGAAGAATTCTGCTCTTGTCATTCAAGCAGCATATAGAGGCATGAAGGAAAGACAGAAACTGAAAATCATGTGTGTTTCAGCAATTGTAATACAGTCTAGTTACCGCATGCACCTACAACATAGATATTACAAACGGTTGTGCTGGGCTGTCAGAGTTATACAGCAAAGGTTCAGAGCCAAAATGGCAAAAGAAGCTGACATGGAAAACTACGCAAAGCTAAAAAAGGCTGTCATTTGCCTTCAGTCCTCTTTTCGTGCTAAAAAAGCTAGGCGGTTATATAAAACCAATGTTGCTGCACGATGCATACAATCATTCTTAAAAATGCGCATCGAGAGGAGGCGTTTCCTCGAACAGAGAGCAGCAGCGATAACGATCCAGTCTATGTTCCGATGCCAGAGAACGAGGACTCGCTATAAACTGATTCGGAGTTCAGCAGTTGCTATTCAGAGGTGGTACAGGGCTTGTTTACAGAAAGCTAAGTATTCTGCTCAAAGACAGGCGATAGTAATTATTCAGTCTGCCGTCCGTGGTATGAAAGCAAGAAGAACAGCAAGACGGATACGAGCTGCAAGAAAGATTCAGTCTTTTCTTCAGATGGCTGCGCAGCGTAGAAAATTCATTCAACTTAGGACAGCGGCTATTAAGTTACAAGCCTGTTACCTAATGCATAAAACTAAATCACAGTACAGAAGATATAAAAAAGCAGCAATTGTCTTACAACGATGCTACCGATCCTACTTGACTGTGAAATACCAAAGAATGACTTACTTACAAACCCGGAGGAATATTATCATTGTGCAGGCTACAGTCAGAGGATTCATTGAAAAGAAGAGGTTTCACAAAATTAAAGGAAGCACAATAAAAATTCAGGTACTTTTGAATGTATGGTCGTGGGGTTTGGGTGTGGTTTTTGTTTTGTTTTTTTTTTTAAATGGGTTTTATGAGATTACTACTCTTACAAGCAATAGTTTAAAGCTATATGTTAAAGTAGAATCAATTTCTGAAGTATACGACATGGCAGGTGTATAAAGTTTGCTACCACAGCACACAGAAATGAGTCTCAGTTCAGCTCTGTTTTGTCTTTCCTTGCTTTTTATGTACTCATCATAAAAAGTAACATCCCCTTTTTCTCCCCTGGAATTTTACTACTTGTGCGTGTTTCTGTGGTGGTTCTAAGAATATTTTTGTCCTAACTGGCTTTCACGCATATAAATATTAGTACCTTGATGAATGTCGTCTTTGACTGGAATGTGAATGAAGCTGTCTTGAGGTGTTGAAATGAGTGGGCGCTGGTATTGGTGAAGTAATTGCCTAAAAAGGCATGACTGCTGCATTCTTTAAGAATCACATTTAGGAAGGTGTGAGTAAATCAATCATGGTAGTTGTTTTAGGCTTATTAGATGGCCATAGACTAAACGGGGTGCCTAGCTAATATTTTGAAGGGGGATGTAAGGAGAGAAATTGCATTCTTATTGTATGTTTCAGTTGGTACCTCGAGTGGCACAGCGTGAAACTTAGTGTGCCGCTGTATCTGTGATTTCTCAAGGTACTCTAGGAAGTGGGAAATACCTGGTTTGATATTTTTTCTTTCCATAATCGATGCAATTAAAGTGTGGTCAGCAAGAAGTAATAAGAATTGTTTCATTTCCAAGTAGCAATATAAATATCCTTCCAGTGTAAGTTCAAAGAGTTTTAGAAGACTAGCTGCTCTGAAGTGCTTTGCTTTTTTTTTTTTTTTTTGAGGATGAGGGGGGAAGGTATATTTCCTTGTTTATATTAATTACAACTTTTACGCAGTGGAATTATGCTTGGTTTTTTTTTTCTTTCTGGGAAAAGCTTTAAGTGACTTCCTGTCATGGCCTTAATCATTCAGTTATTTTACCCTAAGGAAAGGGGTTTCTCTTCAGTGTTGTTGGAATGAAAGGATTTTTTTCGCCCAAATCAGGGAAGAATGGGAAATCAATGACCTCTCATAATAATTTCTTAGGTTGCTATTACTATCTTGTTCAAGAGCCCATGCTCTACTTAACAGATAAGAAAACAGATGTGCCTTCCTCACCTCCAAGTTTTGGGGGTGAAGTGTCAGCTTCTCAGTTATTTTCTTAATGTTTAACTTGTATATCCTGAACAATGTATGTACAATTACTTTGCTTAAAAGGTAGAAAAAAAGAATTGGGAAATCGGAAATATATTTGCTTATCTCGTTGTTTTTCTAACAAGCCAGTGAGTACAGCTTTACTTAAAAATATGCAAACATCTTCCAGTCAATACCGTGCAAGTGGTGAAATATTCCAAGGTTATGTCTCTGTCTTTTTTTAAGGCGCTTGTCCGTGGATTTATTCAGAGACAGAAATACCTTCAGTACAAGTTTTCTGCTGTATTAATACAACAGCACTACAGAGCCCATCAGATGCGAAATATTTCGCAACAAAGATACCATCAGATGAAAAGAGCTGCCATTAGAATTCAGGTAATCCCAGAAGGTGGTTTTTGTTGGTTTTTTTTGTTTTTTACTCTCTCTTGTATTTGTTTCTTTATGACATAATAATTTTTACAGACATTAGAGTGGCATTTTTGGTATTTCCCTGAAAGCGTTTCACTTGTCTTAGAAAACATCTTCTAGACATGAGAAACTATGTATTTTTAATACTGTAGAGATGTGAATTCTAAAAGCCTTTCATGGCAACGTGACTTTTTTTCCTTTTAATTTTGTTTGTTCTTTCAAACAAAAAAAAAAATCAACTTTTGAATTTCACTTTATTTTATATGTTTAATAGGCATCATATAGAGGGTATAAAGCCAGGCAGTGGGCTAACAAAATGAGAGCAGCACAAGTAATTCAAGCCTGGTTTCGAGGCTGGAGAGCACGAAAGGAATATGCATCTGTGGTAAAAGCTATACGTGTTATTCAAAGTCACTTCAAAACAAAACAGCAGCGGACCTGGTAATACTGAATTTTATATATATTTCTCTATTTTTCAAGGTGTTTGTTAAATAATTATTTAGTACTGCTTGGCATTCTGTCAAATGCCTATAGATTTTCAGGTTCTGACCCTGCAGCATGTATGTAATGTGCATGAACATAATCCTGTTGATGCAGGTGGGATTATTCCTTTGCACAAGATTTTTTTCTTTATGTTTAAATATTTTTCTGGACTGGAAGCTACCTCACAAACTTAAATTTTGCATATTAGGAATCTAGAAAGAGTAGGCCTTGATGTTTTTTCACTTCTCTTTTTTTTTTCAGGAAGGTTGTTCCTGGATATTGTTAGAATTCCAGCAGAAAATTAATAGGATGAGAAGCTATTTTGTTATAATGGAGTAGTTAAACTAGTTTGTGTTTATTTTGCTGTGGGGTGGAATTACAATAAATGCTCCACTAGATCAGCCTGATAACTCATCTCATTCAGAACTGTGTCCTCTGTCAGTAGCCACAGAAGATGCTGTTCAGGGAGAGTACGTTAACCTGAACGCTTTCTAAGGTCCTCCCTCAGCATCCAGGCTAGTTAGATTGTGGATGCTAGAACTTATATCTTTGCTTGTTCCCTTTATTATCCTTTTATGAAACCTCTTGTATGTCACTTTGTCTAATGCCTTTCAAATTGTTTTCTCCCTCCCCAACCTTCTTTGGCAGCAAATTCTGGAGGTACATGTTGCGGGAAAACAGAAAGTATCTTCTATTTTAAACCAACCTTTCTGCCAACGTTGCAGGCTATCTATCCCCTTGTTCTGGTGTTTCAAGATTTGGTTGGTAACAGCTCTGCTTTCGCAGTACCTATCTTAATAGTTTTGTAAACCTTCACTGTTTTCTTACATGCAAGTGTTCTCAACTTTTGGAAAAAAATTAACATGCCTTTTCATGTTAGGTTTTTGAAAATGAAGATCTGTGCACTTACCATTCAGAGAAGATGGAGAGCAACACTTATTGCACGAAAGACTCAACATCAGTTTCTGGCAACTAAGAATGCTGCAGTTACGATTCAGTTGGCATACAGACAGTACAGGGCTAGAAAACTTTTAAGAAAGGTATGTTTTCACTTGCACTTTCTTATGTCATTGTTTTCATAGTATTTTAGTGGTTGGTTTGTTTTTGTCATCAATACGCAGAAATATAGGAAAAAGGTGGGGCCAGAACAAAGATTGTTCAAATCAAAACTGTTCAATCTCCAAATTGTTAAATTTCCTTTTTGCTTTGAGCTATGAGGTTGATTCTTGGTTTCGAACAGTTCCAGTTGTTGAATTACTCCTGTCTATACTGAAAACAGGATAAAACAGAAATTTTTCTGCTGGCTTTATTGCTTACAAAGGATTAAATTAAACTGTCTGTATTTTGACCCCATTTAGGGATGGGAAAACATCTTACAAGGTGTGAAAGTGCATTTTTATATAAACTCGTACTGCATGAGTTTGCTTGTATTTCCTTTTTTTGTTCTTATGATGGAAAGAAAATATCTAGAACTAAAATATAAACATATATTGGTCGTGACAGGAATGAACAAAAGTTTAAATATCAATACATTCTTTAAAATCTTTTTCAAAAGCTTCAAGCTGTATGTTTGATCCAAAAAGCATACAGAGGTTTCAAGGCAAGAAGGAAACTTGTTCAACAAAAAGCTGCTGCTGTAATTGTCCAGAATTATCTGAGGGCTTGGCAGAAAGGCAGACTTCAATTTATGAAATACAACAAAACTGGAAAAGCTGTCATTAAAGTGCAAGCATTTATATAGGGTTTACATAGTCAGAAAAAAAGTTGGTATACTTCAAATTAATACTATGCTTTTGATATAAAGTATCTTTAAAGGCTGTTTTAGCATTAATTCTGGCTGGCAAGAAAATGAAAACCTGATCACTTGTTGAACTCAAATTCTTGTTGACTGCTTTGAGAATTGGGTGGGTTTTTTAGCTTCTGAGATGTTTGTGGCTTACCTATAACTAATACTTCTTCACATGCTTACAATGAAACTGTTCTCTCCTGTGTATTAATGTTGTTGCTTACGATCACTTCTGTGTTATTGTTTAGAGATCTGATACTGAAAAAAATTGGCTTACTTAGTTCAACAGTAATGACTTCTGAGGTGATTCTTCAGCATCTAATAGTATACGGCTGTGTACTATGGTCTTTGCATAGACGATCAGCTATCTCTGCATATGAAAACTAACGATGTTCCTTGTTTTCCCTCTACAGATTTCAGAACAAAACCGGAAGAGGCTCCTTTGTTTTGCAGCAGCTGCATATCATCATATGTCTGCAATTAAAATTCAAAGGGCATATAGAATTCACCTCATCTTAAAACTTGCACAAAACCAGATCTCGTCTGTTCTTATAATACAGGTTAGTCTAATTACGGACAGATGATTTTGTGTAATATAGTCTAATTTCTGTCAGCTAAGCTGTAGCACTAAGATACTGTAGTTCCTTCACATGTGAAAATAAAGCTGAATTATGGAGGCTATGATTTCTTAAATAATGCTGCTTTATACCCAGCTAAGCATAATAGAGTGGATCTTGGCAGGCTCTGGCTGCTTAAGCACTTTAAAGCTGAGGATGGATGGGAAAGTTTGTTTCATTCAGACCCTCAAGCTTGCTAAAGGAATCTGAGTACTGTCTTAGCCTAATTCTTTACATCGAACTGGAAGTAGGAAAGATCAGACTCAACAGCCTGTAAGGATCATGAAATGAAGAGCATCTCCTTACACAAATAGTGCCCTAGGATACAGTGATTTACTTGGTTGTATGTTTCTAATCTGCCAGTGATACTAGAACTTGTCTAAGTTGCAGCATTTTTAATATAACCATGTCTTACTTCTCTAAAAGCAAGATCAAAAATCAGGTCTGCATTGCAGCACTGCCTAATACTAAAAATCATCTTCAGGTCTCCAAACTGACCATTAGCTTAGTCCCAATTAGCGAAATGGAGAGGCTGAAATGGGAACCCTGAAACAGCTGTTCTCTAGCCAAGGATGTTATGGCAACCTCTGCCCTATTGCTCCTTCAGATATGTTATCTCTCACCGTAAGTTGTATTTGCCCCTTAAGGCAGGAGCTAATGGGTGGCAGAGGCTTTTTTTACTCAGATTTGGCATACAGTACTGCATCTCCCTTGTCTGTATGTAGAGGGGAAGAACCAAAGCTGGGAAATGAGAAAAATGGGGTGGTGGTTCTCCTGAAAAGCCAGCCAACAGAAAGAAAATTCATAGGACAGAGTTATGCTGGGCACAAGTATGAATTGGGAGAGGAGTGGCTGGTGAGCAGCCCTGCAGAAAGGGATCTGGGGGTGCTGGTCAACAGCGGGCACCATATGAGTCAGTGTGCCCTGGTGGCCAAGAGACAAACCGCATCCTGGGGTGCATCGCACACAGCATCACCAGCTGGTCAAAAGAGGTGGTTATCCTGCTATTTTCGGCGTTGGTGCAGCCTCACCTCGAGTACTGTCTGCAGTTCTGGACACCACAATTTAAAAGGGATGTTAAAGTACTCAAATGCATCCAGAGGAGGGCAACAAAGCTGGTGAAAGAGCTGTGGAAGGAATGTCCTCTCACAGAGAGGTGGCTGAGGACTTTAGGTTTGTCCAGTTTGGAGAAAAGGAGGCTGAAGGGGCAACCTCATTGCTCTCTACAGCTTCCTGAGGATGGGAAGCGGAGGGGGTGGTGCTGATCTCTTCTCCCTGGTGTCCATTGAGTAGGACACATGGGAATGGTTCAGGGGAGGTTTAGACTGGAGATTAGGAAGCATTTCTTTAATAACAGGGTTGTCAAACACTGGAACAGGCTTCCTGGAGAGGTGCTCATTGCCCCAAGCCTATTAGTGTTTACGAGTCATTTGGATAATGCGCTTAATAACATGCTTTAACTTTTGGTCTTCCCTGAACTGGTCAGGCATTTGGACTAAATGATTGTTGTAAATCCCTTCCATCTGAAAAACTATTTCATACGGAATGCTTCCCTAACTGCTCCTCGTTAAGATTTCATTTTGCAGGCTTGCATTTCAGCCACTCCAAGGCCAATTGGAGCTGTGTCATGGTGCTTAGATGAGCGTTAGTGATGTTTTTAGTACCTGTATCTGTAAAAGCTGATGTTAAAATAGTTCTTCACTTTTTATCAAGGCTTGTTTAGAATGGGAAGAGGGAATTTAGGGAAAAATCTTAAATAAATAAATAGAAAGGTACTTTAATTTTAAACAGAGATGGTTCCGAGCAAAAATGCAACAAAAGAGATTTCTAAGAGATTATCAAAGAATCATTCAACTACAACGTGTGATTCGAGGCTGGCTAAACCGCAGAAATGATGCAGCAACCATAATCCAGCGAAATGTACGAAGAATCCTTGCCTGCAGGCGTAGGAGAAAACTCGCAGTTGGAGTAATTAAACTTCAGGTAAATACTTCTTGTAAGAAAATGACAATTTTTTTTTTTTAAACTTTTGTTTTCATTTTTCTCTAGTGGTTTTTTATGGAGAAGAAAGATGTTTAGTTTGGTCGGTGCATTTATCAGTTAAATTGTAAGCCAGGTGAGCTTTAGTTTAGACATCAACACAAAATGCACACAGATCATGAAGTAATATTAAGCAGATACTGGTTGAGATGACTTGTGTGGGAGTGTGTGTGGAGTGTATATGTATGTTTGGTTTGGGGTTTTCTCTTCAAAATCCAGTATTTCAAAGATTGAACACAGAGTGGTAGTTACTTAAAAATCAATAACCAAGGTAATTAAGTACTTCATCAGACTTGTGTAAAATTGATTTGCAGTGGTAATGGAAGTTCTATTGTATTGTCTCTTCTTCACAACTTTTTTTGTCTTTGCGAAATTCTTCTTCTGTAGGCATTGTGGAGAGGATATTCTTGGAGAAAGAACAATGACACAGCAAAAACTAAAGCTTTAAGGTGCAGTTTAGAAAAGGCTAATGAAAAAAGCCGAGAAGAAAATAAATTGTGCAACAGAACTGCAATCGCTATTGAATACCTTCTAAAGTACAAACATATCTCTTATATTCTTGCAGCATTAAAGCATCTTGGTCAGTATTTTGTTTTATTGTAACTAATAGAATTCCAGGATGATAGAAATGGGAATTTTTCAGCTGAGAAGAATTCATAATGAAATTTAGGCTTTCTGCATGATTGTAAAATGTAAACGTGTTAGTATAACGGGGCTTTTTTTGCAGACTAAAATTAGGTTATTGATTTAAGAACAATATTAAAATATTTATGTTGAGAAAGCAAATAATATATGTTTCCTCTGATTGCCTGGAATATTACTAGTCCTAGTAATATTATGCCTTACATAAGTCAATTATATTTACTATCAGTACATATTCTCCATACTTTGCTTGCTCTGCTTAATTTTTAGTCTGGAATATTATAAGTATTAATTTAGAAATACTTGTTTAAAGCAATAATTGTGGTTTTTACTTCTTTGCACTTCTACTTAAAAATAAGAAAAAAATCCCCACCTAGGTCTGCAATTGAATTGCTTGAACTTCAAGGCTTTAACTACTGGGTTTTTTCTTTGATTATCACAGAGGTGGCTACCAGGTTGTCCCCTCTCTGTTGTGAAAATATGGCCCAGAGCAGAGCAATCTTCACTATTTTTGTTCTGATTCGAAGTTGCAACCGGAGTGTTCCATGCATGGATGTGATCAGATATTCAGTTCAGGTTCTACTTAATGTTTCGAAGGTAAATTTAATATTTTATTTTGCAGGTTTATAATCTGTAGACTACTTTACTGTAGTTTTTATTTATCCACAATCCTCTGAATAAATTTGAAACAACAAAATTAATAGCTTTGAATAAAAAAAAGTTTCTGAATTTTAACTATGTTATTTTGATACCAATTATCTACTTTGTAATAATAATTATGATTTAACTTTCCTTTTGTCAAAAGAAAATTATTTCATGCGCTTAAAGTAATAATTTTAATTTTTAGTTTAGTATTAAACTTTAGTTTAATAACAGATTATGTTGCAAGGTATCCTGAGTTTTGCATGAAACAGTGTAGAAATGTGTAAAATTGTGTAGAAATGCAAGACTGTAGTTGTCAGGATAAGCTATGAAGTTTTTTTAAGGTAGAAATGTATATGTTACAGAAGACAAGCAACTTTTCCAAACTTACGTTGTAGAATAGACTATACTTAGACTTTTTTATTTCTTACAGAGCTGGTTATTTTCATAAATATTTAAAACTGCTTCAGTATTGTGGCAGTACTGTAGTTATTGAGTGTGAATTGATTATTCTAGAGGGCTTTTTTTTACTTTGATATTTGAAATATTTGCTAAGCTTAGTTTTTGATCATATATACATTCTACAGGCATTTACATTCAAATTATTTTCTATTTCAGGAAAAAATTAGCATTTAGGTTCAACTTATTTTTAAATTTCTCTAAACTTATTCTAGTTTATTCTACCATTTTAAATGTAAAATCAGATTCAATGGGCATCTAACCAAAGAGGGAAGCACAACAGGTACCTTTTTCTAACCTGTTGCAATGGTGTGACGTACAGAAGTGATTTTTTTTTACTTGGATGCCAGATCAGCTACAAGTTTAATCTAGGGGAGAATATGGATTCTGCTTTTTCCTCTAGCCTGAAAGGTATTTTAAAGATCTGTCTATATAAACTCTCTTTCTTGTATCACAGTATGAAAGAACTACTCAAGCAGTTTATGAAGTAGAAAATTCTATAGATACATTACTAGATCTACTGCAAATGTACAGAGGGAAAGCTGGGGACAAAATTTCAGAGAAAGGAGGAAGCATTTTCACAAAGACCTGCTGTTTGTTGGCCATCCTTGCAAAGGACTCAAAAAGAGCTTTGGTAAGATTTCAGTGTTTTGGGTTTAATAATTTGATTTAACGTGATTTTCTTGCATATTTGGTGTCGTTTGTAATTTTTTTTTTTCTCTCCATCTCTACCATACCTATCATGGCTGTACTATTAATTCTGACTAAACTCTGATTTCAAAAAAAAAACCAAAAAACCCACAAACAAACCCCAAGCCAAAAACCAAAACTTTTCCAAGATGGCAAAAGAACTCATCATTTTTGTGCTTTGTACACCCTGGTAACCCCGAGCGCTTCAATAACATACTGAGGTTCTGATCCCGCAGTCCTTGCAAGACTGATACTGCAATCTTCGCTTTCCACAGGGTTTTGATGAGTTTCTATTAATTGCTTAGCATTAGATATAGTTTAGTTGCCAATTAATTAACTTTTATTCCATTTCTGAAAGCTTACTGTTGTTTTTCAGATCCAGTTAAGGTCTTTAGTGTAAGTAACAACTGGCAATATAATTATTCATGACTTTGTTGACATACTCCATTGTAAGAGAGACACAGCCTGTTTATGAAAGAAATTAATGTTGTTTGTGCCTATTGTTAGAATCCCTAATAAGGTTCTTAGGGTAGTCTGGGTTCTGTGCTATAAATTCACTAGTTCTTTACCCCTCCGATATAAGCACTGAAGTTACCCACTCACCCCTGAGTGTGAGCATTATTCTTTCATTGCTATATGAAAATGGGTACAAACACTAATTTTTGTTTCTGTACCAATCATTGAAGGCATCTGCCAATGACATATGTGAAATTTGGTTTGAGTGAGAAATTAGTAAAAACTGACTTGAATTTCCTGAGATCTCAAGTCACATACCGGTTGTTAAGTATTTTGAAAGCATTAGACTGCTGACTTGTAGGTGTGCTGGCTTTAAAATGGTTTCACTGTACTTTTGGGCAGAAGTTCAGCTTTTATTATAAATGTTCAGTTTTCAATGAACAAAATAGATTTCTTGATTTGTTAAGTTACTTTCAAACTCGTAGTATTAACTGTGTGTTATTCTCACGTTTTCTCAGGAAATCCGAAGCATACCAAGAGCTGTTACTTGCATTCAGAGCCTGTATAAACTTACAGCTCGTAAGCACAAAATGGATGCAGAGAGAACGCTTGTGAAGCAGAAAACAAACACTTTAAGTGGGACTTACTTTGTTCCAGTAACTCCTATAAGAATAAAAACAGTTTCAAGGTAAGAGATTAAAAATTAGTGTGCTGTTTTTGCTGTGACAATATAATATTTTAATCACAAGCCACTAATATTTTCACAGAATTAAACCAGACTGGGTTTTGAGGAAGGATAACATGCAAGAAATTGTGGATCCTCTGCAAGCAATTCTGATGGTGATGGATACACTTGGTATTACCTGTTATTGAAATGTAAATGATGTATATGAAATCGTATTTGTACAGCGTGTATGTGTAGACAGCTAAATGATCTTGCAAGAAAGCAAATAAATGTTTTTTTCAAATTGTACTTAACACTTCTGTAACTTTTTTGTATTGTATACAGCTTTATAAATCCTATTTTGTACTACTACCTAAATGAATTGTACAATAAAATTGTAAGCCCTGGAAATTTCACTAGTGCAGTTCTTACCCTAGTATTTCACTAGTAGTGTTACTACACAACTGTGAAGCTTACAAATAGCATGGTAATTCTCATGGATTAAATATTGTGGAATGCTATTAAAAACAGTTGTTTGTATGGGACAGTTATGCTGGCTTGTCTGACCTGGCGAGTTACAGGTAGGAAGGGAGGTATCGTCGGTGGATTTCAAAACTGGCTACTGTTTTTGGGGAGCTTGAGTTTGCTTTCTAGTAAGGTTTTTGAGGGATCATGTGTGATTGTAAGGAAAAAAATATTTTAGAATTCCCCCTTTTTTTTTTTTTAAACACTACCAGATCATGATGGAGAAATTCTGACCTGATGTTTTAAAGGGAGGTGTTTTGTGAGTGCTTTCTTCCTGTCAAGTGAGCGGTAGATATAGAAGCACACATCTCTTCTGGTTGGATGTCCTCATGACATCTCCCTTGCATTCTGTTCTCTTGGGCCTTGGAATTGCATTTTCTTCGAGCAAGGTCAGGAAAATTAAAACTGTAAAATTTGCCCTCACACCCCCAAATTTAAATATTTTGCCTCCTAAGGGTGGAACGTGATGCTAAATCAACTAGTAGCCATTAGCTGAT
Organism: Chionis minor; assembly: GCA_013398295.1. Classification (NCBI taxonomy): domain Eukaryota; kingdom Metazoa; phylum Chordata; class Aves; order Charadriiformes; family Chionidae; genus Chionis; species Chionis minor. Next base: position 123,204 of record VZSF01001879.1, read on the forward strand.
AATGCACTGTAAATAAGGTTCTATTTCTTAATTTTTTTTTTTGTTTAAAAATAAGACTCAAAAGGGGCTAACTGTATACAACAAAATCCAACAGTCAGATGATAGTAGTGGTTGTGTTCCTCATGTAAGAGCCTCCAGAATGAATAATACATAGAAGGCAACTGACTGGTTATATGGGGGTAGGCTGGAGGAGAGGGCGAATTTTCGATTTCCTCTAATTTCAGCCAAGGTAAATAATCTGATAACAGAATGCCCTTTAAACTTGGAACTCGGGAGGTTCTGAGGGGAACAGTGTGCAAGTAGTTTAAATTGTTCTGTAAGCTTGTTACCAGGTTTCACTATAAAATGATAAATTCTGTCCTGTTTTACTGGGTTGTAAAATATGCCAACTGGAAGCTGGATTCTGCAAGCCTGGTGTTTAAGGTATTTGGAGACCTAAAATAAATGATATTAGTGTTCAGTGAAATAGCTTGTTACAAAATACCCTGGACACTAAGTAATTTGTGAATCCCTTTGAAAATCCTGTTAATTATTTACAAATGTTAAAAAAAAAAAAAAAAAAGTCCATGGGTGGTAGAAACTTGATGGAGACAGTAACGAAGATGAGATTTAAAAGCTGTTTTTTCTTCCTAGTTATGATGTATTCAGGCAAGCTCTTTGCAGAAGGTAAATACACTGAATTCTATTGTTAATAAATGTACATTGAATGTAGAACATGCAGTCTAAGGTAACTTAAGTCTTTCATATCTTTACAAAGGGTAACTGGGTTTTTAAAATATAATTTTGTGAGATGGCTGGTGATGATGATTCAGCTGTCACCGAGGCTCAGGGCTACAGGTTCATATCTAAGCTTCAAAGCTGTAATATTGAAAGGTTCAGACTTTTACTCAGAAAAAGTTTCTATTGAAATGTGACTGTTTTTTGAGGCATTATACAGATTGAATTTTGTACTATTAAAACATTTTTTTATATTGAAGTGTCTTGGTGATTGAAGTGTTTTGGCTTACCGCAAACCAAAAGAGTGGAAGTTAAGTGGAACTTACAGAAGCTAGTCTGGGGCAGTTCCTATCCCTATTTTCCAGCATTGCTTAAGATTCCTGGGTTTATATAGTTTACATACCACTTGAACTGCAAATCCACAAAGCTGTGAATTGTATATGAGGGTACACCTCCATTAATGGACAAAGGTGTCCCTTTTTTTGCACGTTGTTTGGTAAGTGCTAATGTATATTTACCTCCAATATATTTGCGGCAACTACCTCTGTCTCCACTAGAGTTTTGTCCTTATGCAAAGCAGTTGAAGTTACACTGATACCCTTTGGAAAGTCTAACAAAAGGTATGTAGGTAGCAAGCATTTCTGTGTTTTAATTACTTAAAAATCTTAATTACCCTCAGGTTTGATGCGTGTTTGTTTTTTATTTAGCTGTGATACAGTGGCTGTGTTAGGAAGGGGATTATTAAAAAAAAAAAAGTCTTGACACTTCCTATATAGTAAAAATGGTAAATTTGCAGAAACCTCTAGTAAATGCAGTAAACTCTAGTGACATTATTGAGTGTGAAGGAACATTTTGGTTCTAATATGTGTAGGGTGAATGCAGTAGTGCCAACTTGTGGGAAAATTCTGCCCAATTATGAGATTCATAGGTGGTGATCCAGGTTTTAAAACTTGATTCTTCAGGTTGGATTGCCTTGTAATGCCATGCAGAGAATTTCTAAGACCCAAAGGATAATTTTAGAAGAAACCCAAACAGAAAGATTGCATTTTGTTGGGTTTTGGTTTGGGTTTGGTGTTTGTGTTGGCGGTTTTTTGTTTTGGTTGGTTTGTTTGGGTTTTTTTAATAACTTAATGTCATATTCGACACAACTTCTTTTAAAGGTTTTCTCCTATTACTGCTTTGGGGTTTTTTTTAATTGCAGTTCTGCTTGTACTTTCCTTAACCTCTATTGCTTCTTTCTTTTTCCATTGAGTCTATTCTTAAGTTCCCTTTTTTCAGTGAGCTTAACTCCTGTGCCGCCTCCTGGCAGTTTGTCACACTGTTCTGATGTTTGCAGAATGAGGAGCTATTGGCACAGCTAACCTTGACACTGTTGCCACTGGATTTTAGAGCAGGCATCAGCATGTTTATGCAGCAAAGGATGCTTGTGCTTTCATCTTCTGGGCTAAATAGTCAAACAAATGGGTTCTGCATCAGTTTTGCTCAAGTCACGTAAGGAAGTTTCATTCTACAGCTGATACTCCTGTGAACCTAAAGAACAAAAGCTAATATATTTGTAATGTATCTTAATTCCAGTGAGTCTTACAAGACCCTTCATGCTTGTAAGTATTCAGAATTTCATTCACCTTGTTTGAAAGCCTGAATCAACCCAACTGATACTAAATAGATTAATGCAAAAAAGTTCGTATCTGGGCTGAGATTTTTAGTAAGAAGCATATTTATCTTTTTGCAGATAAACCTTGTGATTTGCCACACATAGAAAATGGAAATATTGCCCAGTACTATTATAATTTCAAAAGTTACTATTTCCCTATGCGTAAGGAAAAAAAACTTTCCTATTCTTGTATGGTTGGTTATACAACTGAAGCTGGGACTCAAGATGGAAGAATAACTTGTACAGCAAAAGGATGGTCTCCGGTGCCACAATGCTACAGTGAGTTACCTTTATTAATCTCCTTACTGCTTCCAGCGGGAAACTTCTAACTGGATTTGCTTGAACATACAGGAGCAGAAGCTGCATAGCTGGAGGGGTAAAATGTATACATTAAGGCACAAGATGAAATCGGTCCTTTATGTATAGAAACTGCAAATGTTTATATACAGACTCTTTTTACAGTGATACATATTTTAAGGGCTTTTACTGCGTATGTTTTTATAAGAAATTCAAGAAAGTTGCCCAGTTTCCTTATTTTGGGAAAGGTAATAGGCAATTTGCTCTCAGAATTATATCCTCTGGAGCCTCCCTAGCTCCAGATTCCTTGCTTGTTGTGTTCAATGTTATTACCTTTGGTTTGATGTATTTCTTGATGATTGTGGTAGAGTTTTTTTCAACAGGTCAAGAAAACAAGATTAGATCAGGATGGCTGAAAGTCCCCTTCTCTTGTTATCACAGAACAAAACCATTCCATTAATTCTTTCTTTCTAACCAAACTGTTTCCCTTCTTTTAGAAAAATGTAACAGGCCTCTTTTGGAAAATGGCTTTTTTTACGGTACAGACATGTACTTCAAAGTACAGGAGAAACTGCAATACAAATGTAATCCAGGCTACCACGCTCCAAGTGGCGGCACTGAAGATACAGTGCAATGTCAGCCAGAAGGATGGTCCTCCCAGCCAAGCTGCGCTAAAAAATTGGGTAGGAGTCTGCGTTTCCCTCTTTATAATCTGTCTTATATACATATAATTCTGCTGGTTTTGCTCTGTACCTATAAGGCCAAACTGCGTATGTTATTGTACCATTGGAGTTCTCCTAAAGCAGGTTGCGGGCTGTACCTCTTGCAATGAAGCTGTCAGATTTCACATGCTGCTTGTTTTGTGAACTGTTATAGATAAAACGGTATGTAAAAGGAATCAGTATAGCTGAAATTGCATTGTTTCAAATAAATCTATTGCCATCCAAACTCTCTTCCCAAATAAAGACTGGCAAACTTGTGTTTTTAATTATTCACTACTTGCAAAGGTTTTTGGTTTGGATATGACCACTTTTAAGTTGTACCTGAGGAAAATTTCAGGTGAATAACTTGAAGTGAAGAGTAATTAACATTATGCGTGTGCTTTATTTATTTAAGAGTCGTGTCAAGTACCCCATTTACATCACGGCAGCTACTTCACAGCCCGACAAAAGCTTCAACTGAATGAAACGCTGCTGTACAAGTGTGATGAGGGATATTATACTGCAGGAGGAAACACTACAGAAGCAGCGGTGTGTCTAACACATGGGTGGTCCCTTACTCCAAACTGCTCTAGTATGTAATGGGCTGGAAAATAATTCTGTTTGAAGTGTGATTTATTCCACAAATGAACGAAAATTTACCAAAAAGGCTTGTTTCATAAGCTATTGGGGGTGGGGGGAGCCTGCCTCGACTGGTTTTCACTGCCGTGTGCATTTCTTCCCAGAAATAACTTGCTCCTCTTTGAGTGCAATAGCACATGGAGGTTTCTATCCTGTGAAGAAAATCTATGAAGAAGGAGATGTAGTTCACTTTTTCTGTGAGAGAAACTATTCTGTCAGTGGATTTGACCTAATTCAATGTTACTACTTTGGATGGCATCCAGACCCTCCAGTGTGTGAAGGTAGCTTATCTTCATACTTTTACTGTGTCAAATTCTTAGTGAAATATTGGCACCTTCTTTCACAAAATGCTTTTTGAATACAAAATAAAAATGTGCTTTTTGTACCAGTTCACAGTCTAAATAGTGGTAGCTGAAGGACATGGAGCCAAGGTAGCAAGGAGGGAGGCAATGATAACTGGTATTAGTTTTTGGTGGACTCTAACAACAGAGCAGATGCTGTCTCTTGCTGTTGTTTCTCTGTACATTGTACCTGAAGAATTGGGAACCAACAATTACAGGGAAGTTGTTCAGCACCCCTGAAGCTCAAGTTAAACCATCTTCAGATTACATGAAGGTTTAATCACTCATGTTTAATCCTGCGTTGTGAGGTGAGAACATGCCTCTTGAGAGGCACAAAGAAGAAAATTTGTAGCAAGTTCCTCCATCGCTTGGCGATTGTGGTATGAGAGTTTTCCGGAGTTTTACAACCTCACCAAACTGTACATGTTTTCGACAGAATTTACTAGAAGGGTTATCCTGGGGACAGAGACACATCTTTAGTTACTACTGTCACTTCCCCAGTCATTGTGGGACCACATTGATTCTCAGAAAATAAACTTTCAAAAGAATGAAAGGTCTAGTGAACCAGATAAACTATAGTAAACAGCATAAAACAGTAAAAATCAACATCTAGGCTAGCTGAGAATTTATCATATTGTTCAACATACCTTGATAGTTGTGGGTCATTGTCTTATCTGGATATTGTCCCCTTTATGAGGATTACTTCTTAGCTTTAGGGAGATCTCAGTACCTCGTGGTAACAAATTCTCTGCTTTATATATGAGGTATGCTGCGTGAGACAACCAATCATTTTTATTGGTTTAAGCTAAATCTATGGTAGTCTTTTCCAGTATATTTTTACAGGAGATTTTCCTGTAAATGTATGTTTTCTAAAGCAAATTTAATCATTGTGGGGAACGTGCTTGAGATTAAAAAAATATAATTATATTTAGCTTTTAAAAATATAGATGTGTTAAGCGTGGTTTTCAGTAAAATTAGTGTTTTGTAATTCCTTTATAGCTAATCTTGTAAAAGACTACATGATTGAGTACAAGATGAAATTCATCTTCCTTTCCTAGAAGATACAGTAGCGTTTAAAATGCACTAGAACCTCTCAATTAAATGGCATGTGTCGGGACACCAGCCGTGTATTTATTCTGATGACACAGCAAGAATTTTTCTTGAGTGAGCACAGAGAAGGTGGGGTGCTCAGGAGATTGAAAACATGGCCTAAATCTAGTTTTGAGGATCTAGTAATTGCTAACTTAATTTGGGGGTAGGAAAGGACTATGATTATTGCTGCTTCTGTAGCATTAGAATTAATACCTAAAGTGCTTTAAATATTATATTAACGGAGGGTATGAGAAATCTCTATTTCCTGAACTCCTTTAAAGAAAGTTTTATTGAGGTTATGTGGAGAACTTACAAATTTGTTTATAACAGTGCAATAACATACTACATCTATTTTTACATTCAACAAATATAAATCACTTTTTTGTTCTGGTCTCCTGTTTTGTTAAGAAAATGAGACTTAGCAATTCTTCTGGATGAACCACAAATGTCTTTTGAATGATAGGCTTGCATGCTGCATAATAAAATTAGTTGTGTATATGGGTTTGATTAGTGAGAAAACTATGCATTTTTTATTTTCAGAAATAAAAAATAAATGCCCTCCACCACCGCTTCCTCGTCATGCCCACAGCATCACAGTTAGAAGAACATACAATAATGGAGACAAAGTTCGTATACAGTGTCAAAAAGCCTTTGAAATAAGAGGATCTGAAGAAATCCAGTGTGAAAATGGAAAATGGACATCACCCCCTCTTTGTATTGGTTAGTACTGTTTTGAAGACTGACGACTGAACAGAAACGATTCTTCAAACAAGGCCTTAATTTTCTGGAGAGCCTCAGTTTCTATACCTGCAAAACAGTTCATGTCTTCCTCTGTTAAAATGCTTGAGAGGGGAAGTGCTGCATAATTTGCAGACACTCCGTTGTTCACAGATTAAAAAGAAAGGATGAGCTAGCTGAGTTCAACTGACATCCGTGTTGCGTAGTTCTCCCCTGGAATATTGATTTTATTACATTTTACGATCCGTGTCTGTCTGGTTTGGTATGTGAAAGGGAGTTATTTCTGAAAAAACTGATTCTAAGTTTCTGCTATGGTTATAGGAACTATGGATAAACCACCACCATCTGAGGCACCACCATCACTCGAGGAAGACGCAGCAGTAAGGGCAAGCAAAACCTACCGCAATGAAGATATGAGTAGGTGAACATTGCTTTTCTATTTAAAAGGGACTTCAATACTCTCCAGTGCTGTTACAGGCATTTTTGACTACTTTTACTACTCTTTTGCTACAGTACAGTTCCTTACTCTTGAAAATGTTTGTATGGTAGCAAGGCAGACAAGGTAGCAGTCTGACTGACTGAATGAAAGGCCATTGTTGCTTATTTCTAGTGATTATAAACTACACCTATAAGCCTGTGCTGTATTTGTAATTTTATTTTCTACATAAGCATTTACATTCAGTCATTTTGTACCCTTTCCGTTAATGGCTGAATATGCAAATTCAGGAGGATTTTGCTGATGCTTTGATCAATAGTTCCAGTCAGGATTCTTTATTTTTAACCACACATGGGCTAAACATTTCAAGCAAGAAATAAAGATGGTCTCATGACAGAAAAAAGGAACTAATCTATATTGAGTGTAAACCAACAAGAGTCAAGAGCGGACATGGATGAGGAGTCTGGAGAGAAAAAAGAATGCCTGCAATTCAGTGGGGCAAGTGTAGAGTTTCTGAAAACAAAATTTAAAAAAGAAATTATATTGGCTTACGTCTTATTTGTAGGTAATTTTTTCTTCAGTCTGTTGCTGGTCTGACACTTTTGCCAGTGTTAACACTGTTTTAAAGATCTAATTACCTGTCTCCTTACCTCTTATTAGAAATGCAGCAAAATTGTAGCTCTCCACCTGTGATTAAAAATGGTGGTGTTCTTGGTCCAATATTGACAAGTTACAAAAATGGTTCCTCAGTCGAATATGTCTGTCAGCGTTACCATTCTTTGGATGGACCTAGTTTTGTTTACTGCGAAGAAGGAAACTGGACAGAAACACCAACTTGTTTAGGTAAGTCTTGTAAGAAGTTTTGTCATAGCTAATACAGAAGGTAAAACTAGAAAGAACTTCTAGATAATTCTTTCGTTACCATCTTTTCTCTTTCATTTGAGTTAAGAAAGATTCCAGAAACAAGAGGATGAACCAAAACACCTAGGCCACTCCTGCTAGGTGTCCTCTGACCTGTTCTTACAAACACTCAATTACGTAGATTCCTCTGTTTTTCTGAGTAAGCTGTCCTAGAATGCAGCTAGGAGGATTCTGTAATTTCTTTCTCTCATGTTCTCCAGTCAGTGAATTTCTTCCTGTCCTTCAATAGCTGTTTAGAAAGAATGACTGTAGCCATTGCCAGAATGTCTTTTAGATATGGTGAACAAGGAATACATGGGACTTCTAGGACTTTCATTTTTAAACCTTCAGCTTTTGTTTTTATTATGTGCCTTTATAGGTATTATGTCACTCTGGACTTTCTCATTTTTCCATGTTGCTTTTATGTATGCTCTTCAAAATAATGTAGTGGACTCACATTAGGAATTTACCAATACTAGCAGGATCTACAAGAGTTGTTTGTTTATCTTTCCTTCCTTCCTGTAACAAAATAATTCTATTTTACTAGCATCCTTTCTTAAATTGACTTACTATAAGTTTGTAATCTACTGTGAAAATACAAACAACCAGTTTGGTTTTAATTACTTATTTCCAAATGAATAAAATATACCTTGTCTGGATTGAAAAGTCCAGGTCAGCATTCTTGGATCTGAATACTCACATTTAACAAATCCTGTGAAATAATGAAAATTCATTTCTGATGAGCATTACTTCTCTCCTAAGCATCCAAATAACCACATCATCCTTTCCATGTTTTCTGAGGTTTCTTTTCAACCCTCACCTAATCAGACCAGAAAAAGCACATACTGTAGTTATTTTCAGGAAAATATCCATACTAATTTGTTGTTACGGTGCTGCCATCAAAACGTGCAATAACTGATTTCTCCTTGCCTTTCCCTCAGCAAAGCATCAATAAGGGCCTCTGTCAGGCAATGATTCTCGTGCAACTTGTAGAGACTTACAAGCATCCCTCTGTCAGGCTCTACTGAAGGTGAACAGTGGTTTCAAAAGTTAATGGGGTTAACTGTCTAATGGAAAGCAAGGCTACCTGATGTGGTCCTGGCAGTAAATTTTAAGAAACCTGTCAGAAAGCAACCAAAATAATATTGACCTTGAGTAACCGGAAAAAGCCCAACAGTGATGAAACAAAGAAAAAAGCAAAGGAAGGGAATTGTCAAAACACTTCCTTAAGTTAACAGTTTAAATTTACCATGTATTAACTACTACAATCCTTAAAGGGCTTACCAAACCCATCAGCCGAATCTGACAGGTTAATTCTGATGGATGACTGTTTCCATTATAAAAAAATCTTTTCAAGTTACAGTAAGAAGTTCTTTTCTTCTTCAATGGTAAACCCAGGCTGCTATATATTTACAAATACTTGTAGGAGCCAGATTTTGTCAAAGTGTGTGTTTTCTGTGATTTACTGTTCCCAGGTTAGGCTTTTTTTTGCATATTATTTCTGTTACTTCAGCCCATTTCTTTACATTTGCATTCTTTTTTTAATGCATCTGTGGTTCTTTTCCTTGCAAGATTCTAAAACATTTTAGAACTATTGATTTAGCTTTATCTGTCTTGACTCCTACAAAAGGGAGCTAAGAAATCGTTTAAGGTTTCTTTTTATTGAAGTACGCTTTTATTTCCTAGAACCATGTACTCTTACTGTAACTGATATGAACAACAACAACATAGAGTTGAAATGGAGACAGGAAGAATTAATTTTCCTACACGGTGATCTTGTAGAGTTTGAATGTAAACAGGGATACAGTTTTCTTCAGACTACCATTCCATCTCCTGGGAGGACACAGTGTAACCATGGCAGACTGAAATATCCAAAATGCATTGTGCAAGGTAAAACAATACTTTTTTAATTGCCTTTTTAATTAATCAATGTCAGACCCATCTAGAAAGAATTTGCTTTGGCAGTGCAGGCCCATAATCTGTTGTAAATAATAGATAGTTAGGGTTCAACAGTACAGTTATACACAGATATCCTTGTGGAAGACAGCTATATTGTTAAATATATCCAAACGTGGAAAAACAATACACCTTCCTTTGATGGGGAAGGCTGTAGAAAAGAGGCAGGAGCTGTCCTCCAAGCCCAGGGAACTCAAAGGTCTGTAGAAAGACAGCTGTAAACAATTAAATGCGCACACGGGATTTCTTATGGTTAGAATTAAGCAGGTAATTGCACTCTGATCTGAGACAGAATGAAACAGTAAGAAAAGACACTACTTGAGAGTTGATCACTACCTAGTGTTGACAGGCATTGAAAGCTGCTGATTTGTTAGCTTCTTCAGCTGAATGTTTCTCAAATGTTTTTAATGTAATTCCAGCTCCTACAGAAAAATGTGACTCTCCACCTTCTGTTGCAAATGGAGCTCTTACTCTCCCACCCCTGGCCCAGTATGACAGCGGTTCTTCAGTTCAGTATAGTTGCTCTGACTATCACACTTTGCAAGGATCTGAGAGAATCTACTGTTCTGAAGGACAATGGACTTCACCACCAGTTTGTATAGGTAGGTGCGATAAGATAAATAAGCACTTATTTCTCTCTACAGTTCGTAGAACAGTTTGAGTTGGAAGGGACGTTTAAAGGTCATCTAGTCCAACCCCCCTGCAATCAGCAGGGATGTCTTCAACTAGACCAGGTTGCTCAGAGCCCCACCCAACCTGACCTTGGATATTCCCAGGGATGGGACATCTACCACCTCTCTGGGCAGCCTGGCCCAGTGTTTCACCACCCTCATCGTGAAATATTTCTTCCTATCTAGTCTAAAGCTACCCTCTTTTAGTTTAAAACCGTTACCCATTGTCCTATTGCAACAAGCCCTGCTAAAACGTCTGTTCTCATCTTTCTTAGAAGCCCCCTTTAAGTACTTAAAGGCCACGATAAGGACTCCCTGGAGCCTTTTCTTCTCCACGCTGAACAACCCCAGCTCTCTTTAAATTCAGATACTTGGAATTTATAAATTGAGTATTGTCAACTAAAACTTTAAGATCTCAACTTCACTTTTGTCAGTTAGAGATGAAATTTTTAACAGCAGCAAGAGTAAGCTTGTCTGGCTTTTGTTTTTTTTTCTTAAATATGACATGCCTGCAGTATCCGAAAATACAGTGATTTCAGATATAATAAGAGAATGGGAAATAATCTACAGTTTTAGTTTAGACTAGACAAAATGCTGCAATTTCAAAAATAACTGACTTATTTCTCCCCTCTTTAGAGCCATGTACTTTGTCAAAAAATGAAATGGAGAAAAACAATGTGCTGTTGCAAGGGTTCTATCAGAATCAAGTTTACTTTTACCACGGGGATTATGTTGGATTTTACTGTAAAGAGAACCATTTTGGAGCAGAATCTGGTACAACTTTATTTCAAGTGCAGTGTAAGAGAGGACAGCTGGCATATCCAAGATGTGTTGAAAGAGGAGCGTAACTATGGACTTCAGGAAATCCTATAGGAAAGGTATATACGTGTTCTTTATCTGATATTAACAGCTGAATTAAGATGGCCTCATGTTTTTAAGATCACCACAGTCAGCTTTGAGAAATGAGTGTTCAGTAGCATTTTTGGGTCTGAGCTTAAGGGGGGTGGAAGTGAAAGTGCTTTGTGGTATGAGGACTGGGAATGCAGCAGAAAAATGCAATATTGGCATATGCATGGAAAAATTAAGATGAAGGAGTTTTGTCATGTTTACAGTGATAAACTTGAGCATGTATCACAATCTGGAGGACTTGAGCAAAGCACCATGACGAGAAGATGCTGAGCAAGTAGAGCCCTGTGTGATATTGGTGGTTTTGATAGCATGAGTGTTTTTGTGACTACAGAATATAGCTAAACTGAAATTTAATTTCATGCCCTACAATGTTGTGATGTTAAAGGATGTTAAACTCTAATTTTACAGAGAGAAAGGAGAGGCATGGTTTTTGTGTATATTTTAACAGAACCCATGTCTCCTTTCACAGGTAAAAAGCCTCAAAAGGACAAGGTTTGAGGGACAAGAAAAAAAAAAGCAAGTATTAAAAAAAATATTATGTTTAACGGATCTAGGAATGCATATAAAACCTAAAAATATGCAAATTCTACTCAGTAGTTAATTATTATTATTTAAAAAAGTCAAGCAAGCATCTTTATTTTTCTGATTGAGAACATTTAAACTGTTAATACGTCTAATCCAACTACTTTTTATGATTTCCTATGACACTTAAACCTTGATAACCTCTGAACATGCTGTGTGACTGAAGAGATGAGGAATATTTAGGAATATAGACAATGTTTGCCTCGCATCTATTTTAGTATGTTTTAATAAAAAAAATCACTGTAAGGGTGTCTTCTGTATTTTGTCTCTAAACTCCATCTTTCTGTGATACCATTGCATATATGCAGTTCTGTATGGTTTTCCAAGGCTTTTGTGAGTGCTATGTGAATAAATAAAACAGCAAAGAAATTAAAGCATTCAAGAAATGGACAAATTCTGCTTATTTGATCAAAACCCAGTCAACCATTTGGTGGGAAAAAAATTGATAAAAATAGCACTTCCATGCTATTTACAGTAACATTCCAAAATGTTTTCAAAAGACTAAAAAGTCATTGCTTTGTAAAGCAGTATTTAAAAATGAAGATAAACAACAATGAGATTTAGCAATTTAATAAAATGAACTTTTGATGTCTGACACGTAGATTTGAACTAGATCTTCACTATGGCTTTTATTTCTAGGTGATGTTATGAATGACAATTGTAATGTGAATGGGTGAGTCTTTGTCATTTAAGAAATGATGTAAGAACTTGGTTAAACAAAATGATTGGTGATAAGGCTTTAACCAGTAAATGTTGGTGTATTGAGCATTGTTACCTTAATAGCTCCCATCTAGGCTTGCTATGCATCCAGAAAATATTTGTGCTGGGGCCATAATACCTAGAAATTCATCTCGGTCTCTGATTTTTTTATATCCTAATCATTTCTGTGGCTATAAGAAAAACTCTATTTCCCTTGAACATGAAAGGTACTTACACGATCGACTAGATCTGTAAGCAAAACCTTGCAAGGGCAACTAGTACATCTGTGACCATCTCAGTAATACCACACCTGGTCAACAGTAACTAGGTCCTGTCAGAAAAACCAAATTTGAATACAGATGTAACCACACTGCGGTGAATGGAAGAAAAAGTAATTCAGGGGAGGCTGTTTATTTAGAAGGGTGGAGAAAGGGAAGTGCAAGGACGGTGAAAAGAGGATCAATAAACAAGAAAAAGGGTGATAAGGTCTGCACATGATATAACTAAGTCTCTCCAGGCATACCCGTCAGGCAGCTCTGCACTTGATCACCTTAGCGTAGATCAGGCCAAAACCCCAAATCTGTAGTCTTGGCCATACCATAGAGATCAAACCTGTTTCCATGGTCTGGAAGACCAATTCAGGGCTGGGAGGGATGACACATTCTCTGGCTTGCAGAGACAAGACAAACACATGGCAGAATCCACATACCACAGTGGTGGGGCAGTTCCAGGCCTGACGGCATCAGCATCTTCCTGACACCAGTCTGTGCCAGTGTCAGCATGTTTCAAGTACGTTTGAAATATACAAGTATATTTCCAATATCACTGGAATAATTTTGCTGATGTGTAAAGATGAATGCCATATAGTGTTGCAGATGCTATTGCTGTTCACCCTTGGTTGCAGATGTGGTGCATTTAGACTGATGTAGTTGCATTTCATTCACATTGAAAAAAGGAGTGTTCTGCTAGTTCTGTTCTTTTCTTTTTCTCCTTTAGTTTTGAGGTAGAAACACTTGCATACATGTCTAAGACCAGGAAAGGGAAGACTGGAGCTCTTTAAGATTCAGGAGGAAGCAAGTGAAATGTCTGAACAGGATGATGGGACAAACATCTCAAGGCTGTGAACCGCTGTCTACCCAGAACTCCCTTTCAGAGCAGCAGGACTGTTTGCCAGATTCATGTGCCATAGACAATTTTAATATCATTCAGCTTTGATATATCATTGTGAGTGTAGGAAAAGTAGAGAGGTGGGAGACTATTTCCAGGATCTTTCCATGCAAGGTGTGCCGATAGCTCCAAATCACAAAGTCAGAGTGCGTTTTCAGACGTGTTTCGGAGAAAAGCTGAAAAGGCACAATGTGTTTTAATGCACTAAATGTTATTAGCTGCATTAGCATTTACATAAAGTGTATTTTTTTTTCAGAAAATAAAACTGGATTCTTCATAGGCTGTTTATAAAACTGGAAGGTAAATTACCTTTGCATTCTGGTGTCTCTGATCAGTTTCCGTGCCTACAAATTCTCTGACCTAGTAAGGCTCAGAACTTGCTGAGATTAATAACATCTTGCTTTCCCAGGAAAAAAAAACCCAAATCCTTTCTTTCTAGATCCTGTAATGACACCCTAGATAACTGCACTATATAATATAACTGAAAGGCTACAGGCAGATTATTTTGACCTATGGCTGAAAAAAAAAATTCTTTGAAGTTAACTATCAATTTTCAATTCTAATAATGTGCCTTCGTGGCAAAGAGGCAAATGGTGCCCTGGGCTGCATTAGGAGCATTGCCTAATGCATTAGGAGCATTGCCTAATGCAGTAGGTCAAGGAAGATGACCCTTCCTCTCTACTCAGCACGGATGGGACCACAGCTGGAGTATAGTGTTTAGTTCTGGGCTCCCCAGTATAAGAAAGATAGGGAGCTACTGGAGGGAGCTCAACAGAGCATGATTAAGATGATTAAGAGACTGAAGAATCTCTCACATGAGGAAAGGCTGAGAGAGCCAGAACTCTGTAGCCTAAAGAAGGCTGGTTAGCCTAAAGAAGAGAAGCTCAGGAGGGATCTCATCAATGTACACAAACACCTGAAGGGAGGGTGCAGAAAAGACAGAGACCGGCTGCTTTCAGTAGTGCCTAGTGCCAGGACAAGCAGCAATGAGCACAGACTGGAACACAGAAGATTCCTTCTGAATTTCAGGAAACGCTTCTTTACTGTGGCTGGTGACGGGGCACTGGTGCAGGTGATGCAGGGAGGTGGTGAAGTCTCCATGCCTGGAGATACTCAAAAGTCCTCTGAATATGGTCCTGGGGAGCTTGCTGTAGGTGACCCTGCCTGAGCAGGAAGGCTGATGACCTCCAGAGGTCCATGCTTTGAGTCAGTGAACGCTCGTGCTCGGGGATAGAATGGTGCAGCCTATCATTTACCTGCCTGAATATAACCTCAAGCACTCTCTGGTCAGAGTGGCTTTCGCAGGCAAGTGTAGCGTTATGATTGTGTAAGTGTTACAAGAGTTAGCTGTTAACTAGTTATTGACTAAACCATATTCNAGAGCCAGAACTCTGTAGCCTAAAGAAGGCTGGTTAGCCTAAAGAAGAGAAGCTCAGGAGGGATCTCATCAATGTACACAAACACCTGAAGGGAGGGTGCAGAAAAGACAGAGACCGGCTGCTTTCAGTAGTGCCTAGTGCCAGGACAAGCAGCAATGAGCACAGACTGGAACACAGAAGATTCCTTCTGAATTTCAGGAAACGCTTCTTTACTGTGGCTGGTGACGGGGCACTGGTGCAGGTGATGCAGGGAGGTGGTGAAGTCTCCATGCCTGGAGATACTCAAAAGTCTGGAGAATATGGTCCTGGGGAGCTTGCTGTAGGTGACCCTGCCTGAGCAGGAAGGCTGATGACCTCCAGAGGTCCATGCTTTGAGTCAGTGAACGCTCGTGCTCGGGGATAGAATGGTGCAGCCTATCATTTACCTGCCTGAATATAACCTCAAGCACTCTCTGGTCAGAGTGGCTTTCGCAGGCAAGTGTAGCGTTATGATTGTGTAAGTGTTACAAGAGTTAGCTGTTAACTAGTTATTGACTAAACCATATTCTGTGTCAGTCTTCTGAACAGCCTAAACACGTTGTTTGCAGCATCCACCCTAAGTGAAAGTCAACCACCAAACTACCTGTCTGATCAGTGTTTCCCAACGCCCTTTTTATTGTATTACAAAATGAAACACAGCCTCTAGACTGAAAGCAACTCAAAGGCTGTACCTTCACATTTAAGTGGTGCGGTCCACTTCTTCCCTGTTTTACAGGTAATTACTAGTCATCTGGTAACAACAAAACATGGATTCCACCAATAACTAGGTTCGTAACTAGTCCTGCTTTTTCCTCTGACACATGAGGTTCCTGGGAACCTTTCATATGACATTTCTGAAAATGATCAGCAAGCAGATGTGACTGACCATAGTCTTTTGTTTACATGACTGAGCTATTTGTAGCATTTTTGGCTGCTGCTATCACTTAACTGATTGCAAATATTTTAATCAAAGATCTGTGTAATCCATGGGTTCATTTTCTGCTGAAATTTAGACTGACCAAGATTACCAGCTGTAGTAGCAAATTTGTAAGGCTGCTAAAATAAATGCACAAAATAAATGCACTACAGTAGCTTACTGCTTCACATCAAAAGTACTGGCCATATTTTTCTAGCATATGAATAAGGCTTAGCAACACAAGGCTTCACTAAAGTTTGAAAAAAAACCCCACATTTTCTTTTATTTTCAAAATGAATATTTAAAGATGCTGGCTACCTCTCTCCCACTTCCACAGCCCAGACAGCTAAAGGGAACATCTGCTCCTCTGACAAGACGGCAAGGGGAGCAAATGCAATGAATTCCTAGACACAGAAATAATCTTGCACTTAGAAGGCCTATTCACTTATTGATTCAGGCTCCAAGAAGGCTCGAGTGCCCTCACAGATCACAGCTGGGCTAAGTGGTCTGCCGTGTGACAGCCTACACCACTAATGTCATTATGAGCCATGATCTTCAAATACTGCGGGTTACAGAATAACATGACAATTATCAAGGGAAAGGTGCTGTTAGTCACCATGTTTGCTTTCACTTACTTGGCTTTCCACCTTAGCTATTTGTCACAGCTGGAAAAGCAGCATGGTGCTGGTAAACTCTAAACTCAGTTTAAAGTGGACCTTTAAGCACACAGACACATAGATACGCACACTCTCCCTAATTTATTCTAATACCTGTTTCTTCAGCTCTTCAGCAGTGTTTTCTATGCATCTTCCAACAGTATTTGCTGACAAAACAATGTCACCACATTGTCTTCCATGTATTATTTCAACCATTTTTACTGCAGCAGGAAGAACAAGTGTTTCCCCAATGGTATGTGGCTTTTTGTCTTTCTTTTGCTATCAAGTGAGAAGCCTCAAAAGGAGCTCTTAAACATTTATCATTAAATGTCTAGTGAAATTTTGTAAAGTACTGGATTGAGTATGACATAATTTAAAGCATCACTGAAAAAAAATCATAGATGTTTGTTTTCATCTTCTGGCTGCTTATTTTTTAAACGTCTTTCTAGCATTAGCTAATATTTTAAGACTTGATATACTAAGGGCAAGATCCATGGTTAACGATAGCAGATTTAAATCCGTATTTCAAATAATCTTCTTCACAATTTCAAATATTTTTGAACAACTTACTGTCACGTGTGATTAGACAGACATTGGTTTTACCTCATAACGTGGTTGATGAAGAGTTCAGACAAGGAGTAGATCTGCCATTTTCTTGTCGTTTGCTTGTGTGCTAACTTCTGTCTGCAGTTTCTTTGCAAGGAATCTTTTTTAAACCACTTGTCCATTTTGTGAGGGTTAGCTTGGATAAAACTAAATATAATCCACAAAAGCACTTTGGGCACATGTAAACTGCAATGCATTGCAATATGCGGAAAGCAAAGGAAGGAGTGAGGCTGCTACTGTGAACGCCTTCACACTGTGGAGCACCCACTCTCCCCCCAGGACACATCGGGACCATTTGTGACATGGAACCCTCTGACATACAGACCAAGTGAAACCACCACTGTCAAATCGGAATATTAAATGTGAATAAAACTTCATATCTTTTTTTTTTTTGGACAAAAATAAATATAAGTAGACATTCTAATATTTTCTTCCTGCCACCTCAGTGGGTCATCTTCCAAACCCCTTGGGGTGCATGCAGCCCACTTTGGAGCCCACTGTTCTTGAGGACCTTCAGCATTGATTTCTCTGGTCTTGAGCTAAAGGCCTCCCTCTTCTCCAGGTCCTTGCAGCAGAAGACCTGTCTGCGCTCAGAGAGTCAGCTCACCTTTCCTCCCTTCACATCTTATGTTAAAAAAAATATGTCCAATTATTTGGTTATGGAACTACCAGAACAAAAATTTAACTGTTCTGAAATCTCCCTTATCATCCAGCAAAAGGAACAACAGAAGAAGTATTGCTTGCTTCATTTCCTTAGAGAGAAATCAACCCATATTAATAACCCACATGGATATTGAGATAGACTCTGCTAATTATATACAAATACAGTTTAGTTGATTTTCATGACCTTAGTTGAATTAGATTAACTTAAAGAAAAAAAAAACCGTGAGATGAAGGCCCCAAAGGCCAATGCAAAATTACCCCTTGCCACACAGTGCCAGGTGGGCTGCCCAGAGTGGCTTTCAAAAAATCAGAGAAAAGTGAACAGCAAAAAAAGAAACTGGACATCATCTACAAAGCCCAATAGGTAACACACAGTAAAAACACCCCCCTCAACCTTTCCCCGCCCAGCAAGGCATCAATGATACACAAACATCTTAGCTGTTCCCATACATCAGCTGCAGTACGGTATCATTGGATCAACCCCCAGAAATTCAAGAAGGTCCTGGCCCCATCAAGACACCATCAAAAACTCTCCTGGAAAATATAAGCATGGCAGATCCTATTCCAGGACTGGACCAAGAAGTCATCCCTGCCTCCATCCAGAAATCCTGACATCTTGCCCTTCCAGCAAACATCAGGGCGGTTCAAGTCCCTCCTAAGAACTGGGTCTGTGATCTAGACACTTCCTTGAGTCATTCAAAGGAGACTCCACTCACTTGTCCTGATCAGTCAGGACACCCACCTCTGCCGCTACCCCAGGGCAGTTTTCAGGCAAGCGCACGGAGAAGCAGCTAGGAGCAGACAAGGCCAAACACACTTTACTTGCTGATGATCAAATTACCTGCGGGCTTTAATTCTTGTCTCAGTATGCCACCAAAGCTAGCCTATTTCAGGACACATTTGTTAATAACAATAACAGTGAGATCAATACAGAATGGATGAAATGTAAGTACAACCATTTGGATGGATAAAATGTAAACACATTTACAAAATGTAAATAGATTTACAAAAAAGGATAGAATGTGGATAAAATGTAAACACAATCATCCAATAATAAAAAATTAAAAAATTCCAAGATAGAACACTGCTAAGCTGCAAACAAAGCACAGTGAAACAGGAACCACCAGGAAAAATTGAGCTCAAATCACTGGGTTGGTTGAGGGATCTTTCACTTCCACAGGTGGGTGCCTTCATGCCATTTCCATTTATCCAAATGATGCTGCAGCACAAAGAGAAAAAAGGGGAAAAGCTGTGAAGACCAAGCCTTACACACTACAGTAGTTCCTCAGAGCAGTGGATAGGCAATTTCAGACAAGCTGCCTCCCATAGCCCCTGCCATGTCCTCTGCACTGAGCACTTTCACGTCCAGGATACTTAATCACTCCATCCACGCACTCTGCTCTAAATGTCTCAGAGTGAGAAACTTGCCGGTACCACCATTTTCATTCAAAGAAAATATAAACCCCAGAGTGATAGGTGGAAGTGCTCAACCTCCTCGATAACTGTAGTCGAATATTGTTTGTTTCCATAATCCTCCCATCCACTGTACTTTTATTATTTGCCTGTAGACCTCACAGTGGACAACTGGTGCTCTGAAACTGTTAGTACCAGGTGAGAGCCCCTGAGAGCCCTTTCCCCAGCAGTCTTTCCAGCTCAGGTACGCCAGCTAACGGCTTCTTGGGGGCACTGTCCCTCAATGCCTGCAGCTTACAGAATGCTCCCTGGCTCCTCCCCAGGTGCTTCCCCAGGGAATCTAAAGGCTTCCCCATCTGCTTCAGCACTAAAAATGCAACAACACAGTGTCTAAGCTGTGGCTGGAGTGGAGATGACTTACTTTGTGGACTGCACCGTGGATATTCTAATGTTCCCTCCACACACCATGTTCTGAAGGGGGGAGATGTTGATTCTGGGTAATATCCTCGTTTACATCTAAATTCAATAACATCACCCGATCTGGAATACAGCTTTCTGCTTGACCTCCATTTCAGCTCAATATTGTTGCTGCGCATGTCTTCTTCAGATGCTGTACAGGCCACTTGAAAAAGGCAAGAGAAGAATGCCATCAGTTCACACAGACGTACCAGGAATAACTATTTTTCCCCTAGAGCCTACCAAAATTCTTTGCATCACAAAACACTTCCAGCTTTTGCTCTGTCCCTCTGTTACTTGCAACAGGAAAGACATTCACATGGGAAAAAGGGCAAAAGGGAAAAAAGACCATGGCTGAGACCCCACGCAGAGCTATGGAGAAGCCTTTTCACTCTGGCAGTCACACAGGGCAAGATCAAAACAGGAGCGGGGGAAGTCAGCAGGCACCAATTAACTTCCTTGTGTCTTTTTTGAGATCCCTCCTTCGCCTCTGCCCAGCACGTCTTTAAATTTGTTTCCTCATGGCCATGTCACGGACGGACCCCCGGATTTTCCCAGCACTGCCATGCACTCAGACCCATCCTCCCCACTCACAGCCATAGCAGTGTCCACAACTGTGGAGCACTTCGGGAGCCCTGCACAGTGATGGTGATCCCCTGACACAGGGGAGTTCAGCCAAACTCCTCTCCTCCTGAACTTGTAGTGGTGGCAAAAGATGGCAGGCAGCAGAGAGGACTATATGAGCTAAGTTCAAGAAGAAACTCATTCCGGATAAAAGAAGGTATCATTGTTGTGCTGCCCTGCCTGCCATCATTGCAGCCCCAGCACAAGTGCTGCCCTCAGGATCTGAAAAAAAAAGAAAACAGGAGCAGTCACACAGCCTTTGGTCACACAGCATGTGCTTCAACCTACCTAGGCAAACTGGGGGGCTTGTCCACTGTCCGTTAGTACATTCGATAGTCGGAGATCCTTCCAGGACATAAAGATCTGGGCATTTGTATTCCAGAGTTGATCCTTGTGGATATTCTTGCATGGGGAAGGAAAGAAGGTCTCCATTTTCAATAACTGGAGGCGGGCCACATTTCCCAACTTTCCCTGCAAGAAAATTCCCAATCAGAGAGAAAGCCATGAAAGTTTAATTGCAACAGAAGCCTGGCCACAGATACTACCAGACAGTATGTTGGCACTACTCTGAGAGACCCGGAGGAAAGCAGAGAAAACCAAATACCTGGCAGGTGAAAAAGAGCAAGAGTTTCTCATTTCTGCAGTGCTGGGACACTCAACTGCCAGTTCACCCTCTTTGTCCACAGCTGAAGTGCTTGCAGCTGTCTGCAGGTCCTTCTCTTGTCCTGCATGTTGCTGTAGCATTTGGCACTGCTCTTTCCACAGAAGAACCTGACACCCACCTCCTCCCTGTACTGCCTGAGCAGTGAGAAAAGTGGAATGGATTGCAAACGATAATGACTGTCACTGAGCTGCACAACTGCAGTCACTACTGGGATAGCCCTTGGGCTCTGTGGACCACTTATGGCCACTGGAGAGTTCACACAGGCCAATCCTGAAGCACTGCTGCCTCATGGATTTTTATACCTATTCAAGCACCACATGGCTGCCAAGTCTGGCCTTCCAACACCTCGCATTGGGAAATCTTCAGAGAAGACACAGATCCCTTGGTACCGGCAGTGACAGTCTTTGCATTTGGCATCGTGTTCTGGAGCCTGGTCTTAAATTATCTGCTGTTTCTGCACCTCTTTCAGCTCCCAGCCAGGTGGTGTTTGAGTCAAATGCTGCTGCACTGTTCGTGTGCTGAAACTTTCTGTATGTCTAATGAAAACAAATGAAGTTACTTGGTGTGCTCATGAAATCCTAGGAGGCACCAACAGAATCCCTAGGTATTGGCTCACACATCAAATTCTGCCTTTGGTTGATTTAACAGTTGATTTGACTCCATAGCATTCAGTATAGCAGTGCATCATCTGTGTTATCTGGATGTCAACTAGCAGGGAAGCTGTGGGCTCTTTTCTGCAAAGTAAATGCCAAAATTTCTCACTCTCTTCTCATCAGGCAGGTACAGACAGTAGATTCTAAGAAGTCCAAGGCTTGCATCTCAAAATTAGGCCTGGCCAGCAACTGCCCTCAGTCTCAGGGTGGCTTTCCAGATAGGGCGCTCTCGAGTGAAGCCACCCGGTCACTCAGCTGCTAAACTCATCTGAATAGACACACCTGGGAAAATGTCTTTTGCCTGAGTGTGCCAGATACGCTGCGTTTGTGCACAGTAAATTTGGAAAAGTAAATGCCACTGAGTCAGCTTCATGACAGTGTCACTGATAGGTGACTGTGTGAAGAAGAGAGAGAAATTACCTTTGCAGTTTGGCAGCTTTGTCCAGTTCCCATTCTGACATGTTACAGTGGAAGCCCCAGTCATCTGAAAATCTTGCCAGCACTGATAGCGAGCACTCTCCCCAGGCAAATACCTTGACTTTTTAACACCTTGAATATTACCACCAGCAATTTCTGGAGGAGGTTCGCACATCACATCTGCAAAGAGACACTGCTGCAGTCATGTTTGCAGGTATACAAAGAAAACAGAAGTAAAAAAGGTGAAGTCTTTAGAGTATGTAGGTAAACAGTCCCCTCTATGCTAACAGGCAAGATGAAAGCACAGATTCCTACCTCTGCAAATCGGTCCTTGTGACCATTCTCCATTTGCACAAGTGACGTAATTTCCACCCGTCATTTGAAAATTGCTTTCACATTCATACTGCACTCTGGAACCGGGCAGATACCTCTCCTGTTGAGTGCTTGTAATATAAGCATTGGGAATTTCAGGTGCGGCTCCACAGCTAACATCTGGAAAAAGAGGTGCATTTAAGAATGGTAGTGGAGCAATATTACAATCACAGAATATTTCATTCTGGAGCACCATTGCTCCTGATGAGCAGAAATGGTTTGTGTAATGAAGATCCTTTTCTGCAGATGGAAAAGGAAGATATTATGGTTTTTATTCTGCAATGTTTCACCAGTCAATATTATTTTTGCCTACAGTGACTAAAAGAGAAAAGGAATTGCAGAGATCAGCCGAAGGTGCAGATTGGTGCTGTACAGCATTGTGTGCCAAAGGGCTGGAGAGTGAAGTAATTTCTTTAGTATTTGAAGGTAACTCAGAAACTGACATTCTTAGTGATGAAGAAGGTCTTAAAATATTAAAGAATATTGAGGAGTACCTTATCTTATTCTTAATAACCTACATTACCCTAGTAATTACCTCCTCCTTTTCAGCCAGCATCCATTCCCTCATAACCCTCTGCTTGATTTCAGCAGTGAGTTAAGTTTCAGCTACTCGCTTCAGCCCACAGGGAAAACAATTTCATTGCTCATCTACCCTGCTTGTTGTTTCTCAGGAGACAGGAAAATAGGCGTAGCAGCCTGTTCAAAGCAAGACACCTATTGGCTCTACTGGCCTGACTC
Source organism: Chionis minor (assembly GCA_013398295.1). Classification (NCBI taxonomy): domain Eukaryota; kingdom Metazoa; phylum Chordata; class Aves; order Charadriiformes; family Chionidae; genus Chionis; species Chionis minor. The sequence goes on from VZSF01001879.1 coordinate 146,278, forward strand.
ACCTGCATGCCTGGGTTGACATTATTTTAATACACAGTGTGAAACACTAAGAAGGATCATAGACTACTTTGAAGTAGAACCTATACCTTCACAGGATGGCAGCAGTGCTGACCATTTTCCTTCTCTGCAAATAATTTCAGGGGGACCAATAATCAGGAACCCTGCATCACACTGGTAGCGAACTGTTTCACCAGGCTCATAACTTGTCCTGTTTCTGCCTTCAGTTTGAGCATTGGCAACTCTTGGAATACTTCCACATGACATTTCTGAAAAGATACAGAAAGTTGATGCTTGTGTTAATGTGATACACATAGAATGATTGTGCTGTTTCCACCAAATTGATGCTTTAGAGAGCTTTTTCTAACATCAGCATAGTCATTCACTGACAGTGAATTTAATATAAAAGGTATCATAAGGAAGATTAAATAAGTCATTCCCCTAAACAGACGTGGACTTCAGTCACTGAAGTATTTAGAACCTGTTTCTAACCTTGCCAGAAGATTTTAATAAAAGCTTCTGTCCCTTACTACACAGAAGTGGTTTCCATCACTGAAGCACCAAAGCAAGTCCTAGTCACTAGCAGACTCTGTATAAAACAGATTCTTGGATTATGAGGATGTATCACCTGGCAGAGATATAAACTGAACAAAGATTGCAAGAATACAAAGGAATCTTTAAAAACTAAACTGCATTCAAAAAGTCAGCCTTGCATCCAATCAGGATTGCTCTGAAGACATCAGTGAGGGATGATAAGATTCCACAAAATATGGAGGTATGAGGTCTCACCAGTCAATCTCCAGTTTAAAATTCTTTCAATTTCATTGTTAAATGCACTTCAAAAAAGTATTTTTGATATTACCCAAGCATGTAGGAGCTGAAGTCCAGTTTCCCATAGAACAAGTTATCTCTGATGGTCCATCTAATTTGTATCCAGAACGAGAAACATACTTAAATCTAGCACCAGCCAGATAAATTGTTTTCCCTTCTTTTTGAACTTCAAAGTTTTGATCTTCCAGCCTGGGAACATCAGCGCATTCTATGGGTTCCGGCGGCAAACATGTTTTTTCTACAAAACACGGAATTTACAGATAAAAAATAAGTCAAAACAATTAATATTCCAATGATTTATGCTGTCTAAAACCGAAAAGAGAAAAAAATATAATAATCCAAACATAAATCAAATGGCTTGAAAGGAAGATGAAGAAATATCTAAGATATATAAACCAAAACTTCTGTCTCCTTTTCCTCCTACACGAGGTTTCTTTCTTTCCCTTTGAAGCAAATTAAAGCCATTTTCCAGTTCATACCAAGGAGATACAGTTACAGCTTAGTATCGAGAACAGGGAAAATTTCACAGGCAGAGAAACAGAAGAGACATTATCTTGTTTTGGGGTACTGAAAGTGAGTTTCTAAAATATTAGCTACTAAATTTTTCCACCATTGATAAAGTTGTACCAATGTCCTGAGAATTTTTGTGATGGCATGATGAAAAACAGAACAGAAATTACAAAATATTATAATGTACTTCCTGATACATACAATGGATTAAATCTCTAAGAAGTTCTCCCGAGTCAGGCGTGTCGCAACGCTCTCCTCGCCTATACTACTGTAGAGTGGGTAGACTTAATTATATTTTACATGCACTTTTAGTTAATTAGTAAATTTTGTTTTATTAGTTGACACATCAAGTTGAAAGCATATGTTTGCACAGAATTCCACAACATAAAAGACCTACTTACTGTCAAGGTTCCTGCTCAGTAACTGGGACTGTGAATTTTATTTCAGTAAAAGCTATTTTATGGACAGCTCAAGCATTTTTTTTGGTTATTCTTCTCTATATCTGCCCGTTATTGGCAGAAATGGAGACTCAAAGGCAATGCAAAAGCAGAGAAACCACATGACATCAGAGTTTTGCAGCTTAAAAATACAGACGTGGTTGGCATGTTGTGCACATCAGTCATCAGCTGGCACCTCATTTGTCCTGTGCTCAGCTATCTCCTACTCATTTCTTCTATGTCTTAATGAACTTCTGCTTACAAGATACTACCTACATCAGTAGTATTTTAACAATTGGATTACAGATTCCTCAGCATTTCTTAGAACTGATGGCCTGAGTTATGCCACATAATTTGTATTGCTATTACAGGAAGAAGCCATGAAAAGAAAAGGAGAAAAATCAAGAAAGAATGAAAATGAAAAAACCCAAAGATTGCTGCTACTACTACAGCTAAATAATAAATAATACTGGTCCTTTTTTCACCTGCATACTATTAAAAGCCCCCAGTCAAAACTAGGACTCCATTCTGCAATACACTAAACAAACGAATAAACACACAGCTCTTGAGGGACTACAAAGTTTTATATGCCATCTTTGATAAGTCTGTGTAAATAAAAAGACTTACTGTCCAGCAGTTGGTTAACTGCACTTTCTTTTGCAATTTATGTTCTATTGCTTTTCTGCAGTTATCTCTTCATGATAATCTTAATATAAATAACATCATCCTCCTGCTACTGATGATTGCAAATGCATAACACAGAAATTCATAATAAAAGAAATAGAAAAAAATTCCATTACTGACCCACACAGCGAGGCGGTGATTGCCATTTCCCTTCTATACATGTTATTTCATTCATACCAATGAGCTCGAAATTCTCCAGACATGAAAAAGTTATTTTACTCCCATGCTTGTAACTTCTTCCAAATGTTATCTGTCGAGCACCAGGCACCTGAGGTGGAGGCAGGCACGTGTCCTCCTCATCTAAGGACACATACTCATGTTATAATAAGACATTAGGTAAAATTTAAGAGTTTATCACATTGCAACACTAACAACAAAGGAAGCGCTGGCAATAATTCTTCAGGAGCTATCTCAAGCTTTAATCAATATCATGATCATTTTCTTCTGCTTCAGAAACACCAGAGCTGCTTTCAGATGCCCATACACTTTCAACCTCATAGAAAAGATGGTCACAGTTGCCTACACCAGTCTAAGATGAAGCTTCTTGTAGTCCCTGCTTTCCCTTACACACAGCTGCACACTTCTGTGTGCTCTCCCTGCTCCTCTCTCTGTGGTGAACTGCTTGAGGGAAACCGGACTGACTTCTGGGGTTCTTGTTTTGCTTTGTTTTGTTGTTGCTTTTTTCTTCAGCCTTAGCTGATAACAGAGCTAAATGGGAATCACAAATGGAAACAAAGCAATAAACTTCAACTTTCCCACTCAAGGAACAAAGGACTGCTCCTGCCAAAGGTAAGAGAAAGTGAGGGAAGGAGGAGACTCCAAGAGCTTGGTTTACTGCTTCTGGTGGTTCCAGAAAACTGGGAAGCTAGGGACACTTGGTTATGAAAGAGAATGCTCCCTTGAGTGATTGCCACTCTGTGTACTTCTCCCACTTTCGTGCATCATTTCCCATGAATGTGGCATAATCAAAACAGGCAATGAGGCGATTACAATCATGCCTTCTGCAGGCAATATCCTTCTCTGCTATACAGAAAAGCAGTCCTGCAGGCACCTGACCTTTGGTGTGTATTAGATAAGGACATCCTCCTCTAGGTCTGTGCTTTTGAGTTGGCCAACTCAGCTTTTTTTTTGTTGCTTCACTAGGAAGAAATTGGAAGAAAATAGAAGGAAATAAAAAAGAAAACTCATGAACAGAAAAGCTTTGAATGTTTACAGGAAATAAAGGAATGTTGGCTGGAGATTGAGCTATGTGCTACTCTCACTTGCACCAGGGTAAAGCCCTTTTGAAGAACAAAGCCTGAACTTATCATCACATCTTTTCTCACATCAGAAGTGGCAGTAACAACTCTTCCAATTGTCAGAGTCCAGATTATTAAGTCTGCCTCACTAAAATAGCGCATGACTAAAACCTAGTTAACTGTTCAAATTATTCCCATAATTATTCATGACTATCCTTTATCATACAATCGAGTAAGCATATATATAAACATGTAAGCATTTCCATTTCAAACTAGTGACACAGTAACGCTAAGAAGATTTAACAATGAAAATTTATCATTCATACATAAAAAGAAGAAATTGCATGCCAATCTACAAACATACCTGTGCATTCAATCTCTGGCGACCATTTTCCAGACACACAGGTTGCCTCTTTAATACTTTTGTCAGCTGATGTACATGTATAACGTATAACTTCATGGAACCTATTCTCCTTGTTTTGCTTGGAAAGATGATCGTGCACAAGCTCAACATGCACAGGAATTACACACTGAGGAGATGGATCTGCAAAAAATCAATAAAAAGAGCTAAAAAATAGATTTAGTTCATATAATATATTTATATATATAATTTATATATATAATATATTTAGTTCAGATGGTACATCATATATACACATTCACTGATGAAGAGGTCATCAGTTTCCTAATGCACGTCCATATGAAAGTGCTTTTTATTTACTGTAGTTTGAAGTAACAACCGAGATTCCTAGATTACATAAAGAGAATGATTTTTTGTTCCTGCTATCTAAAGCAGAGACTGTTCCTCTTCAAAAAGCAATTATTTTTTTTATGCTGACAGGATCGCTTTGCTCAGTGCAGTAAATAATGTAAAAACTAAACATTTTTTCCTTCCTTAAAACTATGAAAATATAGGGAGATGAGTAAGATGCTTCTAGAAACAGAAGCATGAAGGAAGTACTACCCCACACCAAACACGTATCAGGTATCAATCTCCTGTGGAAGTATATCTAAGTCATAACCACGTCTTGGGTCCTTGACTGGCGATTCTGAGGGTCAGAACAGAAGCTACTTGTGAAAGCCAAGCAGACTGTGTTTTCTGCCAGAGTTAGGCCTCAACATAATTGTAAATAAAGGTACAGTATACTCAAATCATGGATGAATAAAAAATCACTTCTGAAAAAAAGGGAAACCAAGAATTGCATATATCATAAACTGTATTCTGTTAAAGGTAAGTGAAGAGCTGGACTAATTTATCCCAAATAAGACTCCTCCTTGCCCAGTATTGCTTTCTTAAATTACTGACTTCAATGTATTTTGTTCCTTTTTCTTATGAAAAGGCTTTGGTTTATATCTTTTAAAAAGACATTGCTTTCATTCAATTTATACACTGCAAAACTCAATGGGAAGATGAAAAAAAAGAGAAAACTACTGATCAGAAATGAAAAGTCCATGTAAAAATGATGAGGATGGGATAAGCCTAACACATTGTGGCTACTAATATTATTTTTAATATTATTTTTAATTCCCAGTAGGATTTTTAAAAAGCAAAGTAGTATACAGAGACATAAAACTACAAGTAATTAGCGCAACAGGCATGCTACTTTATTGCAGGTGTCTCCCAAGGCTTCTGAAGGGTCATTATCAGGGAGAAACAGTGCAAAATGGATAAAAACTGTACACCCATACTTGATTTTACCCGCTGTGCAAATGTCCGTTTCCTTCCTGAAACCTACTCAGACTGCTTCCAAAGTCATAGCTGCAGTTTTTCCAGGATGAGGGACATGTTCATATGTAACAGAGGAGTAAACAAAAACACTTAGTTGAGATGCACGAAACTATAGTATCTCGGGCTACATGTTGATTGCTGAAGTCCTTGAAATTTTGAATAGAACTATGTTACATTCACATGTGAAATATTATGGAAATATTATGGATTACCAGCACAAAGAGGTAAAGGCTTCCATTCCCCATTAAGACATTTTATTTTCATTTTCGTAGAACTGCCAGAGACTTGTTTACATCCACAAATTACTTCATCCCCGTGTGAAAACTGGGTCTGGTCTTCCTGATGAAGGACAACATTCGGAATAGAGGAAGGTGATCCACATGGCATTTTGTCTTCTGTTGAGAAGAGCAGAAGTATTCCACAATAATATCGGAGTCATGTATAATAGCTGAAAGAACTCAAATAAAAAGAACTATATTTGCATTTGGTGAGTCCAACTTACTCCCATTAATTGTAATAACAAAACTTCAACACAGCTGATTTTGTATATATTTTAGTCAGTTTACTAAATCCCTCTCCTGTCTTTTACCTTCCTTTTCCATCACTGTGGTAACTCCACAGCATGCTCCACAAGTAGTTGCAGCTAACGTTAATTTCCCAAACTGTTTTTCATTGGTAAATAAACCCTAAAGGGTAAGAAAACCTTCAATCAATCTAACTCATCTGGACCCCAGAGTGGAATCCATCCAACTCACCTGGATCCCTGCTTCTGATGAGTCAAAATTACATTTGACTATACACCTACACATTTGTAATGCGTACTTTCCAATTAGTATTATTACAAGAACTGAAAACTGCTGTAACATCACTTAGAGGGCTGCAGCACTGTCACCTCTATGTAATAACAGCAGTTCCTGCTTTGGGCTGCCACTGCTGCAGTGGCAAAGCGTAATAGCTTGCACAGGTCAGTGCAGCATGTGAGCAGTTTTCTCGAAGGAGGAAAAAGGCGTGTAAGAGAAATAAGAGCACATGGCCTGCTCCTAATGTGGGAGAGGGAAGACCCATGATAAACTCAAAAATTGAGTTTGAACAGCCCTGCACTCAAGTTTGGACCACTCTTCTTTCAAGCCTGTGAACAGAAACTATTCTCACTGGATCAAGGATTGAAAAGATGCAAGCCCTCTGCTGCACTTTTTTAAACCATCAGTGTTGCTCATGGAAGACATGTCAGTATGTGTATGTATAGGGACAGAGTAAAGCATTCCATAAAAAGCCACCATTTATTCATTCTGCTGTTAGACAATCCTGTGCTATAAAACCATGCCAAATTATTTTCTCTATTTCCAGATTTTCATCTTGAATATTCCATTCTACTTCAATTCTGAGACACTGTCTTAACAAACAAATAGTAGTTTTGCCGAAGTATTTTTTAACTCCCTTCATTGAGATTCACACTCTCGGGTTTGAGGTACACTACCTAACAACATGCAAAGAAAGTGGGTGGTTTTGCTTAGGCAGGAGACTTGACTGTAGAAAACATTCATCATTTCAATATCTGGACTATAAAAAACTGTTGGATGTGTTTGACTCTAGCGCAGGGAAGACAGCAACATACACAAAGCATTCATAGTCATTGTGTGCCCCAGTAACATACAGTACTGGCATTGCTAGAAAGAGGCCACAGAGTTTGTACCGAGCTTGCAAGACCTTAGGATGGAGGCTTATCAGGCTTATTTTGTCAGAACTTGTCCTGACCTGCCTGGAGGCTTGGTTGTACTTGTTTTAGCTGTAACAGCATTTTTTCTAGTGCCCAGGCTAGAGCCATTCATTTTACTTTTGGTTACCTCTGTGTGGTACAACCATAGGTTTATATACACAGTAGTAACAAGTTTTTAGTCTGTGTAGAGTGAGTAATTACGACTAACATAATGATGAAGGCAAATAGAGGGCTGGTATGATAACAGAGTCCTTGAGTAGTGGGGACAAAGGTTGGGAGTGGCAGAGCAGAGGCACAGGTTGGTAAGAGACAGGGCATAGCCCGGCACCCCAAGGCTATGAATCGCTCACAAAAGGCCAGCTTAGACCTGGAACCTTAAACTGGTTCTCAGGGTAATACAAAGAACTAGTATTTAACATGTTTAAAACACACTTAACATATCTAATTCAGAACTTGTAGACCAGTGAAAAAAGGACAAGCAAAAGCATGCTAGTAAACCTAAAAATTACCCCAAGCAGATCCTGCAAGGAGGAAGAGGATATCATCAGCATCAGCATGTTATTCCTCCCAGTGAATGACTTGAGGTACTGATAATGTGCTGTGACTTCTCTCGAACACACACCAGACTGAAGCTATTGACTTTAGGACCCAAAGAGGGAGTGGAAGGGTGAGCATAAAACCAGAAAAAGGGGTAAATAAGAGAAAGTATGCGTAGATAACAATTGTAATGATATATTATAAACTCTTTGCATTACTTAGATATTCTGTATTATTTATATAATTATTCTTTCTATATTATGTATTTATTTTCTTTCTATAATAATTTGATCTGGACTCACAACAATTCTTTGATTGGACTATTAAGATTTCAATTATACTACTAATAAAGTTTTAGTTTTACATACAGTGTGTGTTTACTTTTCATCCATAACATAACTTTGAATGTCACGTGTTATACCTGCAAATCTATAATTTTAATTGTTAAAATATCTGTGAAATATAAGCCTACAGTGAATTATAGACTTCTCACAAGTAAGAGTGACATAGATTACCAATGCAAGAGGGAGGAGATGACCATTCTCCATCAACACATTCTATTTCCTTTGATCCAACCAATTTAAATTCGATGTTACATTCATACTGATTTCTGTCCCCATGCTGATACCGTTCCACAGGGCCATCAGCAATAATTCCATTGGTAATCTCAGGTGGAGGTCCGCAGCCTCTCGCGTTCACTGAAATCGAGAGATCAAATCTATGCTTTGAAATCAGTACTTTTAGCACAGTCATATGTTAAGTGCAACATAAAATAAATTGAATTTGTTGTTAAGTTAAGAAAAATTAATAGAATAGGTTAAACAGATCATTGTTTTATGCATTTGAATATCTTGATTCATATCTGCTGGGCTGGACATCACAAACAGATATGCATGACCTTTGCTCACTCTACTCTGTTACTTCCTTCCATGCACCATCAATTGCCTGCTATGTTAAAAGAAGTGGTTGATAAAAACAACCCAGTTTTAAGTGAAAAAAAAGTGCTACATGGATGACAAGTTCTGTATTTATTAAAAAAAGGTGAAAATTCCGCAAGTAGTAATAATAACATATGGTATAAAAATCACCTAGCAAGTGATATGTACTGTGTATTGAAGGAATTAACTTCTGATGGAGTTAATGGAACTCCTGTTAAGGGAGCTTAAAATGTTCCTGAGCTAAAAAGCCAACTATGTGAAATATACTTGTTTTAAAATGGAAAAGAGAGTGAGCAAAAAGAAGGATGAGACCATGAAAGACAAGGAAATTGATTGATTGGGAAGAAAGGGACATGAGAAATATGAGATCCCTTCATCCTCTCAAGCTTCCTCATGAAGGGGCATAGCACCAGCAAAATAAATGCTTTTCAGATGCCAGTTTGTTGTGCTCTGTCTTAAAAAAAAGGTGAGAAGAATATATATTCCATTCTCTTTGTTCATCTGACAGGTGAAGGTGAAGAATTTCACGGGGAAAACCTTTCACTGAGTTTCTTTTGCCTGGGTCGTGCACTTTGTGTCATCTCCAAAACGGTGGTTCTTCTTCAATATCATGCCATGAGAAAAAGGAACATAGGGTACAATATCTGATGGGCATTAACATCAGGCAGTGACAAAACTTAGGACTTACCTCAAATTAATCACTCCTGACTACCATATTGCACGTTTTTTATGCTTTTTTGAATAATAAATTATTTTTCATACATTACTGTCAATAATCTGAGTGAAATTTTGCACAATCCATTTAACAACTCACTTTCAATTATTGCAGAATCGGCGTAATTGGCTCTAATTGACGTAACCAAATCTAACAGAAAGTTCAATATTGAAAGTTCAACTGTTCAGAATTTTTCACATGAAATAGTAAAACACTATGAAATGATACAAAGAGGGCCAGTTCTTGTCCTTTTAGAGACAAAGATGGGATAACAGTTCTTAGGAGCAAGACTGTCTTATAGAAGGTGTCCACAGAAGTCTTCACAACCCAGGTGTTTTCATATATTTCCTACTACAATAAAGTTAACGGAAGAATTACCTTTACACACTGGTGCTGATGGAAACCATCCAAAGTAATAGCACTGAGTAGAGGCAGGTCCCACTCTTACGTAATTTTTTTTACAGGTAAATTTCACAACATCTCCATTGTAGTATTTACCCTTCTTGGGAGAAAAAACTCCATTGGGCAATGTCAGCATTTCACATTGTATTGCTACAAAGACAAAATATTTTAACATACAGTGTACACTCTACAGAAAGTATATGAAATGCGACTGATTAGAACAAAACCAAAGAAAGTCTTAAAGAAAAAAGCTTCACAAAATGTATACAGAGTTACACTGATTTGCAAACACAACAATATTCACCAAAACACTGGGGCCTTGGACTCCATTCACCACTTATGTCACATCTTGAGGAACCAGTCGACATATTATTTGCAGTTTGATATCCCTCCAAACATGCATACTCAATTGTGTCTTCAGGCATGAATACAGTTTTATTTGCATGGTAATTCAATATGTTCAAAGTTTTGAATGTCTGAGGTGTTTCACATGATTCTGTAGAATGAAACAAAATTAGTACATTTTGTGATCCAGAAACACTCTCCTTTGGAAGCATAATTTCTGTAGGTGCTTTAGCGCATGCCAGTCTACTAAACTATTCAGTATATTTGAAACATTAAAAATTCCGCACTGACAGAATATAAATGTAGAATATCATACATGGCACATTCACGTAATATCTATTGCATTAATCTTCAGAAATATCTGTCTAGAAGTAATATCTAGCATAAATATTTCTTCCTTAGATTCAATTCCTTTCCTTCTACTACATATTATTATTAAAGGTGTCATAGCAAACAGTTTGTACTCCTGTTCCCCATGGTCATTTGTGAGGGGGCCAAAAGAAATGCCGCAAAATCCTAGGTAAAGGCAGTCTGAAATAAAAGGACAAGATAAAATATCAGCTCAAGTTGGTCAGTATTATGAGCCTTGGTATCATAACACTGGAAGATTAAGTCCCTTCTTTTACTATCCTGCACCCCTGTTCAGGAGAGGAGAAAGGCAACAACAGTATGGAGGTACTCTCAGGAAAAAACACTCTGGTGGTTTTCACAAATGTGCTTTTTAACACCAGGTCAGACATATGCATAGTGCTTTTTGTGCACAGTGTTAACATATTTCCAAGTAATGAATCATGTTTTTCTCTAGTTTGGTCACATTTAAAGAAAGTTCTTGGCAGAATCCCTTGGTTCACAGGCATTTCTTCCTAAATCTTTCCTCACATGTGAAAGGTGGGAGAAATGGGGGCAAATTTGCCCCCTACGTCAATGACCAGCTGGAATGCATGGAGTTCCGCCTGGGGATGGCTGAGGAGCCGACTGAGAGCTTATGGGTCAGAATTACAGGGAGGGCAATGTGTGCTCACAGCCCAGAAAGCCAACTGCATCCTGGGCTGCATCAAAAGAAGCATGGCCAAGGGGTTGAGGGAGGTGGTTCTGCCCCTCTACTCCACTCTCGTGAGACCCCACATGGAGTTCTGTGTCCAGCTCTGGAGCCCCCAACATAAGACCTATTGGAGCGGGTCCAGAGGAGGGCCATGAAGATGATCAGAGGGCTGGAGCACCTCTCCTATGAAGACAGGCTGAACGAGTTGGGATTGTTCAGCCTGGAGAAGAGATGACTCCAGTGAGACCCTATAGTGGCCTTCCAGTACCTAAAGGGGGCCTACAGGAAATATGGCGAGGGACTCCTTATCGAGGGAATGTAGCAGTAGGATGAGAGGTAATGGTTTTAAACTTAAAGAGGGTAGGTTTAGACTAGCTATTAAGAAGAAATTCTTTACTGTGAGGGTGGTGAGACACTGGAACAGGTTTCCCAGAGAAGTTGCGGATGCCTCATCCCTGGACGTGTTCAAGGTCAGGTTGGATGGGGCTTTGAGCAACCTGGTCTAGTGGAAGGTGTCCCCGCCCATGGCAGGGGAATTGGAACTAGATGATCTTCAAGGTTCCTTCCAACTCTAACCATTGTATGATTCTATGAAACGTGGGCATATGTACCTTGCATCAGGTAAGAATTACTGGAGACAGAAGTGATCACCATCTACTTCATGCTACACAAGTCCAAAAAATCTCTCCTAGAAGACAGTAGATATTTTCCCTGCTTTCTCACTTCCTTTATGTTTTCTCTCTTTATTTCTTGGAACCCCAGAAAGGTTAATCGGTCCTCTATTTGAGTCTCCCTCTGCCCAGTAAGAAAACTCTACCAATATAGATGACAAAAACCTGAGTACATAGGACATCATGTCTGTGCCAGTGACAATGATAGGGAGCTCTGAAGCCTTTATTCTACTCACTGATGCACTTTGGAGGTGGAGTCCAGCCATTCTCTTGACACTGTATCACTCCTCTTTTTTGTCCTTCTGGAGTTACAAAGCCACTATTACAACTATAGGTGGCCCTCTCCTGTAAATCAAATATTTCCTGTCTCCTGATGAATTGACCATTGCCAAAATTGATCTTCTGGCATTTTTCTGAAAGAGATAAACAGAATTTCTTCCAAGCAAAACACTGCTTGTAATACATAGAAGAAGGAGGACAAAAGAAACAGCAGTAGGATTTAGAACATTTTAAAGAGCACATGTATTTTTGTTTCTTCATTGAGTTCTCTTCCTGGGGGACAACTGGAAAATGAAAAGTCAAAGTTCACAGTTACCAACTCATGCAGCACAAACAGGGATGGACAGGGGTTTGATTTGCAGCAACCCTGCAAGCTTCCAAAATTGCATGTCCACATCTGGTCTTCACGAGAGATGAAATTCTTGTTGGGCATGCACTGGACTGTGCGTGCATAGAGTACCTTCTGTCTGCATTGCAAGGGGACACACACGAGAGATCACCATGGTGTGAAGGTACCACCTCAGTTGTACCAAAGAGAAAGCATTCCAAGTGCACATACTACAGGACTAAAGCAAATTTGTAGCAATGGACCCCTTCTTGTACACTCAAACACTAGTGCAGACAGATGCAACATTGTAACTGATTTCACATCACGTGGAATACATCGTTTGAGCCAGTGTAACTGGATGGAAATCAGTCGTCTTGGTTGGCTGTTACGGTCTTGTATTTTGAAAGAAAACTTTTGTAGTATGTTAAATTCGTTACTAATAAATCATTCTGTGAAGGATTTTCTTAATTTTAAGAAAATAACACTAACCCAAATAGTAATATTTGCACATTAGAGAACCAAGTAAATAAAGATATGAAAAAAAAAGACTGATGAACACTGGAGGATGCATTTGAATGCTGGGAGTGAAGTTAATGACACTTTAGTGCAGCAGCTTCAAAAGTTTAAATTTCATATCTTTTTTGTGCGTGTGTGTGTGTGTTTATACCAGTAATGCCCATGATTGCCTAACAGTAGGAATCATAAAATTTTATTTTGCTTGCTCATCACTATGTCAAAATCTCAGTAGGTAGCAATCCAAAACGTTTTATGGTCAGCGTCTCTATCACAGGGTGGAATTGCTTCCTAAAAAACTGTTTTTACAGGCCAAGAAAAATTAGGTTTGATTATTTCTTTTGTCCATATGAAATCATTATCTAAAGTACTTCAAGTTCCTGTGAGACATTCTAGCAATTTCAGGTTTGGTGTAAGTCAGGACCAAAAGCTGGAAACACACTGAGGAGAGGCAACCTTCCTATTCCTTCCCCCTTCCAGCATGATGACAACTGTCAAGAGAAACATGGATCAAGTGGCATAATGAGAGGCTGAAAGGAGACAAGAAACTACAGGTAGGCTGTGAAAGGGGAATGACTAATATTTATTCTATTACTGCACAGCTGTGTTATAACAAGATTTTGCTACTGAAGACAATGACTCTCATCCCAGAGCTTACATTCTAGGATATCTAAATGAGCCATGTGCAGACATTTTACAGGGTTACATTCTGCACATTTGTATAGTAACTAACATTAGCAGCATACAGGGCCATGAGAGCTGCATGAGCTGGTTGAGAGAATCACAGGATTGTGTTTCAATTGTAGAGCACCTACACTTAGTGTTACTAAGCAGAGGTGATGGATTAATGTAGGTGATGTGATGACAGATTTGTGGGTTTTAGCTAGAAACCTCAACAAAATCAAAGCACACTCACTTTTAGGGATACATCTTGGAGCAGATGACCAGCCACTCTTTGTGCATGTGATTATTCCATTTTCATTTTCAGGACGAAAGCCGATGTTGCAAACATATTGAATTCTTTCACCTTCCTTATGAATCCTCCAGTTATGTAGGAAATAACCATTTCTCAGTTGTATGGTATAACATATTTCTAAAGAAGGAAGGTAAGTACATTTAACCACAGTAATCTGTACAACAAGAACTGAGGTAAGTTAATGCTTAGGAAAAAAGTAACGAAAAAAGTTCCTCCTAGCACATTTCTGTATCATTCTGTCACCAAGAGACGTCTGTGTTCAAAACTGAACGAAAGCATGTTTTGTTTCACTGCCTGAAAAATTAACAAACCACACGAACAGGAGTGCAAGTCACTACATAAATTACTAAGAAGTGGTAGTAAACAATATCACTTACCTAGTATTCATAAGCAAAGTTGGGTAACTTCAGTGCATCTAGCATCATGTACACAAGCTCTGGTTTGGTCTGCTATGTCTCTAAAACATTGATGTCTGTCCTGAGTGATTTTCAGCATTTGCCTCCAGGAGATTTTATCATTTCTGTGCAAATGTATCAGACTCAAGGCAGCTCTAGAGATTTTTGCAACAGCTAAGCACTCTGGCTCTACAGCACCCTGTGCCCTCAAGAGCCCAGACATAAGGAAGATGGCTGAAGGAATGCTATAGCTGTGTTACTTCAGTAACCAGTCCTTTCCTCTGGGGAGAACTCCACTCATTTACTGCACTGAGCACCACTCCACTGAGGGCAACAGGGAAAGATCAACCTTTTGTAATCCACTTCCAAGCCCTACCAGTAGGTAGGAACTTTATTGTGACAGAAGATGCATGTTAGGACAGGCGGCTTCAGATCACTACTTTAAATCTGTTTTCTATAGTTTAATCATTAAGTCAGTGTATCTGGATCTCTTGCTGATGGCGTGCTCACTCTCAGCTTATTGCAAGAGTGTGCTAACTTCTCAGCTCCAAATGTTATCCAAAGGGACCAGGCAATGGATCTCAGAGAGGAACCTCTAGACAAAGTGCCCAAGCCACAGAAGGAAGAATATATTTACATAGAATTGAACCTCTCTGTTTGCATGTGCAGATGAAAGTAGATGCATGCACATGACCCAAAAGCCAAAGAGAAACTTTTCCTATGTATTTCTTCAACTCATGGATAGTTTCAGGAGAGAAGAATCTCCAAAATCCAAAAGCATCGTTTCAGCCTTCCTCACTCCAGAGTGACACTCACTAGCTGACAGTCTGAGCTCTGCAGATAAGATGACTTGGGTGCAGTTTCAGCGGTCAGCTAAAGCAGTTCTACCTTTACAAACTCTTCTTTCTTCTGTCTTGTGCTCACTCTGCACAATTCCTGCTACACAGACATTTGGTAATTATAACAGAATCAAGCATATAGCGGAAATGTACTTACTGGTGCATTTTGGCTCTGGATACCAGCCCCTTTCAGAACAGTACATGACATCCCACTGTACTTCACGTGGGCTTAAATAACCATCATTGCACTGGTAATCAGCACGCTGCCCAACCGTCATTGGAAAGTAGCTGCCTTTGTTGAGCTCCAGTGAATCACTTAATTTTCCATTTTCTATAACTGGATAGCCACATGGTTTATCTTGAAATAGAATATAACAGCAACAATATCAACACATGCATGATAAAAAGTGCAGGACACTATTAATTCAGCTTCAGCTTCATCATCTGAGTGTTTTCTGAAACTGACAGTGTCAGGGCTACACCTTGGCAGATCCTAAGGAGTGTGGCAACAATTGCACTTTGCTTCTGGTGCCTTGTCATTACCTATATCTATGTTGGCTCCCTCCATTTCCATTGCAACCAACAGCAATCCAGTCAATATTCTCAGTGGATTCCAAAGGCTGATTCGTGAGACCAAATGTAAGTACTTATTCTAGTGTGAGATGACACTGTCTTTGTAGAGTGTCTTGACTAAATTTACTATATTGATCATAATGGGAACCCAGACAGCTACCTCAGATACAGACAGTGAACTGTGGACTCTTAAAACTGAAATGACTCCTGTTACCATTTTAATTTGTAACTTTTGGGATTCTGCACAAAAATCTCTTCCTACCTCCTCTCATTTTTATTTTAAAACTATAGTGCGTTTATTTTATTCTCTCAGTTTCTCAGAAGAACTGACCCTTTTCAGGGAAAGTCAAGGACAGGAGGAAGAGATTCCCAAAAGATTTCATTCAAATTTACCCAGGGTGTCCTGCTTGGCCATGGCAGGTTCCTTCTGAAGTGCTCTTACCCACAGCCTACATGCTGGGGCTGGGGAGATCACCCACTGAACTGACCAAGTTATAACAGGTAGAATAGAACTGTTATTGTTCATAATATAGCAACATACAACTGAAAGTAAAAATCTACAGCTGTGATAACTACGATGGAAGCTGCCTTCCAACTATTACCTATACTTTAACACTCACTATGTCCTCTTATCTTGACTGGCATTCTGCTCCTCACGTGGACCACAAACCTTCCTGACAGGGAGCTGACCACAGCAGTTTTTAACACGTATTTCACAAATACAGTAATAGATAATATCTGTGTTCATAAACATTATGTAAATCTAGATTATACCATTGTTTTTACAGATTATTTTTCTAAACCGTTGAATTAAGCTTTACATCATGAAGAAACACACTGAATACGCAACTCTCAATTCTCAGGCTTCTTAAGTTTTTCTCTTGACCTCTTTTTCACTGAGATATTTCCAACAACTCTACATGTTCTGTCTTTGGAACTAGATGATCTTTAAGGTCCCTTCCAACGTAAAGCATTCTATGATTCTATTATTCATTCAGAAGAGCTACTTACAGACACAACCTGGATCAGGCACCCAGCCACTCTTGGTGCATTCAGCTGTATTTCTGCCAGTCAAAATTTTAAAATAATATCCAGGGTTACACCATACTGTGATTGTATCACCAACTTTGTACTCTTTTTCTTGAGGTCCAAAGTTCCCATTGCGAATTCTCGGAGGAAAGCATATAGCTTCTAAATAAAACAGAAAAATTGGATGCTAATTTGAAAAATGTGTTTAATTTTATTGCATAAGTGCTTATTTTCATAGTATATTAACCATAACTGCATAAAATTGTTAAAAAGATGTTTCTTAGAGCAAAGACAAGGTTACATTTCTCTCACACTTTTAGAAATGTATGAGTGTCTAAGAGGAGAGTGACAGCTGTTATTGATGTCATGCTAATTAGAAGATTAAAACTTAATTTCAAACAGAATGGTTGAAGCAAGAACTAGAGGTGATCAAACTGAATTAGACTAATCTTTTCCAGTAGGTCATTCCACAGCTGGACCTCAAAATGACCTATGCTGGGATCACCCACTGCTCTCTTGGGCTGATATAAGGACACTGTCTGTAAGGGGGGCTGGTTCACTGGCAGGTCCTAAATAGAGCAATAACTATACTTAACTATGAACTGATTATTCAAAGGCTGTGGGATTAAGATTAGGTCTTATATTGACACTGGAAGCATTTCAACAATTGAGAAAAGACGAGAATGTTATTCTAAAAAGCTCGTGATATCTTTATGCTCTGAGAAGCCAGGTAAACATACTATTAATAAACTGGAACCTGTCTTTTGGGGTTTTTTGTGTTCTACTTCCAATTTAGAAAGCATCACAAACACACTGAGGGCTGGAAGGGGATGATGATAAGGTAACTACAGGTTGGTCCTGCTGTGAAGTGAAGGTGAGCGAATCAGCTGTATTCATGTATTGTTGAATCATCTATGTTCAGTGGTAAGTCAAGTATGAGAACCACTATTTGAATATACCACAAGTATCAGAGCCTAGTATATCAGCGTCTGGAAAAATGTTATGTTTGGCACTTCTCAGAAGCGGTACATTGCTAAACCATAGGCAATGCATGTTAATTAGTATCATTACTAATCTTGAAGCAGAAAGGTCAAGAACTGAGTGGGCTCTAGGACTGACTACTCTTTATTTCTAAAGGAGTCCTTCTGGAAGAGGTCCCAGGAAGGTGGGTGGTGTATAATATCTTACCATATTGTCTTGTTGCCAACATTTTTTTCCAGTATCAAGTGTTTGACAATTTCTTGAAGACAATTCAAGGCACTAATGATTTCCACCAAATTTACATCAAATTATTTCAACTGGCACTTAAATGCGTATTTCTGCTTGTGGGATATGGAGATTTAATTATAGTCTCTAAGTGCTGTAGTTGAACGAAACTAAAATAAAATCCATGACCCAGGGGCCTGATGTCAAACAGGACTAGCCTCACAAATTATGGATTTGTCATCTTAACTGCTCAGAAGGCCTTTGGGAGTTAGAAAGCAAGAGGGACTTTCAGCACTGTAAATATATCAATTTTTAGAGATTCTCAGCCAATTTCTGATGGGAAGTTTGAACACGATAGATAATGTGGTTGTCCAATTACAGTTCTGATGACATTAAAAAATTGCTCTCTTCATCATCGACTTAGGATCACTGATAGTGGCAGGATTCGTGCATACCATGTTACTTTAGCCTACATTTATACATCACTTCATGTCCACGATTCTTAGGGTTAGTGAACATCAGATCTAGATTTTACACAATTCTCAACATAATGGCCATGTAGAAAGTACTATTGTTTCCAGCTTCATGTATAACCCAGCAGCACAATTCCATTGTAATTTTCATCTTAGACACTTATGGCCATCAATGGACTACTTATCCTTCTGAAATTGGACTACTTCACATTTGCTTGAACTCCTTTGGAAATGACCATGTCAGCTTCAGATTATTCTTCCTACAACACTATCTTACTATTTCAGAAGTCTTGAAAGGCGGCTTACAAACTTAAGTCAGGATTTTAATTTGAAAGATACTTTGAAAGATACTTTTGTAATTTCCAGTCATTTCTGAAAGGTTGCACAGTCCACTAACAATTTCTTACTGAAGTTCCATCAGTGAAATAGGCATCATCTTTTAGTTATTCCTCTTTGGTTGGAACTGGTTGATCATAACCAGAAGTCTGGAAATATCAAGAATGGATATAATGACTAGCAACGAGGTGCTCAGGCTGCTTAAACTACAGTAAGACTCACTCAGCAGGACACTCAGACAAAATGCAGAGGTCAGTACGGTAGGTCAAGCAAACTCCTGTTGTCTCAAACGTTCATACAGGATGAGATGTTGAGTAGTATGTTGCTGAGTGGTTAGTCCTACGATTACAAGTAGCAGAGACTTGGCTATGGTGACACAGCACCTCCGCTACTGAACACGGAAAACCTGGAGATACAGTAACTTGTATCTCCCCCTCCAAGAACTGCTTGTGATTCATAAGTAGGCCATCAGGCTAAGACTATTAGCTTTCCCCAATTTTATTCATACTGCTGCAATTCATCTGGTATCATAGATGTATTTCTTTACCCAGTTTTCCAACATACAGCATGACCACTGACTTGTACGAGTTATGCTCACGTTAAACACACTTAAAAAGGTATTGAGATTTGATATAAATACAACAGGACTTCAAAAGCCATACCACTTCTCTAAGAAGTTGGTTTCAAATATTAATTTTCCCATGCCAGTAAAAACTTCAGATTCCTTCTGTAGCTTGAATTTTTCTGGTATTAATACTTTTTTCCTGCTTGCTTAAATACTCTTTTTAGTGTCTGATTTTTCCATTCCTTAGATAGAACATTTTCATCCTATTTTGTAGAAGGTAGATTCAGCTTTAGCCTTCCTATTTTTCCACATTAGGATTTTTTTCTAACCCGCTAATCCAGAATAGTATAGAAAAAGAATAAAATAAAACAGCTACTAATGCCACATGAAGTATTTTAGCATCAGTCTCATTTGTTCAGTATACTGTAGCAATTGCTGCTTCATGGACCTATTTAACTACAGTCAAGTAACAAAAGACTGAACTAACTGCTTTTGCTACTGTTCTCCATGGAAAACTCTTACCCACTTGTTTGGCCCCATTAATACAATCCTTCCAGATCTTCCTGGGATATTGGTCAGATGTGGATGGATTTCTTTTGTTATGAATAAACTTTTTTGTCATTACTAATCCCTGAAATCACTTCCTACCACAACAAATGTCCAAAGTAACTTTAGGCAAGGCTAACCAATGCAATAGGGAGTTGGACTCCATCCAGATTCAGTACATTGTGCATCTGCTCTTTCACCGTATTTGTATTCTTCATCACAGGCAAACTGTAGCCACTCAGATTCCTTGTAAGACTTCTTTGGAAAACGTACATGTCCATGCAGAATTTCTGGCACATCACAGGTACTTTCTGAAATTGAGAAAGACAAAATCCATATATTTCTGTTTATTTTTATTTGCTGAGAATAAATTCCTATTGGAATAAAATTTAGGCTTTTTTTCATTTGACTGCACAAAACCAAAAATTTAGAAACTGTTTGAAGCTTATTTGAGAATTCTTCAATGGCCTGATTACGGGTGCCGGGTAGAAAATGTGGTGCAGCACAGTGTCAATAGCAAATTGGTTCATAAGACAGATTTCAGGACTTTGCTTTGGATTTTAATGGATCTCAGAATCAGTATATAAGGCAGGGGACATACTAAACCAAGAAACTAGCCTAGATGAAATTTAGGATTTTCCATTTTTCAGATAATTTCCATAATTTCAGATAATAATAATTCAGATAAAATATATTATCTGATAAAAATGATATGAAATATCATTTCAGATAATGATTTTTCAATTTCAGATAATTCAGAAATGCAGATAATTTCAGATAATATTATCTGATAAAATTAAGATAATTCAGATTAATAATATCAACATATTATTATTATTAATTATTATCATCATCATTTCAGAGCAAACCTGAAGCTCTCTCATAGACAGTAGATGATTAATTAAATGATGGCATCATTCAGAAAAGAGAATTAAACTATCTGAAAAACTGACACTAGGATACTTCACTATCTATAAAAGAACCTCAGCATTCCCAGCTCCTTGCCAAACCCAATAAAACCACTGAGATCTTGCATTTTCTGAAAAGTGCATTCATAAAGCCAGAAAATATTCAAAGGCTTTGTCTCCTAGGCCACAGAGCAGGACACCAAAGATTTCTCTTGGATTCCTTTGCTGGATTTACCTTGTATTTAGGATGAAATATAGTCCAGTGAAACTGTCATTGTTTAATAAAATTCACTATGTTCTGCAAATGTTACAAGCACATGTGTTTAATCCCACTTTATGCTTTTCAAATTATAACAAACAGGGGTTTCAAAGCAGCAAAATGCAGTGCTAAAATTGTGAAAAAGCTATATATGTATCTGACATCCTGACCTATGTACTCTGCTCATCTAAATGCATACATCCCGATCAGATAACATATTAATAATCTAAGAAACTTGATGGACTGAATATTTAACAGTGATTGTTACCACAAGCTTCCCAGGATTTACTCTTACATACTGACAATCCCATTCCATGCAATCTCTGTTTGCAAAATGGGAGGAAGAACCCCATCCACCAGTACAGGGGTTGGGTGGGGCAGGGTGTTGTTGATTGGCTGAAAAGCAATTTTGCAGGAAAAAAACCCTGGCAGTGCTGACAGAGAAGTTGAACGGGGGCCAGCAATGTGCCTTTGCAGCAAACAAACAAAACAAGTGTCCTGGTCTCCATTGGGAAGAGTGTTGCCAGCAGGTCAAAAGAGGCGATCTGTCCCCTCTACTCACCACTGGTCAGACCACATCTGGAGTCCTATGTCCAGGTCTGAGCTCCCCAATACAGGAAAGACATAGGCATACTTTATCAGGTCCAGTGAAGGGACGTGAAGATAACCAAGGAATTAGAAAAACTGACAGATAAAGAGAGGCTTAGAGCATCTAGAGAAAAAAAGGCCTGGACGGGAGGGAGAATCTTACTAATGTGCATATGTATAAATTCCTGACTGTGGTGGGGCAGCAGAAGTAAAGATGATAGAGCCAGACCCTTCCCATTGGCACCCAGTGGCAAGATGAGAAGCAGTGGGCACAAACTGAAATACAGGAAACACTACTTAAAGATAAGAAAAAAATATTTTTACTTAAGAGTAGTCAAACACTGGAATGGGTTACCCAGAGAGGCTGTGGAGTCTCCATTTTTGGAGATGTTCAAAAGCTGACTGGACACGGACTTGAGCAGCTTGCCCTGGCTGACAGCTTTGAGGGACCTTCAGAGGTCCCTTCCAGCCTCATCTACATAGCTCATAGTGAAAATGTGGAACAACCAGATGGCCCATTACAACTACATTAGCATTCAATATTCTCTGATTTCTCTTTCTTGTCCTACTTCTTCTGCATGTACATAATGGAGATTGTTTACAGATAAACTATGCTTAATTGCTGTGGAATAAAGTGAAAGCTTTGTAGTTTCCCATATGGTAACCAGTCCTTAGAAGTATGTGAGAATAAAGCTTCTTAATTACAGATAATAAGTAGTATCCTTTTTACCTTTGCACTGAGGCACATCACTATTCCATTTTCCATTAGAAGAGCAAATTATTTCTTTAGATCCAACAAGCTTGTATTTTGCATTACATTCAAAATTTACAACCTGGCCAAAGGAATACTCTTGACTTAGCTCAAATGCACCAGTCATAATTATTCTTCCATTTTCTGGTGCTTGTGGAGGTAAACACTTTGCTACTGGAAAATAAAACAAAAGGAAAGGGAAAAAACAGCCATTTTGAGATCTAATCTGTAAAATAAATTGACACACAAAAAGGTTAAAATACAGAAAACTCACTGTAATTTCCTTACACATTTTAAAAATGTGTAGGAAATTCTTACGTATTCAGATACCATTTGCAACAGATATAATACAAAACCCTAAGCAAAAAGACAGACTGACATAGGAGGAAGCTCGTAGTCTGGCTCTCATCACCCTCTTATCTGCCCTTGAAGGCTAAAGAGAGAGCATCCACTAAACTAGATGACCTACAGAGATCTTGCTCAATCTAAATTGTTCTATGATCTTATGAATTCTATGGATGGCTAGATGATTCTTGACTGACACATAGGGCCACTAAACTTTGTCAAAACAGTTTAATTTACTTCAGAGCTATGCCAAACTGAATTTGCTATAGCCAAATATCTGGAAAAGTGCTGTGTTAGACAATGACTACAACAGTTCAGTTATTATTAACTAAAAATTCTAGTTAAGGGTATCAGAACGATTGTATTTCTAAAGTAAATAAACACAGTATCAACCATGAATTTAGACCTCTTGTATCTCCTAACTTTGTAACTGTAGAAAAATGAAGAATTAAAGTACATCATCAGATCAGATACTTATTAAGGGGGAAATGACTATGAAAGCTCATTCTTAAATGTTCACATAGATATCACTGAGCATGTATGAAAGTGGTGCTTTGCCTACCATAGCTCCCCACTTCCCTCTGACAACACTCTCCATCTTATAAGCCATCTGTCTTTTCTACGAGCTCACATTCAATCTTCTATGTTCCTCAAAATTAGGAAATTATACAAACACTTTCTTTCATAGGCAATTATATTTCAGTCTAATGAAAACTCCTCAGTCATGAAAAAAAAATCTTGCAGTGACATGTGACAAAAAATGTGGTAAACTATTGCTCTGTACTGTGCAGAGACCTATATGCTTAAAGTTGAGGACACTCAAAACCCAGTGAAAAAATATTTGAGACCAAGGAAATATCAAAACACAGACAAAAAACTCCAGACAAGAGAAAGATATCTACTTTCATTTGTGATTCTTTACTTAGAGACCCTTTCCTGATACTAGATGCTTAATCAAATGAGAAATTTCACTGCTGCACACATATGTTAAAATAGACCAGTTAAAAATTATCTTTTGGAAGAAAGTAAGCTTATTTTCATAACCATACAGGTTTGAAACTGGTGAAAAGGTTGCCAAAATCAGGGAATTATCATCTGAGCCATCCACTGTATTAAGACTTCAGGTCTGGGTCTCTCTTGCTCTCATTCTTACTTACTGAAATTCTTCCACAGTATGCTAAGAGAGAGAAGAACTTAAATTCTTAATGTCTAGGATATTCACAAGGGCAGAGGAGAAAACTAGCTAAAACCACACATGCTTTTACATACATCCAAAATGCCTCATCCCAGCTGTCTTTTGTAACCATGTCTTTCAGACACCTACTCTGTCAGGGCCTTTAGGTGAGGCAGAGCTTTAAGCCAGTCTGTGGGTGACAAGACCCTTTGTGAATGCTTTTTACAAAAGCTTGTGTGCTTATTGGACTAAAATGGCTGAGCAGTCATTGTAAGAGTTTCACTGCTGCATAACTTGAATTTAAACGTGTGAATTAACACTAGTAGAGAAATCACAGGCTAGTTCTAGATAGTATCAGAAAGGCAAAAAGACAGTTTAATAAAGAATTAAAGGTCAAACTCCATTTACCTTCACAGTGAGGGATGTCATTGCTCCATCCATCTGCCTGACACTCACGGTAATTTCTTTGGCTGAGCATCTGGTATCTTACCAAATAAAAAAGTAAACAATGCTAAAATACAGTCTCATTATGTGCCAAAACCAGCAGTACTGCTGTTTTTGAAGGAAGTAGGTTTCATATCTTCTAGCACACACTAACCAAAACGTGACAAAACCAAGTAGTTTTTTTGGCCTGTGCCTTCCCTATTTTGTTCCTTTTAATTGCGTATGGCAAAAAAAATATGAAAAAAATTAGAAAGTAAGAAGTAATCAGTAAGATGGCTTCTTTATGACAGACAGTAAGCTTTGGCTACATAACAAATAACCTAGGGGTGATGTACACATTCAACAGAAAGCAGAGTAAAACTCCTGTTGCCTGTGCTCTAGTATGTCTGAAAGCCATGTGACAGCATCAAAATAGGACTTAATCTAAACCATACACATCTCTTGCTTTGATGAGCAAGTATTATCTTAGGCTTGGAGGCAACACAGCCACAGTGCAACAGTTTCTGCTTTCTCTGAAATGTAGTCAGAGGAAGCACAACTAGTCTGAAATGACAGCGAAGAACTCTCTGAACTTAAAGGATTATGGAGAATATTGATTTTGGACTCTTTGTGGAACTCAGACTAGACTCCAACAATACAAAGACTGCAGAAACATGGCTAAACCACTGTACAATGCTTATAGCTGATTTGCTTTCAAGAGGAAAGAATCCAGCCATAGGCATACTTAACTAAGCACAATACTATGTATTTACCTTGTCACAGTTTTCATTGGAGAAAACGAATAGAGGAGGAAGAGAGAAGAATTTCTTCCAGTCAGTCAGTGAGCATTAATGAGTCTACCAGAAATGTCTTCCTTCAAAGATTTTTTTTACAATGTATTTTACTTCGTAATGACAAAAATGATTTAAGCAAGGATGATGAGT
This sequence comes from Chionis minor, assembly GCA_013398295.1. Lineage (NCBI taxonomy): Eukaryota > Metazoa > Chordata > Aves > Charadriiformes > Chionidae > Chionis > Chionis minor. The sequence goes on from VZSF01001879.1 coordinate 171,521, forward strand.
TGTGGTTCTGAACAGGAAACTCATTTGTATGGCGTAATGACTTCACCAACATAACTGCATCCTGACTGCCTACTGAGAGTGCTGATTCCAGCATACAAAGCTGCACTTCCATCTGAACTGGCTGGTGGAGTCATGAGGCAGCTTTACAGACAGATCACTATTTTTGTTTTCTACTCGGACAGCCATCATTTCAAGTTAGCTACAGCCTTACATATTTCAGACACTTTGGATGTCATCTTCACATGCATGAGTTCAGTTTCTCCAATAGCACCAGACATGACAAAGACTTATGTTTAATATTACTGTAACTGCAGAAATTGAAACAATAACCAGGCATTAAATATTAATAAGTTGCAGCTGCATTACAGACAACAAATCTGTAACTGACACTTCTTTTAACATTAACACCTTATGTTAACTCCCATATATTGAATTAAATAAGTATTACCCATCATTACATCTGTACTCAACTCTGGCACCAAATACAAACTCAGTTCCACTGGTAAGTTCAAAGGAACCGAACTCAATATCTCCAGGATGTCCACAGGGCTTATCTGGTTAAAAAAAAAAAAAAAAAAAAAAAAAGGAAAAAAAAAAANAAAAAAAAAAAAAGTAACAGGACAAAGAAGAAAATAAAATTGCTTACACTATACATTGGAATGTGAAAGTGTGAAAGACAGCACTTTTCTAGTAATGAGTAGCAAGTATGGGCCTTTCAAAAATTAAAAAATGCTGAGCATTAGCTTGATTAACAACCCCCTCTCCCTTTTTTAATCTCTGTCTTCAGTGAGAACATATTGGAGTAAGGACTTACTGATTTTTTTTTTTTTAATTAATTAAAAAAATTAGCAGGTTTTATTCCTTTAAAATGGAATCACCTTAAGTTTTGTGACAAATTCAATGGCAGGATGTAACTTCATCTTTTCCAACAACCTGTCAGATAAACTGGTTCAAAGCTTCCACTACAGAATCCATCCATGATTGGAAACTAAATTTCCTCAATCTGATGGGGATTGTGCTGAGTAAAGAGGCATAACCTAAGGCCACAGGAGTCTTTTGGTCCTCAGTCCTTTCTGCTCAAAGTTCCACATAGGACTTTTCTTGTGGTCTGGCCCGAACTATTTGCCCTGGATTGCCAGAAGAATTGCAAAGATGAACGCACCATCCCTCTCATTCATCCAATTCAGGTGTTAAAATACAGACTGCAAAACAAACTGTGTAGCTAAAACCTATTAGGCCCCCGCAGAAGAAATCTTTCTTGGTCCCTGTCGATCTAGACAATTTCATTTCTTGGAGTGTATCAACATCTTTGTTTTCTCTAAGGAAGAGGTGTTTAAGTAGGCCCTAAACCTGCTGCAGTGTGATTCAGAGAAAATGGACAACCTCATGATAAATTTTGCTGTCTAGTATGGCCCACCCTGAAAAGGGAATGTGATCACTTAACCCGTGGCAGACCATCCCTCTTCTCCTTCCCCCTGCACCTTGCCAGTGTCAATATCTATTCACTGGGTGGCAGTATTTACTAAAATATGTTACTGAGAAGCAACACCAAATTTTGCATAATTTGAAAGATCTGTGTTCAGTGAGTAGTTATACAAATAAAAACTGAGAAGATGATTAAATGAAAAATGTAAAAGAAACTAGTGAAAACTTTATTAATTAATTTTTACTGATGATTTGTATTCATCCCTGTTTGAATGACACCTGGGACTTAATTTTATATTATCAAACCAAACATTAATATGCTACAAGTAAAAATTTTGTGTGTTAGGTATGTAAGAAAAAAAGCTCTTGTGCCTAAAATTTCTTTGTGTTTAAAACTCATTTATTACAGAAAAGAAATATCTGCTTACTAACAATAATAAACTTCGATTTCTTCACTAATGGATTCTGTATGAGAGTGTGAGACAGACACTTCTACACTCTTAACACAGTATACTAGAGATAATAAATAGCAGCTCTCATCCTAATCCTGAATTTTCCTTCACAGATTAAAATAGAAGGCAGGGAAAAGTAATTTCCCTCTGCCAAGAAACTATATCTTCCAAAGAACTAGTTGAATACACTGAAAATGAGACAATACTTTCTCTTGACTTGCACTCAGAAGCTAGGTTAGTGCTTTATTCTGCTTAGACTGTAAATTTCATCTGCATTAGACTTTTTCTAAAATTTTGGAAGCAAGCTCCTAATAACTTAATAACTTAACATAAATTGGGTTGATAAGGCTGGCCTGGAGTAAGATTTTCTCTTGTAAAGAAAGACCTTCTCCTTTGATCTGGAGAAAAGGAACCTCCAAAAATGTTTTCTTATGCATACATATTTTTTTAGGATGGTATTTTAAAGGATGCTGAAATAAGTAAGTTACAGGTAAAGATACAATAGCAATTTCACATTGACATCACTGGCAAGGAATGTGATCTGTCGGGTCAAATGTTTGCATGTATTTTGCATCGATACTTACTTCTGCATTCTGCCGCTGGGAGGCGTTGCTTCCAGGCTCCATGAATACACTCAAACACAATTCGTCCAAGTTTTATATATCCAGGCCGACATGTGTACGTTACTTTAGTGCCATGTGGATAGGGAGGTTGGTCCCATCTTTCAGTAGGCACTTCTTTAACCCTCCTAGGAGGAGGTTCTTCACAAGCTAAAAATCATAAATAATAATATTGGTGACTGAAGCAAATGCAAGGAATGGCAAAATAATTTTACAATAGAAAATATAGCAAGAAATCCTGGGGATATTTGTGATCAAACAAGCATATGTTTTCTACTTAATCATCACAAAATAGGAAACTGCCAAGAATCCACATTTTGTAGGAATATGAATAGACATTTAGAAGGACATAACAACAGTCAAGCAAGTGCCAAGAAACCCCATGGGACAGTCATAACTCGTGAAATAGATTTTAGTTACAAAAACTGAGATTAGTGCCCTGGTTCTAACCACAGACATCACTTATCCTTCAATCTGCAGGAGTTCCTCCATGCCTCTCATTCCATTACCATGGAGAATAGCTCTGTGTACCCTGTAGAGTTTCCTTTCAAACTATTTTCTTCTGCGGCCACCACCATCCTCGCTGGCATTAAGTTCATGTATCATTTGGTCAAGTTCTGTCAAATCTCCCCTCACCTTTACATTGTCAAAAATTTCTCCCCAGGCTGAGATGACCTGATATTCCAAAACTTATTTGCTCCTGTCCATGAGATTACTTCTTATGACAAGTTACTTATTACACAACATAATTAATTTTGGCTATTCACTTTGACCTCTGTTAGCTTTAAGGAATTTTGACTCAGTTTGTGGGTCTGGATGGTGGTGTCTGATATTTCTCATTAGCTCAGTATTATACAGTCCTTCCCCAAAAGCTCCTTCCTGGGCCATGTTCAGTGTCCATGAAATGCATAGCCAAGCCCGTATGAATCAGAAGAAATGAGCTTGAATCAATTTTATTAAGAAGTTCCTCAACAGCTTGAGAATGAGAAAAATCAGACTAAAGGGGAAAGAAATAAATGTGGGAGATGTTAATGAAAGACTGAATGATTTTTGTTAAGAAACATTTTTTTGTTGTTTATAATAATGGACCTAATTTCAGTGACTAATTTTCTGTGCTTGGGTGACTGAAATGTACTTATTTTAAAGAGTAACAGAGTCTGGACAGTCTAGCTACTTAGATGCAATGAAGTATGTCTTACATCTGAATATGAAAGATAAGAATTCATCAAGAATAAACAAAACAACCTCTGAGAAATGAAGACTTGAAGAAGAAATGAAACCTCTGTGTAGAAAATAAATGGGAGAAGAAACGTCCACCAGGGAAGGAAATTTCTTGGTCAGTAGATTCACTAGAGAACTGGCACAAAAGCTGGCACAGTAGATTCAGTAGAGAGCTTTCACAAAAGTCCTCTCACCAGTTTAGTTATAAACCACAGGTTTGAGAAAGCAGCAATACTCTCACTGAAGCTTTCCCATGGATCGGTGCTATCTGAACGTGGGAAAATACTTAGGATCTTTCCTCATGAGAAGGATGTGGAGTTACGGCTTGCTGAACTGAACTATGGATCTGTGATTTCTAATACAAAGGGATCAGATTAAATACTCATTCTTCCACATCAAAGTGTGGAAAGTCAATTTTAGTTTACTTGCACAAAGACATACCCTTGAACATTCACTGTTTTAATTTCAGTCAGTGGAGTACCTGCCAAATTAGAAGCATAATTTTTGAAAATTGTTTGAAAATCAGGAAAAAGATTTGTTACAACAAAAAAACTTGTAAGATTTTAAGTTTTCTGTAGCTATGACAATTTGAAAATACAAAGAAAAGAATGTTAATTGTGAGATCCAATAACTCTGTTTTGGCTGTTTAAGTAGACAGAAGAAGTAGAAAAGCTTTGACAGTACTGAAGAGGTGCTAAAGGAAGAGTACACCCACACGTTCACATTTTTTCCAACTGCTTTAATAAACATGTGCCTGCCTACAAATGATTACAGCTGATTAAAAAATATTGCTTCTGTCCACTAGAGGGTACCACCCTACTATCAAAAAAGGTAGTAGGGACGACTTCCCGAGATCAAGGCACTTTCACTTTTTAGTAACACTTTTGCAAAATTCAGGAATAAGTCAAATGAACAAGACTATTCTAGTACTGTCTTTCAAATGTGCTAAAATTGGTTAGTTTACCAAAAAAAGTTCTTTGTAATGGGGAGAAAAGGAATTTTTCTAATTCTGCATATTAGAGCTTGTGAAAATTAGTGCTTTCTCTTTGCAAGCTGAGAAAGCACACTCTGATTTCTATGATTTCAAAAATAGGCTATTTAGTACAGGGAGAGCTTCACTGCTCTATTCCTCCCTTGCTTGTGAGTATTATATTTTTATTGTCTGTTATACAGAATGGGGTTTCTTAACTCTTCCTTGTTTGCATTAAAACAAAAAAAAGATAATCTCCTGATAGTCTCTTCATCATTATTAAGATGTGCTTCTTTCTGGGTGTTACTTCAATTCTCTCTGACTGTTCTTTACCACTCGTGCCACAGTGTCAAACTATGTGTTACTATCAAGTGTCACAGTATCTATATGTATTTTATGTATTTCTGACTGCAGCTTTTTTTTTTTTTTTTAATGCAGTTTCTTAGTAGCTTCAGAGGAAGAAATCTGCTGACAGGATGTACTTCAAAACCATATTAATTAGATCACACACTCCTGTGTACTCACCAAAATTGGGAGGCTTTATTTTTATATTAGAAAGCATGCACTAAATGCATACCTTCAAGACCTTTTGTGAGAGACCAGGAGAGTTAGAACTAATCATTTAGTATTCATATGTGACTTGACCTCAGTTAGAAATAGCTCAAGCTGCTTTCTTGCCGTTATTCTGCTGATAGCAACTTCCATAAAGTCAAGCACAAACTACAAATTCAGGTAGAAGTATTTTTTCAGCCCTTGTGGAAAAACCCAGCTCTCAAACAACTTTCATAGACTTTCAATACGAAGCCTGAACTAAGAACCCTGCACGACCCATGGTAATAGTTGTCCCAGATAAATCAAATATTGCTACATTCACATTCCTTTGCAATCTCTCTGATCTAAAGAAAGCATTGTGAAAAGGAAGTGCAAATTAAGGCAAACTTTTTTTTCAAATTCCAGGGCTTTTCTGGACTTCTTTGCAAAAACATTAGATTTCATTAGTTGCTTTGGAGCAGTATTTATTGTAAGTATATATAAAAAAGATAATACATTTCATCAATGTTCAGATTTTTTAATTTTCCAAAGTAATGTTGCTTTGATTAGTAAGGTCTTCATAATCTTCATCTAAAATTAAAAAATACCTGAACCGAGCAAAGACTCGTGAGCTCACAAACACATAGCACCTTTTCCACAACAGTCTATGTAAAGACACCCAGACAGAAAGCAAAAGAATTAAATTACCAAACACACACTAAACAATATAAACACAATATCAAGAAAAATAAACTGAACAGCAAAGCAGGACACATCTGAGGCTTCTGAAAAGGTACCCAGAATACTAGCTGCCTCTTTAAACATGTATGAAAGCCCACCTGTATACATTTATCTCATTTAATGGATTAAAACCAGTCTGTTAGTCAACAGATAGTTTGTAAGCTTTTAATTATTCTTCTCAGATTATCTCACAGATTCTTTCAGACAGGAAGAAATGCATATTTATTGAATATTTTCTATTTTAATCCACCAGCTGTTTACAGGTTTTGGCTGTTAGAATAATTAACAAACAAAATCAATAACAAATTACTTGCCTGGCTGTAGTTTATAGGGATACTAAACATTAAAAAGTTAGTGCAACAGATTATTAACAATAGCAGTTATCCAAATATATAGGTGAAATAATACCTATGACAGCATACTAAATACTAAAGGTGCTAAATATTGACAGAAGAAATCTCAATTACTGTTGTCAGAAGTTCATTAAAATAGGCTATAATGCAAACATTGTATTTACATATTGTTTTATTTACCACCTTCACATACACTTTAAGAAAAGAGTTTTGGTTTTTTTCCACATTAAAGCTTACCTCTTTCTGCAGTACAATACATCCAACATAAGAGCAGAGTTGTATAGCCCAGGAAAAACATCCTAGAAATTCAGAAACTCAGCAAGCACATTTAGTATCGTAGTCTACTTTTTTTGATTACTTTGTGTTATTTCCGCCCCTGTTTTGCTCACCAACTGCTCCAGGGACTGACCTTGCAACGCATTTATACTCTGACTTCAGTAGTCACTTCCCCTAATCCTCTTGCAACACACAAATGTTCCATTTTCTTTTTTTTTTTTTCCCCCTCTCCAAACTTTGCTAATTGATTAAATAAATAAATGTTTGGCAATTTTGGCTGATACAGTCCTTCCCTGTGGTCTGCCTGTTTTTACATCATACCTCATTTTTTTCTTATTAATCCCTTCCATACTCACATGAACTTATTTCTTTTGGTATCCAAAAGAAGTTATACAAATAAATTATTTTGCAATTCCTTACATCTTATGTGTTTAGTTAAAATACAGAAAGGCACACTAAATGTGTGTAAAAATGAACTTCTCTACTACATGTGTATCATTTAAGATCTACATTGAAAATAACTGAAATAAAAAGCAGACAAAAATACAAAGTGATTTACTAATCCAGTGACTTATTTTGAATAAGATGAAAACTAGCCAGGGCAAACAAAATCTACTCGATCAAGTACTTGATTAAGTAAACCTGGGTGCTGTTGAAGCACTTGTTTCAGTATCACATGAGAAACTATAAGATGGAGATGATGTGAATGAATTATAAGATGGATAATGAACTATCCAAAGAGAAATAATAAAGATTGTGCTAAAAGAAGAACTATATGGCAAACTGGGCTAAAAGAGGAACTCCTCATGGATTCATGTAAACAAGTCTTACTAATATTTTCATTAAATATATTGGCTTTATAACAAGGGCACTCCAGTGGAAACGTGGATCATATGAAAAGAATTATTTGACACTGAGAATTAGGGATAAAAATGTAAGAGTATAAAGTGCTCTCAGGAGATGGACACAAAACAGTTGCATACCAGATACCCCGCAGTGGTGATGTCTGACTGGCATGGAGTATACACAGATCAATCTTGAATACACTCCCAAAAGACCACATAACATACCCTTAAAATCACTGGTTCAGCCTATGGATACAGGATAAAAAATGGGGTGTTTACAGAACAGTTCTCAAATCAAACCTGAATTCCAAAGCAGTTAAAACTTTTTTCACCTCAAAATGCAGCTGGAATTATTTTTTATTTTTTATTTTTTTTAAACCTGGACTGTGTTTTCAGCCACCAATTCTAAGGAATAGTGTTAATGACAACTGACACTCAGCTGTTTCACCTACAAGAACTTTTTCAGGCAGCATAACATCTCTTCCTTTCCCTTTCTCTTGCCAAGTGATTCATATGTGGAGAATGAACTCGCTCTGCTCCATGACCCTGTGAGGATTGGTCTGCATCTATTTTGCAGTTACTGGTGCATACCTGATCAGTAAAAAGATTTTTTTTTTGCACCTGCCAAAGTTGAGTTCAAAGAAACAGCTCCTCACAGACCTTCACTGACCAAATCTTGAATTCCTTTTGTTGTGTGGTAAAGAACCACTGTGCTGCTGCAGACAGCAGTGCTCTAACTGCACCAAGACTGTCCTACTTGTCTTCTCTGCACCAATCTTACTGCATTACTGCACGTGCATGCATTTACATGCTTCTATACCAGTGGGCCAGTGCATGCAAAAGCTAGTTTCCTTGCAGTGGTGGGGAGCTTAGGATGGTTTAGCCTCCCCTGTCACAGCTGCGGTACTAACTGCTTTTCAAATGAAGCAGTGACACAGCTGCTTTCCAATTCCTTAAGTGCTGTGGGAAGCTCAGAGAGTGCAAAAAACATCGAGGCAGAGTACTAGGAGGCACTCAGATTCCAACTCAGAGGCAGTGGCTCAAACCAATTAGCTGTAAAAATCCACCCTGCAGGCAAGGGTTCTATGATTTCTCCAATTTTAAGGGTTTCTTGTATCTTCTGTTGTCATGAAGCTCAAAGTGGTTCAGATTTTATCAAACTGCTTTTGGGTTATTAAATGACTTGCCAAATCCTTATGGACTTGAAACACTGTCAAAGATACTTTCAGCTACAGCTGAACCAAAACGAACTGAACTGAAAATTTACCATAGATTTCCTGACTGCTCTCTATGAATACAGACAACATTAAAACTATTTAAGTTAAAAGATAGTACCAGCACACAAGAGCAGACAGGTATAAACTTCCTATGAATAAATTTAAGCTGAAAATTACAATACTCACCTAAGTAGTGAGGCTTTGAAGTAGGCATTATGTAGGCCTATACAAAGAAACCATCTTCGATCACAAAGCAAGGGACCAGAATCGGTTCTTTCCAGTCTTGTGCTTGTGAGCTTCTCTAGCCATTGATTGAACATGCTAACCAAATGGAAATAAAAAATGGAATTTAATCTTTCTTCCCTTCCTCACCTCTTCCATGAGCTATCAATTGATTGAAAACTAATGTCTTTAATCGCGTCTGACTTAGTCATCTCCAGACTCTAACAAAACAGAGTGCATGGGCAAACCATGCCTCAGGACCTCTAAGGCATGCAGAAAAAAGTAATCTGTAGAGTAGCCTTATCTCCTGTTGTTTAGAAAGGCAGAATCATCTGAGTAGTTATGCAAACAAAGGCAGCTGGATTTTACCAACAGAAGCAGAGCTATTGCTCTGAAAATTGGTATGACGCACTCAAATATTGCTGTGGGCACAGCCAGGCAGCCAAAATATCACCACATATTGCCTGCAGTAGCAAAACTGCATGTCAAGTTACAGGATCATAGAAAAGTTCAGGTTGGAAGGCACCTCAAGAAGTTATCTTGTCCAAAACTCCTGCACAAAGTAAAGTCAGTTATGAGGTCAGACCAAGTGACTCAAGACTTTATACATTCCCTACACAGTGTGGGGGCTTAACTTCGAAATTCAGTTTGTTCAAACCAGAATAATTTTGAGAACAGTGTTTGGAAGCCATCTTGTGTTAGGCAAATAGGCCTGAGGAAGTCAGTGTATTCCAGTAGAGAACTAGTGATGACTAGTAATAGGAGCTTAATCAGTCACTGCTGGAATAGCATCTCTGAACAGTATAATTTCAGCACGTTTTGACAGCATTCTTCCTGTCACACTTGAGTTTAATGACATCATTAGAACACACAGAATTCTCGAATCAGTCACTGTTTTGCCCAAAAACCTTCACAAAAGAGACGACCTAACCCACTATATTAATAGTAAGATTATCTTTTCATTGTTAACAGTTGTCTCTCCTTCCACTGGCACACAACTCTAACTCATAAAGACATTACACATCATGTAGTATCTACAGTTACAACCTAGTGGTGTGACAGGGAAAAACCACACAGTTCACTTAGTTTAAACTGAATCACAATCAAACTGGTTTATTGATTTATTAACAGCATATAAGTGACTGGCAATCAGTGAAATATACACTCAGGTTCAGTATCAGCAAAACAACACATAAAACACAGTTAATAGGCAAAATGATAACAAACACCTAACAAATTTCTAAATGACCTGTCTTCATTAACACCCCAAAATTCTAACCATGCACATAAAGTTGTGCACCCAACCACCCCCTCTCACACATACCTTCTGTAGGAGATGTGGGTGCTTAAGGTGTACCTGTGCTACACCTTACAACCTGCTAATGCACACACTAGGGAGAAAGCACCACACAAGGTCACCTACACATGGTTGTGTGCCCCTCCCTGTTGCACCCCGCACTGTCCCTGCCTGAGTTGGATGCAGACTGCTGGCAGAGTCAGACAGGGAGGATACCCTGCCTGGCACAGACAGAGGTTTTGATACCAGTGCGTGAACACACAACAGTATAAAACCCAGCTCCTCAGTTTTTGACTGCTTGCTCAGAACAGAGCTTCAACACTGTTCTTCCTTCTGTTACAGTTTCATTTATTCCTTCCATTTCTCTCCAAATTGGCACCTTCCTTGTTCAAAACTCACACTGCAACTCCCTGGTTACTGTTTAATCTGGTTGATGGTGGTCATCCCCTTTAGTCTGACCAGCTGTAACATACTGCCCTCTCAAACGGTTTTAGATACTTGAACTCATTCCTATCTTAACAGCTGTTGTTGTTCAGGCCATTTTACCAAGGATGGGCCATGTGAGCACCCTTGCAAAGAGAAAAACAGTATCAGGAATTCTTTGAGTATTCCTTCAGCTTCTTCTAACGCAAATTAAATAACAGCATGTGTTCAGGCAGGGTTTTGCAGCAATGACAGGAGACATATCACGTCCTGTTCTAAAAGTATTCTGTAACACACTTCTTAAGTACCATCTCATTATCCACCATCTTATTGGTGCTCTGTACTCAAAAGTGAAGTGAAAATTACTTGAAAAGGTGTTCTTTGCAGAAAAAAGATGCTCTCCAATATAAAAGCAGCTGCCAGTATCTCTAGTTTTAAATGAAGTCCTCCTACTCGCATCCAAGGGGAGATTTACTGGAAGGCAATTCACAGGTTATCACCATTTCCCACCAGCGCTCCTCCCCTGCTGCACTGCTGCTATTCCTCTTGCTCTGACAGTTTCTTTCCAGGTCACCACAGATGTCAGAAGACTGTGGTGCAACCATGACCATGGGTAGCACTGAAGAGGATCTGTGCTATGATGGTTTACCATACAAGAATACAAAGGCCAGGTCATTTTGTATGCCCTGTGTCTAAAACAGCCTTACAGGATCACGCTTGCTGCACAGTGTCATGTTTATCAGGCTATGGAAAACATGCCCCCTAACTACCAAGACTTCAGTTTAATTAGACAGGTGACCAAAAACCCCAAACCACCTCCATTTTTTTCAAAAATCCTTTTGATTTTGAAGAGAGTTAAAAATCCACAAAATTGGGTGACCATGACGGCCTGCTCTGAAACCACAGCAACAAGAATACAAAGTTCTAAAACAAAAAGCCCATAAACATAAATAATCCAGTCTCGAAGTTAGCCATTGTACCAAGTGGAGCCCCAACAGAACAGAAAGTTAAACAGTAACCTTGTGATAGTTGATAGGATGAAGGTATAATCTCTGGTTACCTTAGATAATTTTAACACTAAATATCACACCTCTAGGAGGAGATTTTATAAATAAATGTAAGACCACCTTAGTATAATAAGCCAGACAGAAATTAGGACATGAACAAATGAGTTTTTACTACATAATGACAAGTGACCCACCAGTTATTTTGATACAATTTTTCTTTGTTACCTTTCTGTATAAAAGGCCCTATGTATTTCCTAACAGGTGTACTGGCTGCATTAGATGACTAGCACCCTATTCTGCAGAACTGAAATAAAGACAAATACCTCAACTCAGTGTGTTGATTGGCTCTTGCACACTGGGTGAAGAACCCTTATTTTTAGGGACAACACTTTCAGACGAATTATCATATCGGAAATTCCTCACATTTCTCCGTCTGCCCTAGCTTTGCAGCTTTAGAGTGACCTTAAAACTCTGTTCTCACTTTGGGCTATTTCAGTGTGTTACTGCTTCTGAATCACTATAAAACCTTTTGCGCCAGCAGAATGGTCTGCTACTGCACAGCCATTTAAAAAATAAGGTGTATGAGATAGATAGTAAAATGAAGAGATACGCAAAATCAAAATGCAAAATACACAATAAAAAGTAAACAGGATCATTAAAGATTTAAAGGTATGTAAGAATAGCTGATTTGTTTAGAAATAAATACTTCTTTTGGAAAAAACACATGGAGCAGCCTGGAGCTTATGCTACTGCCTGTAGAAAATTATGATTTCCAGGGTTTTTTTTTAAAGTTTCATTATGTATTAGTAGTTTTCCCCCCAATGGCTGTGCTTTCTTAAAGGAAATTAAAAATATCACCAACTATTCATGTTACTACTCCAGCACAAAATTCAGCTACCTAGCAAAGAGGTGACATAAGCTTTTCCTTCTGCCGAATCACTGCAGAAACTTACTGGACAACATAATTATTATTTCTACTATGGTAATACTCAGATAATCCCCCTCCCACCCTCAGACTGTACTGTAAGATTCAGAGTGAACCAAAATTAGCCTCATCCCTAAGAGCCAAGAGTCTAGTAAGCCATAACAAATGAACATTTAAACTAACAAACAAAAAAAAGGGATAAAACTGATATGGTCATGGTGACCTAACTCACTAGCAAGTTCTTTTTGAGAAAAGGATGTGAAAGAGAAGGGTGGCATTGCAGTGGCAAATCCTTTGCAGCAAGGAAGAAGTGAGAAAATGATGATGCTTTCAAATTATAATGTATGGGAACAGGGAGTATTAGGGAAAGATGCAGGACAGAAGTAATCATCTGAACAGGAAACGACACAAAAGAATAAGGCAGTCCAGGCAGTCCTTGGAACTGAAATGGAAATAAGTGTTGGTCTTTGATCTAACAGTTAGGGGGTTATGGTCAGAAAAATGGTGAAGGTAAAAAAGGCTGCCCTTACCCAAGCAGTAACTGACACACAGCTGATGGGTTGAAGAAGAAATGTATGTTAGATTATACAAACTAAATGTGCAAGAACTAGATATTGTGGGTGCAAGGATCTAAAACTCCAGTCTCAAGGTACCATGGACCCTATAATCATTGCACTGCTCCCCTTTGCTTTCCATCAACCTCAAGAAGCACATGTACTAGGTAAAGGTAAAATGGAAGGTTGTATGTCTTAAAAGGCCATTTTGCCCCCTTGCAACTCAGTAGAAACCTATTTAGGCATCCTGGCCTGAGCTATACGCATTACTAAGTATTATTAGTAAACAGTGGTGATATACAATGCTTTTTAGACATATATTTTAAGAAGTGAAAATTGCAGTCAATGAGCTTAAATGCTTAGATCCATTAAGGCATCACCTAGATAACCATTTCACACTGATGTAGTTTTTTAGGTATATACTCCACGCCACTATAAAATAACAGTTCCATATCATGGTACAAAAAGGACAGGAGTCCTCAAAATTTACCTCTCATCAGTTTTTGCTACTGTAGCCTCTCAGATGCATTCAGATTGCAGGATGCTGTGACTCTCAGTCCAGCATACCTAACTTTAGGTTAGTCCTATAAGGCATCTTCAGATTTCAGACTGGCTTTGGGGTTGATGGTCTGAAAGCCAGGCACACACACACACAAAAGACATGAACAGACTTCTTATTAAAAAAAATATTTTATTTCTAACTGAGGAGTATACCATTTTCAATGCTGAAACTCTGTTTTCTGAGATAAACAGTATTTATCAGCAAGGACTCTGTTTCAGAATTTATTCTAGGCACATTGTAACAGATGTCATGCTTTTGCTCTACAGAAGACTCCACCTTTGCAGAATATTTTGGAACTGAAATTGCAGCTAAAGTTAATCAAACATTGTTTAAGTACAGATTACTAATCTAAACCCCAAATAATTTCGTGAACTGTGAACGCTGACTCCCTAAATATTCTATGCAGCTGGCAAAGCTGCAGAACTGTCTTGTGTGCTTTTCAGTGCTGTCAGTAGCCCTCAGTTCTAGTCTTAAACCCCAAACCACAAGACACACTCAAGTGAGAACTCATCAACTTGCAGAAATGTGAGAATTTAAAAAATTCTCACTAATGATGTAAACAGCCAGAGACTTCTTAGTTACAGGGGGGGGAGGGAATCAAAAAATAGAGCACCTCAGAAAAAGCCTCAAAATAAGTTTGAGTTTTATTCATTTATTTTTCAGTCAATCAGTTTTTCAGCCTGCCTAACCTTCTACTAGCACCAACAAATAGCAGAAAGCATGTAAACTTTGCAAAGGCAGCATTTCCACTTACTGTTTTTCACTGCAGCCTAGACTACTCCTTATGGCAAGTGTCTACTTAGTGAGTTAACTGAATCCCATTCAGACAACATTGGACTATCTTCCTTCATAGGACAGAAAGTACGAGTTACTCAAGTTACAGAACTGTTTAAAAGGATTTAGCGTGCGTTTGCTTCATAAATGCCTCATCCTTGTTCACCTTTTCTTTTAAAGGTTTATCTTTACTAGTGGTCTTTCTTACCCCAGCCGCAATCTCACAATATTATTTAGGAGAATAAAAACAAAAGTTAGGATGATAAGTTTATCAGCTGGGGAAGACAACTCTCTGACTCCTAGTATACAATTGAAAAACAATGGAGGGAAGAGAAGAATTGTGTCTGGTAGGACTATTTCAGCACCACAATGCAGAGAACCATCAACACTTTCAAAGGGTGAAATTCACAAGTTTATTGGGTGAGATTCTTCCCTAACTCCTTGCAGTTAGGTTTGGGTTTGATTTGCCTGAATTATTTTAAGTATCAATACCAACGGTAAAGAATGTCCCAGCCAGTGGCAATAATTAAAGTGATTAATAAAGAAAACCTTACCAGTTTTTTAAGGAAAATATAAAAATTTAACCCGATAATCTGATTTACTTTATTACAGTAGAATGCCTAATTCGGATTTAGAGGGGCAGAATATCGTGAATTAAGAACAGTATTAATAACCTGTGTATACCTCCATATACACTGCAACTGTTCAAAAAGTCCAGAACCATCTGCATTGTGCCAACCTGTCACCACCAAAAATATAAGCAACCTAAAAAGGAAATGTAAATGCTTTTTTTTTTATTCTTTGTGTTCCTCAGTATGATGCAAGATTTATATCCAATCACTAGCAATAAACTCAGTAACACAGTTCTTAACCCCCCTCTCCCTCCCAAACTTCAGATTCAAGTACTTGGAAAGAGTTACCCACCTGTATCTAGCCAATTAAAAAAAAAAAAAAAAAGATTCATTAAAGTCTATTTTCAGTGCCCAAGTCAGGGCCACAGATGCTTCTGACACTTCTCGGGACCAGAATCACCCAAAGAGTACAAACCTACACCTATTCCTTGAAAGAACTGAGTGTCGCTCACAGCTTTCCTGTAACACACAAACACAGCAGAAGGAATGCCTACCTTGAGCATAGTGACCCAGTATAATAGCTCATATATAACAGCATCTGTCTCCAAGTTGATGATGCAGTGTCTCCTCAGCTTGAAGGCATACATTTCCCCAGTGTTTTAAGGTGCTAATCAAAATATTATAATTAGTCATCTAAAATCCCATCTATGTCCAACTTTATGTACTTAGAGCTTTTCAGAGTGGCCAGGCCTCATACTGTCAGACATGTAAAAAGACAGCTAATTTTATATCGCAAACAGTTTGTATTGCTTAAGAGCACAAAATTAAGCTTCTGTATAAATTGCATGACTGTAGTCTCAGTTATGAGTTTACTTTCTATTAGCACTGACCAACTATTTACCAGGTTGCTAGTTTACCAGTCAGCTATTACCATTCTGAAATGTATTTCTGTGGTAGAAAAAGTGCAAAAGCTTCTGTCACTTAGCTGTTCTACTGTTACTTAGCTCCTCAAACATGAAAACAAGTGTTAATCAATTAAGGTGGAAAAATTAATGAGGTTGCTAGAACATACAGTAGAAACATCATTAATTTCCCAACCAATCTATGATTCATAGACTTCAGAAAAGGACTACAGTTAGCCTAACTACTTTACTTTTATAACAAAGTATTATAATATGCAGGCTCCACCCCCACTTTAAGTTTTGTCAAGTTGAAAAGATACCCAGGCAGAGACAGGAAACAATGTTTTCTTAGAAGAGAGAGCCCGTTCAACTGAAGCAGCTGAAAAAGAAAAAATTGGCTGCACGTAAGGAATATTCTAAAGAAAAAACATCTGGACATTTTTTTTAAAGACTTTTAGAGAGCTCTGACCTCAGAACACAGCATGGTAAAACTGGCAAGAATGTGGCAGCAGGGTAATTCACTATTTTATTTATTTCCCATATCAGCCAAAGCAAAGAGTTACCTTTGAACTCTTGCCACATATGTGCCTCTGTTTTGCTTCATCTAACAAGCCTTTCTGAGAAGCACATTGTAAAAGCTGAATGCAGCAAGCTGTAAAAAAGGGTAAGCATACTCCTGTGATCCCGGCATTTTACAGGACCTGGGATAAAATATTGCATTCTCTAAAGAAACAGCAATCAGAGAAGGTATGCTTAAGAATTCTGTACTAGAGAAGGGAAGATGCATTGTCTCTAACAACAGCAGAGATAATCTGAATCTGAGTCCTGAATTAGACTACCTGTTGGTTACCTGTAGAAATCTTTCCCTCACAGCATGAAGCTCAGAGCTGGATTCTCAGCAGGGCACAATATTATGTGGTACACTCCAGGCTGCCATACTTAAGCTGATACTGTATGTACCATATCGGCTTCTAACTAGCTTACCTTCTACACAGAAATCCAACTGAATGGAAAATAGAAGGTTCGCTTTTCAATACACCATATGAATATATGTACCTAATTAAATATGTAGTATTTAAAGCATATTTAGGAAATAACTTATTGTTTATCACTTAGCCCCTGATCCAGCAAAATCTAAATCTAAAAACTGCACCAGTGTTAAGACCGCCTGACTTCATTCTAGGAAAGGAATGCTATGACTGAATAGTTTATGTGAAGACCTAACCTGGGAAGGGCAATCACGCCCAGCTGCAAAAATGTAGTAATTTTTTTTTTTAAAAAATTACTGCCCTTTACCAGAACTGGGGCATTAGGTGCTAGGTACTATAGTTAGCCTAGATTACAGTGGACCGTTAAGAGCAAATCTAAAACCCATTATTCACTATTTCCATTTGGTGACAGTGAATTCAAACAAATCCTCATATCGGTAATAGGTGCCTCACAGTCACGTAAGAAATTAAAATACTTTCTGGAGCGTCTCTCACTTTAAAGCATTGCCTACAAATTTCAATCATTGGAAGAATTCAGCTTCCCTGTATTTTTACAGTGCCTGTGCTACCACTCCTCCTACATACAACAAACGCCCAAGGAATTGAAAGTGGACACTGGCTAATGGCTTAACACGTCTGCACCTGAGATTTCAGAAGAGTTGGCACAAAACAGGATGGGGCATGTCACTAACCAGATATGCCTGATTAAGTACAGATGAGCAAGAGACAAAGTTACAAAAGACCCAAGCACACTCAGACAAGCTACCATCAGCAACATGGAGTCTGCGCGGAGCCTACCTACAGCTCGCCAAGAAAAACACACCTCATTTTTCAAATTTCGAGGCTTACAGAAAAGTAATTCTGAGGAAGCTCCAGGTGGCCCCAGAGGAGGTTGCTGGCTGTAGGAGGCCGGCTTGTGAGGAAGCCCCCCGAAGGCGAGGCTGGTGCTCGGGGCGTGAGGCGGCTCCTCCAGCCAAGTGCCATCCTGCACCCACCCGAGCTTGGCACCGCACGCTGCCGCCACCGCCACGGAGTCCCCTGCCTGCAGAGGGTCACCCGGGGCCCGCCGAGGCCCACCCAACCGCCACCCCGAGGGGAGGCACCGGCACAGGCCTCTCCCCCCGCCACGCCGGCGGGCCCGGGGAGCAGCCGGCGCGTGGCGGCCGAGGCGTGCCAGGAGCCAGGGTGTCTCGGCGGCGGAC
>VZSF01001879.1:190025-310170 GCA_013398295.1 Chionis minor
GTCCGCCGGGGTGACAGCCCGAGAAGGAGCGCGTCCGCGGGCGGCTCCCTCCGCCAGCCCCCCTGAGAAGGTCCGGGGGGCGGCGGCGGGGGGCGCTGCCGGCGGGTCAGCGCGCTGCGGAGGCGCGCACCGCCCGCGGCCAGCCAGCCCCGGGGAGAAACTTTGCCGGGAAAGGGATGCGACGGCCGCCGAGGGGCTGCGGTGCCCCGCCCCGCCGCCGGGGGCGAGTCGGGGCCGACGCCCCGCGCCCAGGTATCCCGCAGCCTTCGGGGCACCACTGCGGAAGGGCAGTACCCTTTCTCTTCCCTGCGGCGGCGGCAGGAGGAAGAGCAGGACAGGTACGGTACCGTCTCCGGCTGATAACGTGCACTGAGGGGAATCCCCAAACAAAATACCGCTTATCGAAAGGCTAACTGCCGGGGTCACCGGGCGTTTTTATTACCCAGTATGCACGCCTCTTTACATGCAGTTTCTTTTCGTGCTAGGACCCTACACTTGGATGTAACTAGTATTAATTTATTCCTCTATGAATTATTTCAAGGACTGTCAGCATCCTTAATTACAAACCGACAGGAAAAGGTATATTGTTTGCCTCAAGTCAAATAATGTCATTAAAAGAAAAAAAAAACCAAAACAACACCAAAAACCAAACAAACCCCTTATATTAAAACAAACCAGAAATGTGTGTTTAAATTCAGGAGGGTAAATGAACAGTATTCCTGAGCACCGCCAGCAGCATCGTGCCATCCAACCTGGTGTGTCAATAGGCTGTTACGTGGTCCTGTCCTGTCTTGCAAAATTAGGTGTGAGATCCACTTTGTAGTTATAATTTATTGTGGTCAAATGACAGAAAAGCAATAATTGTCTGGTAATATATAACAGCATATTGGATCAATTTTAATTCAATATATTTACATTGTCAGAATGAGTCTTTAACTTAGCTATCAGAAACTTTGATTTCAATGCTGGTCTACATCGTTTACATTTTAGCCACTTTCCTAAAGAAAGACGGATTCTCATTGACTGGAATCACAAGATCATGCAGATATGTAACTAATTATTACCTTTGTTTAGGACAATATGCTGTACATTGAAGCAAAAACAACTGCTGTTGCTTGGAAATAACAGCATTGTAACTACATAATGGAGAGTTGGAGAGTATGTCTATCAAAGCATGGTTTTATAGTTTAAAAAAATAAACCATAAGTGTATTGTGTATTCATGACTTCTGATGGCAGTATCTTTGAGATTGTAGAAAATGAAGTAGATCTTAGCATCATTACCTACATTTTATTTTCCACTAGCATAGGAAAAAAACAACTGCTTTTATTTTATCAACTTTATTTATTTAGCTAGGGTTTTGATGGCTAAAATAAAGAAAATATTCTCTATACACCATTTTGGACAACTCTGTGGCTTAACACTTTTGCCAGCTCTAGTTTAAACTTCTGTCAAGCACTTCCCTGATACCAGTTGTTTGACTTGAACTTTATAAAGTTACCTTCCATGGAAGAAGTATGATCTGGTCTCAAATAGGAAATACTGTATAAGCAACTGCACAAACCATAGCATCCATTTAGCTGTAGCAAGGGCTATTTCAAGTCTCTGTGGACTTAAAATGAAAATAATCTGTAAAAAAAAATGATAGCAGAATTATAGCGTAACAGTATTATAGAGCATGATTATTGTTGGAAAGTTGTAGCAAAGGACTAGTGGAAAATGAATAGTTATATTTAATTATTTCATTAATATTCACACAAGCATTACAAGACCTGTGGCACACCTGAAATATAAGATATGAACCCAGGACTGAAAATGACTAGTGGAAATGGCTTTCTAAATCTTCAGATACTCTCCTGTGCTGAGGGTGAACACAGCTGCACTGTGACAGGAAGGCTGGGCAGTTGTTTCCCCACAATGCACTCAGAATTGTGCTTTAGATGAGGCTGTGTTAGCAGCACTCTCTCCTCCAGCTCTGCAAGTTACCATAGCAGTCTCTTTTGATACTAGCTTTCCATTAACTGAACAAAGTCCACTCTTAAAAAAATCTTCGGTATTGTCTTCTGTTTGTCCACCTCACAACAGGCTTCTGTCCGGATCCTTGTTTTTCTGTACTGGAGGATATCACTTTCAATTCTGAAATATTAATCCAATCCCATGCTGCTGATATTTTGCTACTATCCATTACAGAAAAAGCATACACATTCTGTGTAGAAATACTGTCAAATGGAGTATTTAGAATATTAGACATACTTTCAGGAAACATTTAATGAGAAAGACTGCAGACCTGTGCGGACCCTGAGATCAGCGGCTTACTAGTTAGTAATGATCAGACTACACAAGTATATCTTATTTTTAATTGTTTGCTTTTTTGTCTTTTTTTGAACCTGTAAATAAGTAGTTCAAGTTGGTTTTGGTGAAGCACATTATTCTATTCTACTCTACTCTGCTCTAAAGTGTGCAATATAGATATTGCCAAAGGTGTTGCTTCTACCCCCTTCAGCTGAATGGACATTAACTATGAACAGAACAGCTCAACACTAAAATACAGTTGTAGTAGTGTTATACTATGGCTACACGATGGCAAGTGATCAAGATAGTTCATTTAGGAGGTTATTGGCCCTTGGCCAAGATGCTGGAAATAATTTTCTACATGTTTCCAGTTCACTGCAACTTCTTAGTTCCATTTGCTTTCAACTTTGGCAGTCTGACTTATATCAAGGATTTTCCATCTGTGTGGTCTGTGAACTTCAGGTCTGTTACCAGCTGAACTGTTTGTCTTCTATCTTAGTCCTGTTCCCTTTTTGATCTTTCCAGTGCATTCATCCTTGAGGTCTCTCTTTTCTCCCTCCATTCTGCCCTTTCTGGAAAGATGCTCACTTTTTGCTGGCTGGGAGGCATATGTTCCATCTCTGTGTTTTCAGATACTTGTTGAATCGTCAAAGTGGAAAGGAGATGGAATTATTCTTCTCATCTGCCACAAACCACCCAGGATTCTGTGCCACCAAATCACAGTTTTGATATCATAGTTTGTGAGTAAGTCACGTGGTAGTATTTGATAATAAATATGATCGAAATGATATAAACCTCTCTTCTCTTTTGCTGAAAGGTCTATTTCTGACATAAGCCGAGTGCCCAATTTTGAAACCTTACTGGTTATATGTCTTTAGGAGGAGAGTTTGATCAGCCGTCTTTTAAATGATCCTATTTGTTCATAAAATGCACACACGCTAAATTGCTTAGCTGAATATAACAGGACTCTAAATCAGCAATTTTGTTCTTAGATCTGTACCTGTTTGGAGACAGATTTCTAATCTTTTTTTTCTCGAGGATTTCTTGGGAAACACACTTTTTTGGAATCTAGCTCATGGTTCATTTCTTACCTATAATTCTCCAATACAGTAACATAAATTTCTCTGCTTTAGCATTTCTCTCCCAGAAGAATAATTCTACTTGTGTAGCTTAGATTCTTAACCGGCCTTGCAGTTGGCTTCAGTAACAGATGGGTTCTGGGCTGTCGTATTCCACCAACCGCCAAATTGGATTGTATATTATTTTTCATAAAATAAGTTGCCGTGTGCAGAACATGGAGAATTTTTGGCAAATGTATTTCTTCAGTAAATAAACTATTTCAAATAATTTATTAACATTCTTGAATTTGCTGAGTGATTTTTCCTGAAAAAAATTGGATGTTAAACCTAGGTTTGGTTTTTGAAGGGCTAGATTTTCGAAGGAACTGGTTCCCTTTGGAAACTGGGGAGATGAAGTTTGCTGCTTACAGTACACATATTTTATATGGAATAGTTGAATATTCATTTACTCAGAGAGATAACCGAGTAAAAACTCACCTCTTTTCCTGTCACCATATAAAATATCTAAATATTGCCAGGATCAATCTGGAAAGCTTCCGCAGGACAGCATGTGAAAGATCAGCCCAGTAGCTAGGGTGTGTATGTGTGTCAAGTGAGTGATTTCTGTGACAGGTAGAGTAGTCTACCGGGTTTCTTCTGGCCATGCAAATATCCCAGTCGCTGGGCTGAGGGTAAGAAGAAGATTGAGTCATTGACTTTTTCACTAATTTTGTAAGTATCGCTAATATCGCTTTGTGAATCTAACATTTTGCTTTTATTATTGAAAGTGTCTGAAACGGAAATAAACTGGTTTGATTTGCTGGATATTCTGAGATGTTTCTTGACCATCATAATGCAATTTGTCTTTTGGTTTGGCTGCTGGGAAAAGGAGTGGAAATGAAGGGGGGACTCTGTGATTAAAATACATTATTTTTCTGTTAATTTGGTGAGGTTTTACTGAATTGTGATTGTAACAGTAAATTATGTAATAAAACATTTCACAAACCTATTGATCATCAATCCTTAGTCTTACCAGCTCTGTTGAAGAGCAACAGAAATAAAGTAGAAAATATCCTACATAACGAAGACCTGACATGTTTAAAGCTGCTAAATAATTTGCTTCAGAGGAGGGGAGAAAAGAGAATGTTTATTACAGGTTCCTGTATAAGCTTTGGAAAGATACAATAAAGAGGTTATTTACAAAAAAATGTTTTCTTCTGTACATATATAGTTACCATGTACTTCAAAACAAACAACAGGATACTAGAGATGTAAAGAAATAATTCTAAGTTAAAAATTAAAAAAACATTTATATTCTGTTGATATCACTGTTTTTTTAGTAAGGTCAGTCATATAAATTCAGTGCTTGAATATCTTGCATATCAGAGCACAATTTACCTCACATTTCTTAAACCATTTATGTGCAGATGTCTAGTCCGTTCTTCAGAAGCTTATAAAGATATAAAAGCTGCATTTGTTTTAGTAAATTCAAGCAAGCCAGGAATATTTCCCACCATTGAAGCATGATGGTTTCAATATACTAGTGAACTATATGCAAATTTTCCTTTGCATGCTTTGGCTGTAGCCAGCTAGCCAAAACTGTCTTGAACACTGCACTGCCCACGAATGATTTGGCAGTTCGGGTGTCCAAGGAAACACTCCCGAGCAGACAAGTTGCAGGGAGGCACCCAGTGTGGGAAGATGAAACAATTTTCTGATACGTATATAGGCTGTTTTGTGCCATTTAATGTCAGCGCCTGGGAATGTGCCTGGGCAAGTTTAACTTGCTTAAAGGTGTACCCAGAGAAGGTCAAAGTTATTTGATCATGAAGGTAACCTATATACCTTAACATTACATGCTGCTTCTCCCATTTATGCTGCTCGTTCCTCTCTTTCTGGTCTCCTCTATTTCCTGCACAATCACATCTTCAGATTATGCATATATGGTGGACTGTGTTGCAGAGAGATTAATTTGTAAAGCATAGAGCTGCTTATGTTTGGTGCCTTCCTTCCTGAAATAAGCAGTATAGCCCTTACACATAGGCAATAAGTGTATTTTGTCCCAGAGCCCTTAAAAAAGGGAAAAAACATACTTGCTGTTAAAGAACTTTGAGTTATTGGAATAATTATTTTCCCACAAAATTTTAGAGAAAGAAAGAGAGAAAGAAACATTTGAATGTTTATAAAATATGCAGAGTGAGTTCATTTTATGGACTTCATAAAAATGCATATAGTATTTTTTGTTTTCTGTGTCTTTTACACAGTTTGGGACTTTTACAAGTCCCTTTGGGTTTAGGTAAGATTAAGCAGTATGTTGGGCTTTCTTTGGACCTTGCACACCAAGGTAAATTTTATCAATGCTGGATAGTAATTAAGAAACCATGAAGTACACATTCCAGCATTGAATTGCTGAAGAATATTGTTGTGCTTTGGGCTGTCAAGTCATTTGATAATCATCAATATCTATTTTATACTACTATTTCATTCTACGGCCTGTTGAAGTTTAGCATTGTATACAGAGCTCTTAAGTTCCAGGAAAAAAATCATTGTTACTGTGCCACTTCAAATTCACATACAACAAATGTAATAGAAAGCACAAAAAATGAACATAGAAACCCAATATAATTTCCAACTCCCACCCTCAAAGCATCAGGTTTCATAACTTCTCTCTATGCTGTTGCAATAAGTGTTTACAATTTCACAGTCATGGAATAAAAATTTACGTTTTCCAATTCTTTAGTTTTTTTCTTTTCTGTATATATGTATACCCATAATTGGTATTGGAACATACCAGTCCCAATGCCAATATAGACACATTAACGGGTACTGGAAATACATTTCAAATCCTTCTCCTCTATTGAGATGAAAATTTGAGTCATTTTGCTACAGTATGTACTTTCATGATGAAACTAGAGAGCTAAATTTTACCTTTGTTCAGGAACTGTTCTTACGTTGGATACTTAAAGGATTAAATTAAAATCAGCTTTCCTTTCTGATGTGCTTACTGCATAAATGAACATTACCACCTATCTGGAAAGGAATGGGATTCAGATAATACAAAACACCTCCACACATCACTTGGACAATTGTATACTGCTGGCTGTCGTGTTGACTGGTGACTTTCAAGGAACAACTCCCTACTGTAAATCTCAGAAGGCATTTTAACAGTCATTTGTCACTGTGAATAAGTGACTAAAGCCCTCCCTTTGCTTTTCCTTTTGGAAATCACCTGAGATTGTTAAACTAAAAGGGGATGAAAAGCCCACACATTTCTGAATCAAGTGATTTAAAATATCTGAGTCTAGATTCAACTTGCACAAAAATTCTATTATAATTTCCTCAAAAGAAAATTCTATTATGGGTTCTCCAAAATAATCCTCCTCTTTCCTTCAAGAAATAGTTTAGTCAGTTCGGCCTCCTCATTTTAGAAAACACGTTAACTTTTATGAGTTCTTCCATTTAACAGAGGCTACAAAATTAAAGGATTTAAGCACATATTGTAGTTGGAAAGTTTGAGTTGCCCTAAACCCTGGAAAAAATTGCTGAATGTACAGGCCAAGCCCTTTCTTACTGCAAACCCAGCTAAACTAAAAAAAAATAATTAACATTTGTAAAGCCACTGCATCAGCCACACAGACAGGTCTGAGTTTACATTTTTGTGGCAGGTTTAGGAGTACAGTCTCACAAAAGTTAGTGTATCTCTGTATTCACCATCCTTCTAAATTTTTCTAAGCGTTATGCCCCTATTATAGATAAAAGAGGGAATCAAGTTTCTTGTGTGGAAGGAAGAGGAGGTAATGCTTTGTAGAAGGCAGTTCTGTGAGCCTCATGCTACTTTCTGTTTTGGCATCATTCTTGCAACAACAATGGAAGCAGAAAGCAATGTTTCTATATTCCACTTAAACTAGCACACACTGGAAGTGGGGGAAAGGTATGAAAAGAGAAGAGGAACACTTCAATGCTCTTACAATGTTATCTGTCCAAGGAAGACTTTGGTGATATGCCCCACCAAAAGTTTTCTAGTGCAGAAAAGGTTTAAATGTCTCAGCTTAAAAAATCCCACAGATAAGTAGTCTACCTCCTCTGGGACAACATGATGCACAGTTTGTAAACGTGCTTGATAGTGCAATCATTACTTAATTATGCACTTATTACTCTAAAGCTCTTATTTTTCCATCTAGAACTTGATACATATTACTTTACATCTGGCAGACACTATAACACTCCACGGGGAACTGAAGCAGTTCTTTCCCAAATGGTTTCTCTCTCAATTTTATGATTATTAGTCTATCACAGCCAATGATTATGATTATTTATTTTATAACAGTAAACTTCAGTGCTGCACTATGCATTACTCTCAGAATGACTGTTCTATAACAAACAGTAACATTGATTAGTTTTGTCTCCCTTATATCCTGTAACAAAGAAATAGATCACCTGGTGCATCAGAAATGTCTGAGGCTTCAAAATACTTCATTATAAAATAAGCCTGCCAACCATTTCAGCGTTACACATTCAGTTCCTAGACTTCACAACTAAAGATGATCTTTTGTACTGAATTCTGATACACACATGTGGTGGGTTGACCCTGGCTGGATGCCAGCTGTCCACCAGAGCTGCTCTATCACTCCCCCTCCTTAGCTGGACAGGGGAGAGAAAATATAACAAAATGCTTGTGGGTTGAGATAAAGACAGGAAGATCACTCAGCAAGTATTGTCACGGGCAAAACAGACTCGACTTGGGGAAATTAGATTAATTTATTACCAATCAAAATCAGAGTAGGTTAATGAGAAAATAAAAACTGAATCTTAAAACACCTTCCCCCTTCCTTCCCTTCTTCACAGGCTCAATTTCACTCCTGATTTCTTTACTTCCTCCCTCTGAGCAGCACAGGGAGATGGAGAATAGGGGTTATGGTCAGTTCATCACACGTCATTTCTCCCTCTTCTTCTTCCTCAGGGGTAGGACTCCTCATACACGTTCCCTGCTCCAGGGTGGGGTCCCTCCCATGGGAGACGGTCCTCCATGAACTTGTCCAAAGTGAGTCCTTCCCACAGGCTGCAGTTCTTCATGAGCTGTTCCAACATGGGTCCCTTCCACAAGATGCAGTCCTTCAGGAACAGAGTGCTCCAGTGTGGGTCCTCTGTAGGGTCACAAGTCCTGCCAGCAAACCTGCTCCAGCATGAGCATCTCTCTCCATGGGTCCACAGGTCCTGCCAGGAGCCTGCTCCAGTGCAGGCTTCCCACACAGTCACAGCTTCCTTCAGGTATCCACCTACTCTGGTGTGGGGTCCTCCATGGGCTGCAGGTGGATATCTGCTTCATTGTGGACCTCCACGGGCTACAGGGGGACAGCCTGCCTCACCATGGCCTTCACCATGGGCTGCAGGTGAATCTCTGATCCCATGCCTGCAGCACCTCCTTCCCCTCCTTCTTCACTGACCTTGGTGTCTGCAGAGTGGTTTCTCTCACATATTCTCATTCTTCTCTTTGGCTGCAGTTGCACAGGTTTTTTTCCCCCTTGAATACCACAGAGGCACTACCACCGTTGCTAATGGGCTTGGCCTTGGCCAACAGTGGATCCATCTTGGAGCTAGCTAGTATTGTCTCTATTTGACATCAAGGAAACTTCTAGTAGCTTCCCACAGAAGCCACACCTTTAGTACCCGCTGCTACCAAAACCTTGCCACACAAACCTAATACAGTCCTGTATGCCCAAGTACTTGTACTAATTAACTAAGTGCTTTAAAAGTGGATTCTTCATATTTTTTCAAGTAAATGAGCAAGTTAAGTCCTTCTTGGAGGTCTGCACACCATGGTCCTATAATATCTGTGGCAATGGAGAGAATGCCTTTCAAAAACTGTAAATGTTCCGCAGCACAGAAGATTTGATGCAAAATGCCTTAAAACAGCTGTTAAAGATTTCAGCCTCCCCCGTGCAATCATTTGCTAATTATGTTAGCAGTCAACTTCCTGGTGGGAAGTAGCAGTAAAACAGAAACAGTCATTAAGAGACAAAACCCAGTGTTTATACTCACAGATAGAAACAGTGATATTATTATTTACTCAGAAGTATCTCTTGAGGGACAAATCCTGCTGCCACTTACAGAGATATCTGCTAGAAAGTGCTGTAGGTTTGTGGCGGAAAGCACATGGCTGAGTCTGACATCATTGTGCTTGACTGGCCAAATATCAAGCTGTGGTAGATGGGGAAGGCAGGCATTAGGTTAAGATCCGTGCAAGTTATCTACTGAGTTAGCAAAACAAAGAAAACTTTTCCTACCCCTCTGCACCAGTCTTACAAGTCTCCTGCTAACATCAGCCATTAATTACCGCATATCTAATGGCTAGCACAAGGATCATTGCCTGCCAGGGGCAATTACAAGATTCAAGCAACAGTCCTCACTATGGATTTGCTCTGTTAGGAACATCCTGCCCTGCCTTCTAGATTCTGTACCCTGAGTCAAACCACTTTACTGTTTTACAAAGAAAAGATGTTGCCCTTTACCTTTTTATGATGTTAAAGTTAATAGCATTTACTGGACTTCAAGTAGCTTTAAGTTACAGAGCTCCTTCAAAGTATAGTGATGGTTAAAATATTTAATAAGGAGCAAACACTATAAAATAGTCTCACTCTTTTATTGTTCTAAATAGCCAAAAATGTTCTAGAGGTTTTATGTTTTTCTCACTTTGTTTTCTCTTCCCCTTGTGACTAGGAAAAACTGCAGCACAGATAAAAGCAGTGTTACCAAACCAAATCTGAAACAAATACAGATGGGAAAAACAACAAGCTGAGTTGCAAATGGAAAACTGTGGTTATATTTGTTCCTTATGTGACAGCACCTGTTAATACACAACATTCCCTGGCTCTGGAAGGGGATTTAGTCCCCCTTCTTCACACCAAATTCAAAAGAAACTAAGGGCACTGGTCACTTACCGCTATTGCCCTGTAATTCTCACCATGGAGCACAGACAGCTGTAACAGAGACAGTCTAAAGGCTAAGCTCTATATTTAGCTGAATGTACCCTTTTGAAAAGTGAGCAAGCTATGTTTTCACTGTGTACAACAAACTAGCATTTGATCACTTGTTCAAAGGGGTTTAATCAGTTAAACAAACAACTTTTAAAAAGGCATTTTTGTAGGTATTGTCCAGTTTTGAATTACTGTTTTGTTCTCTCAGTAG
This sequence comes from Chionis minor, assembly GCA_013398295.1. Taxonomy (NCBI): domain Eukaryota; kingdom Metazoa; phylum Chordata; class Aves; order Charadriiformes; family Chionidae; genus Chionis; species Chionis minor. The sequence continues at coordinate 200,561 of VZSF01001879.1, forward strand.
TAATTCAAAAACGATAATACAAACACAAAAGGTGGAACAGAATGTTCTGTAATGTGCAGATGTTGACTAGTTAACCAGGTTTTATAAAGACTACCAAATCTAAGTAGATTTTTCACCCACCTAAGAGTATCATAAGAGTGAAGCCTATCTCACAAGAGTCATTCCAGATACCATGTACCTCATTGACACTGAGGAAGTAATTTACAAGCTGTATTCAAACAGTGATCCACATGTTCATTTATTTTTGTACTGAGACTGACCACAGACTGCATGAAAATTGCAATTTAGCTAAAATGATACAAACAACATTCAAAACACACTGAATTAATTAGGTTTTGCTTCCTATTTTTCCTCTTATTTGGCAGTTCACAGATCGCAGTATGAGTCCAGAGAAAAAAAAAACTAAGTTAAATTTGTGCTGACATTATGAATTCATTTAATAGAATTAATTGTGGCAGTTACTGTTTATGAAAACTCAAGGGATGTTATTTTTAAGTCCTTGTGAGTAGCTCAACTGGTTATTCAGAATGTTGGGATTTTAGTGCGATGTTGGCAGACTATTGCATGTGTGAGAAGAGCAAGACTGGCTACCAGAAATGTTTCAGAATATAGAGGAAGTATCTCTGAGGGTGTCGGAGAGAGGGAACTTCGGTGAGCCTCTAGTAGACCATCTTCTGACATATACCATGGGCTAGTCTGAGACTGTTGTGGAAGACCTCAGGTTTTGCTCTTAATTTCAAATAAAAATGAGCTGTTATGAGATCACCATTATGAAAATTACTAGGTGAATGTCATCTTCCAGGGCAGAGATGACTGGGGATGTGGAACTGTCTAGCACCCTGCTGCTACGTGGCCTCAGGCTAAAGTGAACTGAGGGTTTAGAAATTTCTTCCCTTTCTAAAATGGCAGTGCCACTTTACAGTGATAGAAATGGTCATATGGAGAGAAGGAAGAGCTGAAAGTACTACTGTGCCTTCTTGTATCACTCTAGACATTTGAGGATTGGTTATCAGACTTCCTAACATCAATACAGCCAGTCCAGTCCTGGTCCTAAACACAGGTCTCTCCTCATTGTAACCATATGTTCCACCTAAGTCTGGTCAGCTTTAAGGTCTATGTAAGACTTCAAAACAAGATGACAGAACAGTACCTGTCCTAACCCTCCTCACCAATACAGTTAGCTAAAGAGATCTTAAATAATTTGATTCTCAAAGCAACCAGCAAACTCTGAAATTTCTGCATTCATTTGGGGAGTCACATTTAGGGAAAAAAAATAGCGTTTACATTGAACAGGCCAATTTTCTGAGGGCACTTGTTAAATGTTTTTTTAAACACACACAAGACATTATAAAAGTTTGAAGTTGTTATTTTGAAAAATTAAATGCTGGGCATACTATTCTACCAGCCATACTACTGATGAGCTGCATTTCACTTCACAAAGTACTGAGATGTTAAGTGCTATTTAACACAAATAAAGATGACAGAATTAAACTTTTAAAATATTGTGAAAATTGATAGTTTAATATTTTTTTTAATCTAATGAAAAGACAATTAAACCATGCCTTATGATTAATCCGGAAGTGTAATAGCTCTCTTTGAGTAAGGAGACTGAGATTTATACAAAGTCCATAATTATATGTACCCTGTTAGCTGTGGAGAGAACAGTATCAGACAGGTGACATTTTAGAGATAATAATGAATTTTAAAATACTTGTTCTATTATGTGTCCAAAGTTCTGGAATCATTGCCACTCCTTAATGAGACATTTAAAATTTCTATTAAAAATTTGTAATTTGTTTTAATGTAAAACAATAATCATATACTGTGTAGCAAGCTGCATTTAAAAGGAAGAAAGCAATTCCACACCACTTTTAGATATATTACAGCATATACATATGTTAAGCTGCAAGTATTACTTCAGAAATCCTGGGTATTTTATCCTCCACCTGAATGACAACATTAGAGCCAAAGCACCTTTAAATACTAGACAATGAAGATAGATATGTATTAATGTGCGATAGTTTTAGGAAGCATCAGCAGCAGGAAATGTCATCAGCACTCTTCTTGATTTGGTAAACGGAGCCTCTGACAACCTTTCCTATGTGGGAAACATCAGGCAAGACACCTTCCATCAGTACTGGGCTTTTGTTGTATACCTTTTTCTGAGTCTTTGCCTGAATACTCCTCTTCTTCGTATTCATCTGTTAAATATTCCTCTTTGTCCGTCATGTAACTGTGAAACATGATCATGGCAGACTGAAAGAGTATACAGTTCCCATATTTTCAGAGAAATTGTGATAATCTCAGATTCAGCTCTGTATTTACTTCTCAGAGTTGTTGGCATACTAATCGCAGCTTTTGAGGTATTGTATAAGTGTTTCCAGATTGCAGATTTGGACTGTTTAAATCTGTAACTTTAAAAAAAAAAAAAAAAGAAAGAGACACTCCTTTTTTGTAAAGTTACCCTGGTCCTGGGCATGTGTTAGAAGCATGTGCAGTATCACCTTTTTTTTCTTCTTTTTCAATTTTTAACACTTCAGCTATATATGGAATCTCAGATAAGTTCTTTCTAGGCTTTTTAAATTATCTGTGGGAAGTTTCTGACAAATTTTATTTGACTTTTTACTATTCTTTTCCTTTCAGATCAGGCATTGTTCCTATAATTTCTTACCCTGTGATAAACAAATATTGCTAATTTAAATAAAGTTGTAGACAAGTAGGGAATTGAGCAGAGTACAGAAAAAAATGAATGAAACATTTAAACTAACTTTATTTATTGCTTTGGATGTCATATTCTTGCATCCTACCTAATTTAATATTACTTCTATCAGCAGAAGGAAAAATGTAGCTTGCAGAAGAAATAAATGTTTGTACCAGAAAAATTTAGTTTAAACAGTCTGATGTAAATGTTATTGCATGCTTCACTGTGTTTTGAGGCAATGATCAGTACACGTTTGGAATACAATCCAAAAGATAATGGTATAATATTTTTAGCTACTAAAAATAGTAAATCTAGTATCATTATCTTTAAGAGTACTATTATTAACTAGTGATACTTCTCGTTTGGGAATACTGCTGGCTATGACTGGAATCAAGAAAGAGCTATAAAAAAATAGACTCCATTGTGTATTGTTGTGAGGATTTTTTTCCTCATAAACAGAGTTCATATGAAGGTGAGGAATGATCAGAATTAGCTAGATGAAAAGGACTATGTGCATTTACCACTCAACTTGGTCAGTAAATTTCCATAATGACTTCCAGTAACTCTGAAGAGGCTATTCTAATCCTTCCATCAAAAGAAAGGCTAAATTATTATACTGAATAGTGGTTTAATGAGAATTAGCACAAAGCTTGATTTTAATTGGAAGTCTAATCTCTTCAAAGCTGAAAAAATATTTTTCAGGTACTTTTTTGCTTCTCTGATCAAGTAAAGATTCACACTCCAGAAAGTTCTGTAACCGTTTTCACATAGGACAAAAAAGAGATTTCAACATTTATTCCCTAACGTAAAACCTAATGTAGATAACCTGCAAAAGGCATTGTTCCTTAGAAAGCATGCACAAATGGAAAAAAAAAAACCCCGAACACCAACTCTATTCCTTATTTGCCATGCTCCCCTCTTCACATAATCACTCTTTCATCTTCAACAGATGTAGAGTTGAGATTATATATTACGGAAGCTAAGCACCGATGTTTTATCCATTAGATTGCCATGCTGCCTTTAGTGGATTTGTGAATCTGTGCAGCACAAATTCTGCTGTGTACAGCAAGACTGTAGAATACCATATTGGTATTGTATGATATTGTTTTGGCCAGAGTTTCATTCCCTATCATTAAAATATTCATCAAAATACTGTAAAGACACTAAATCTACATGAAAAAAGTTAGCCAAAAAGTGTTCCGACAGTTACGGAGAAATGGGACACACACGCACACGACCCACAACTACTTTTTAAGTAACTTGCAGAGAGATTTTCATCATTTTACATTAAATATCACCTTCTATTACAAGCAGTCCTGTTTATTTCAACAGGAATATTTATGGGTCTTAGTCTGAGTTGAAGAGATTATTTTCCATTGAAGAGAAAGCATAGCAGGCAATACAATACTGAGCTTTATGAACAACTTATTGCACCTTGACACAGTGTAATTTATTAAGGCACCAGATATAACTGCACAGATTTTTGAATATATGGAAAACTCAAAGCTGGCTTCAATTGCCTTTATCAGTAGAATAAAGATAGGCATAATAAGTAAAAAATAAACACAACTAATCTAAATCTCTAATCAGCGATAAGCTAGCATTTAAAGTAGGTGGCATTTAGGTAATTAAGAGGAAGTTTTGCTCTTATTAAGATTACAAGGAAAGCTCTCATAAATTACTGCATAGTTCTCTAACCATATAAAGATCTAAATCTTACTCTGAAGTCTGAGATTTTGATGTTACACAGATAAGCATAAAAAATAAAATTACAGTGCCAAGTTGATATGCAGAATAAGAAAAAGTGTAGCCTCGTGTTCAAAGTTAATTCAGTAAATTCATTGAAAGTTTGGTGATTTTCAAAGGCATTAAAGAGAAAATTCAGAGTGATATAGAAAATTTCCCACTGGTATTTGATCATCTCACCCAGAATATGGTAGCATAAGTAGGATTGGTGGATAAATGTTAAAATACTGACATAGACAGACTCCATAAATGGAGTAGGAACACTATTTACCAGAATATTTGAATATATGTAAGATATACTTCTCTATTTCCAGTGAAGAACTAGCTCAACACAGTCAACTGGGTTACTGTATTGATAAACTGTATTAATTTTCTCTTCAACTGTGCAGAATTGAAAAAAAAAAAAAAAAGATTCTGAGAAAAACAAAACCTCCAGGTAGACCAGTTTACTTAATCTCTGAGTCTAGACCAAATTCAGGCTGCAGCTTTCTCAGCAAATTCCCCAAACCAGTCATTATTCCATGACTTCATTAACAATAAGAATCTGGACCATTTCAAAGACAAGACATTTTACACTCAGTCATTTTAACGGAGACTGTTTGCTTCACATTTGTGATTATATTTCTATTTCACAGCACACTGAGGTATGAAAGCATGAGTTTAACACTTTTATTTATTTGAAGTTTTTGTGGTAACATTTTAGAGTTGGAGAGTAGAATGCTGAAATAGGCAAGTAACCACAGACAGTATAAGAAGTCCAGGCTACAGAAAGGATTTCAATCAGCATCTCAAAGGCACACAACTGAAGGTGATGTTTTCCCTTACCTACCTGTCATTAGATGGATAAATTAGATGACAGCATGTTTAAAATGTTGGAAGCAAAGTAACCATAGTCTTTCTGTTCTTCCAGTGCAGGTGGTAAACTACAAATCCTAAGCTTTCCATTGTATTTCAGATAATTTCTCAGAGTTCTAACTGTAACAATGCAATTTCAGACCTTTCAGTTCAGTCATAGAGGTACCAGGAGGGAAAGACAGATAGATGCAGTTTGTCTGAGTTACTAGAAAAGGGAAAAAAAACAGTCCTTGGAAGTCTCTGGTTTTTCTGAAGCACACAATTTTGAAAATTGTTCATATTTCTTTCATTATTTAGAAAAAACCCTCAAAAAAACCCAAAACCAAAACATACCCTTCATTTTCATGACAAAAAAATCCTAGAAAAGAGTGAAGGCAGCAGAATATTTGGAAACCTGAGACTGAAAAGTTACCAAAATAGACTAATTTCCTTGTAATAAAGGGATGATGATTGAAAAATGAACACAAATCAAAGTTGCTACATCTGCTCTGAATACAAAGATGGAATCATAGCCCACAGTGAGATAAAAATCTCATTTAATGGTGCAGGATATATGTCTACATGTGAGGGAAATATATATGGGCCTTTTATAAAGTAATATTGAGTAGTTATTTTTTCATTTGGATTCATACTCTTCTTAACACTTATTATGTTAAGACCACTGTTTATTGTAACAGTTAATGTAATGAAATTATTTATCTTCTTTTATATATTTAGTCATTAATTCTTGATAGGAAAGGCTAATTTTTTCTGTGTGTTTTGTTTGTCTCAGTATCTAGCAAAGCAATGTCCTATGTACTAGAATTCTTAATGTCCTTGTTCAAAAAAAAAAAAGATATGATGGTAATATACTAGTCTAGAAATATGTACATAATCAGGGTCTTCAGAAAACTTTATTCAGATGAACTGAACAACTGATGATTAGCCTGTGTTTTTTTGTTTAACTTATTTACTTGGCAATCTGTTGATTTCTTTTACCTCCACCTATGGGCATACCAATTACTTTGTTTACCTTAGTGCTAATATATAAATATAATTCATAAAGCAGACATGAGTATGTTTATATTATCACTTGCATGTCAGTTGTGCATTATTTTAGCAAAGCAATATAGACAGCAGAAAAATAAGAAGTAATCATTAGCAATTTTATTCTGCAGCTACATTACCTGAACACCTAATGTATAACCTAGGAATATGTGGTGTTCTGACAGCCTATTCTCTTTTCCTTTCCTTTTGTCAAAGTAGCTTATTCTATACCTGAAGTATATGTCTTTCCTATTTGACCACAAAGAATTTCTGTGACCAGATATACAGGAGTCAGAGTCTGGCTAATAAATGCTGAATAACACATTTTTACCTAAATGATCACATCATAGGAAGTGAGTTGAATTATATGGATTTATAGTTCCTTTGTATTGCAACTAAATAAATGAATACAAGTTGCAAAATATCTGTTCATTACTGTGGGTTATTTCAGTGTTCTTGTTGTCTGGCTTCAAGGCAAATAAAGATTAATTTCGTCTTGAGTAGTCTGCTCCTGCTTTATAGGTGTAACCAGCTTCTGTTTTGCTAAGTCCGTAAGAAGTTATCTGGCTTATTCTATTAGGATTCTGTCTGTTCTTCTAAAAGAAGATTGTATATTGCTTTATGAAAAAGGATTTTATATCACTTTACTTTGCAAGTTGTTACCTTCATATTCAGTAAGTTCTTTTCCTCTTTGTCTTTTGAGCTAATTTATTATATTAAAAATGTAAAAAAAAAAAACCCCAAAAAATAAGATGGTATGTTTCTGTAGCCATAATACCATGTTTACTGTGCATTCTTTCCAAAAGAAAATGTATCCTGTGAGGATAAGCTCTGACTGTGTTATATCAACCCCGTTTATTTATTTTTTGAGTTGTTTACTTCTTTTCCTTATTACAAGCATTTGATTTTTTACCTTCAGTATCAATCTCCAGAGAACCTTTTCAAATGCCTTATAAAAATTTAAGTACATGATGTTCACTTCAGACTTCCCCCTTATCTAGCTCTTCCAATTATCTCATAATGGAAGAGAGTGTTACAGCTCATACTCTATTTATATCTGTCATTTGCTTCATTCTTAGTTTGTTCCCAGGCTAAATCCAACTTGCAGGTCTTGGCATGGGTGCCATTTATTCTTTTTCATCTCTTGTAGACATTCTAACCAGTACTTATATTTTTATCATTCCTAATGTACGTTATAAGAATATTTGTGTTTGCCTTTTGCCTATTTAGCTACTATTTTTAACTCTACTCTTTTGTCTAATACTGTGGTTACAAAATACGTCAATTCAGTATCTGGCATTGTAGCCTAGTCTCTGTTCCTGGGAACTCCTAACATTGCTAAAAAGTTCAGAGTATGACAACCAGAATATATGAAACTAAGCAGAATTATGACCTTCATTGATTAACATTAACCTTATATTTGAGAGTACTGTACCCATGCATGTTGTTCACATCCAGTTAGGAGTTGTGTGGACGTATTTGTGCTAAGAACACGGCTTATGCAACTCCACAGGAACTGAAATCACTCCACACACTGAGCATTGTCTCCTGTCCATTTAAAATACTAAGGTGCTCTGCAACTTAAGTGGTTATAGAATTGGATCCTTGAGACTTTTATATTTTAATTTCTTTTTAAGACCAAGCATTCTTAGGAGTTCATAAAGAGAAAAATGGGAGGAACAAAAGAACATTGGAAGGAAAGCATTGTGATATACAAAAAAATTTGATTTTTAGCTTCATACATACTTGACTTGTGTTTTTATTATTAATTGTATTTTGATACAATCCAGAGACCTTGAATATAGGTCAGACCATTGTAGAAAACCACTGTAGGGAAACAGAGGAGCATGTGTTTCCCATTTAAAAAAGAACTTGGCAGAAGTCAAGCAATGTGCAGCATGTAGATGAAGCACAGGACCTGGATTTATAGATCAAATATGAATCAAACAATGAAGAATTCAAGGTACTGAACTACCCCTAATCCTGAAGGCATACAGAAGACTGATACTTGAGAAGTACTTTTAGAGAGAAGAACATTTGAAGGCAGCAAACGTGAAAATGGAAGAATGACTGAAGGAAAAATAGACAAGGTTACAGCAGTTCTACAGGAACACAGATGTCCTCTAGACTGAACAGTGGCTTGATAACCTTCATGTGTAGGTATGTATTTGTGCAGTATAGCAGGACAGAGGGTTCAGCTCTTGACTGTGGGTAACTACTACTACTCCAGTTTAGCACAAAAAAGATGACTGATAAAAGTCTCCTTTTGGAAATACCGTGTTTATGCGTTTTCTTACTTGTACTTCTTTCAAACACAGTTTTGACTATGCCTGTAAAAGGATCAATTTTGATTTTATGAACACTGCAAATTGAAACAGGGAACTATATCATGCTTTACTTTAGTAAACCAGCAGTGTATAATGCTGCTTTAGTTGACTGTATACATTTATAGAGCTGAAAGTTAAGATTGTGAATTTTCTAACTCCCATTATTAAAAGGGTAAAACCTCTTACCACACTAATTTATTTTTTTTTTGCTAGTCATATTTGTTTTGCTCAATTAGGTTTACTTTTAAAATTTAAGAGTGCCTGCACCGAGACAGACTATTTAGTCTGTTATTTAGCAAATTGAACTGGTCTGTTTGGTCAGTTATTTAGCCGACAGGGGTAAGTGATAAGAGGAAATAATGTCACAGCACAGCAAGTAACACACTGTTGCTTATTCTAACATGGCCTCATTCTGGTATACCCTCTTTTCCAACTTTCCCCTCCATCAACACTCATCCCATTCCCATGTATATTCCCGTATTCTCTGCATTTTTTTCTTACCATCGATGTAGTTGTTATTGAAGCAAATCATCATCGTTTTCCTAATGATACCAAGATACTCCTGATGCTGTGTTCTGAAATGCTAAAATGTGCTCTGGAACTTTTGTATTAGTTAATATTTACAGAATGTTATTAGACAGCCTAATACAGGCAGTGTGATTAAGGAAAGGTTGCAGAGAAACATCTGTACAATCTTAGCCAGAAGTAATGTGTTTGTGAAAGGGGCTTTGGATGATTATTAGCATGATCAAGTAAACAAGCTCTGCTTAAACTACCCCTGTAAGAGCTCTAACATCCAAATAGTGGCAGATATATGATTTTTTCATAATCCACTTGGAAATGTTTTAGCACTTTAAGAATACTGTTTAGGGATTTGGCCTGTAAAAATATTGTCTCAGCACAGGGAATTAATTTTGAAAACAAGATAATAACATTTGTCCAGATTTGAAGGAGACAAAAGTGAACCAACTAATTTATGTTTGAAATGCTGTTTATAAATACATAAATTTCTGAGCTGCAAAAATTCTAAATGTGTAATAACTATGACAGCTATTATTACTGTATTACAAATAGGATAGATATTTTACAGAATCAGTGGAAGGCCTTTTGTAAAAGGCTCACTAGCTAAGGGCCAGTGATGGAATTACGTATAGCCAGCAAAAGTCTCACTGGTAATGAAAGCACAACAGTTTATTATGCTAAATCAAGGTCCAGTTTTGAACATAGTTATGGATAACACCATTTTTTAAAAAAAATAATACTCGATAGCAACATAAACCCAGATACCTACAATCACAGTTAGGAGTGCAATTTCATGAACATCACACTGTACAGTCCTAGGCTAGAGATTTTGGTGATTCTCTGCCTACTTACCTTTTCCTCCTATTATTTTCATTATCTGGGCAACTGAAGAATTGGTCCATTAACTTTGTGGTAGCAAACTTATGGTGCCTTTTACACCAATACAAAGAGAGAGTTCATAATCACTGCAAGTCAGTTGCACTAAGGTCCTGGCTTTTCCACTATCCCAAAGTGTTTGCCCCTGCTATGCCTTTGCGTTAGCTATGATAATCACAATGGTTAAGATGAATCTGATCAACAAACTGATCCAATTGAAAATTCTCTCTCCAAGGAAAAGACTATAGTCTTCAATTCGAGCAAATTCCTAGTCAGACTCAGCTGGAAATCACCCCTTCGGAAGGGTGACCTGAGCAGACACCCCGCCTTGTGGACATGCCAGGTTCTTACACTGGTGATCAAACAACATCCTAACTTGACAATATCTCTACCGCTGTCCGCCAGCAGTCAGCACAGCTCTATTTTACATGGTTGACAGATAAGCGATTTTGTGTTTACACCTAATTCATACACAAATCTGTACCACTGGTTTATCTTGTAAAAGGCAAATCAAGCATTGATTGGTCAGTACTGATAGTTTTAATGATAGTTGGCAAGAAATTACATTGTTGAGAGCAGTAGAGAGAACAGTGAACTACATGTTGATAAATAAACAGCTATGTAGTTCCAAACATAAATCAGTTACTGCATCTGTAAACTAAAAAAATGCCTGTATGACTTTACTGAAAGCCAGTAGTAAATAAATACCAAATAGATGATTAAGTGAGGATATGCATCTGAATAATCTGTAATGATTTTGCTGCTTCTCCAGAGAGATCTCAAATCTATAGTAGTAAAAAGACTCCACACTGAACACGTGCATATTTTCCATATTGTGTTTACGCTTAACAGCAAGTTTAACAGTCATACACCACAACATTAAAGAGTTCAGCTAGTTCAAACTCAAACCGGTAGACCTGGAAGTGCAGACTAAGCATAGCCTTGTGTCCTAAACACCTCTGTGTTGCCAGGGCTCTGACAGCAGCTCCTTCTCTCTAAGAATAATAGCAAGTTCAAATCAAAGCCCAAGGCTTGGTCTTCTCCTCGTTTCAGGGCTGCTATTCCCCCCACTGCAGGTTGCAAACGTAAGGAAACTAAAGGTCCCTCTGTTCATCAGTCTGAGCCCAATGACTTTGTGTAAAGTAGCAACTGCCCACATAGTAATCCTGGGAAGCTGCTTTTATTTGCCGCATTGTATACTTCTTTGTGAGGCTTTGCTAATGCTTCCTCCAGCCTGCGCTAAAGCTTCATTGTGGCAGTGGCTTTCGATGCCTTTTTTGTAACAATTGTTTCTCACGTTTTTCTGATTTTGTGTGCGTTATTTTTTGTTTGGTTGGTTTTTAAACACACAACTGGAGAAATAATCCACTTTATCATTTGGCCTTTGTGGATTACTACTGCAATAGTGATTTGGACTGTCAGACTTCTATTTAAACTACTGAACTACATGGCACCTGTCAAATAAAGATTTCAGGTAATTTCTCTGAACACATAATTTCTTATCTTGTTAGTCCTACCCAGATATTTATGTTTACATTGCTATGTAGATGTGTACATGGATTTACCTTCCACATCCGCATAAAACTCAGCCAGCCTTCTTCATGCTGTATAAACTGCTGTGAGTGAGTCTGCTGCACAGGGCCCTGGAGAGTAGTTTTGGCACTTACTTGACACTCGTCATATCCACCTCTAGAGGGACTTAGGAGGTGACAAAGCAAACTGTGGTGACAGCTGGGGGTGGCAAGAGGAAGTTGTGAGGACTAGGGATGGAAGGAAAGGAGTAAGTGACAAGTGAAATTGAGCACTTTTCTTCCTTTACATCTCCTAAGCTGAAGAAACATTCTACAATTTTGCTGAAGGAAACAGGCAAGAGGTCAAATAATCAAGGAATCAAAGATATATGTATCACAGGTACGTAGAGGTGTACGCACAGACTACAGGTGATCTCACTGGAGACTAAAATTAGCAACAACTTCATTCTAGTGAAGTAAAGGTCTAAATATTTGAAGGTTATAGTGTCTCAAGAATTTTGCTGCTTACTTTCCCATGACTTGGCAGTAAAGTCCCCTAGTGTCTGAAAACGTAGCTCATACCTGGATTGGCTTGGCAGAATGGGCACATGTGAATTGTAGACTAAGTACCAAACTTTCATTGAGCGCAGAAGAATTTTACCTACAAGGTTTTTTGTAGCAGACAGAATATTTTTTTATAGAATTGTGTGATTCAAGTTTTGAGGCATCATGTTAGTATCCTGTCACGGGAAATACAGGAGGCATTTCACTGGCTTAATTTTGAACCTGGATTTTTAGATTCAACAACTGCAATACCTTCAGATGTTGTTGTCTCAACATTAATAGTTATATACACTTCAGGCTTATAATTATTTTGGAGAAATATGCTACATTTCAGGCCTCTTTTCTCCTCCAAATATCCATAATATGGACATTTTTGTCTTTAAGGAAGCAGCTTTAGGAGATGGAAAAAAAAAAACCAAACAGGTCAGTCTGAGTGGCATCAAAGAGTTCAGATTACTTAGAGATATCTCTTTGGTGGCCAATTAAAAAAAGTAATTAGGATCTTAAGTGTGAAATGTACTAATTTTTAGCTTAACACTTGAGAAGAAAGTCGTCCATGTTTGAAGGACAAATGCAATGTTTTCTGAAACTGCAGGCTATTCCAATTCGTCTGATGCTTCTTATAAAACTTTTCTTAGTATTTTCAGTGAAGATGGCCTTATTTTTGCCGTTTTTACTTAGTTTGCCATTTGTTAAACAGCTAAGAATCATATTATAGTCCCCATATAGACTCATAGAATACCAGGTTGGAAGGGTCCTCAAGGGTCATCTGGTCCAACCTTTTAGTCATTCAGAAAGCAATCATGACAACTAATTTAGGACAGAGAAATACAAGAAAAATACAGCTCCCAGAAAGGTGAACACAGAATATAGATCGCATCCCACCAGGTCAATGTGATACAAGAGCCAGCATAATGTCTTTTATAGTAATGGTAGCTGTACAGGAAATAAATTTAAGGCTACAAAGACTTATGAAATTTCAGGCGTTCTGTTTTAATTACGTCAGAAAACCCAACAAATACTAAAATTTAAATAAAAAAATATTCTTTGGGTTGGTGAATGCATTTTCCATGAGAAAACTAAATAGATTTTAAAATTAAAGAACAATAAACAAAATATAAAATATAATTGCCTTCTTGAACAAAAGAATTTTCAGAGGGAAAACAGGAACTTGTGATTTTGACATGAGATGTTGACATTTCTATCTTAGAAGTCAGAACGTGATTTCTGAAACTTCTTATGAAAAGTTAATCAGTAAGACTGTACACAGATAATGTAAGTTCATCTGTTTACACTGAATGCTGTAATTTAAAACAATTTTTCATAACCATTGATCACCTTTTGGGTAGGTGCAGCTAACACTTTAAGTTACTATGTCTTTGGCAAAACTGTAGGTTACTGAATCCCAACATTTCAAAATTTGTTTTTCTGACTAATACAATTATGCTGTGCATTTTTCCAGGAAACACTGAATAAATTGTTGGTTATAATTGAACATTATCAAATATAACTAGCATAATACAATTAAAAAAACCAAAAGCAGAAAAGCCAGTGAACAGAAGTAATAATAAAGCAAGATAATAACAATAAAAAGCAGTGGAATTATGTTAGAGAAGAGTCAATATATATGCTCTTCTGAATCTCACACTGACCTGCTAGTTTTGTGTCAAATACATTGTATAATTGAAATAACAAGAAAATTACTTTCATTTGGGGAGGAAAATAGTAATTAAATACTTAAAGCAATAGGGAAATACGTAGTTTGAATATTTTTACTATTTGATTATTTTACTCAACTCTAAGTGAATAAAATCTTTCCATTGATCTCAGTGGGGATTGGATCAGACTTACTAGGAAGCTGGCTCTGCGTTTCAGTTAACTTATTAATGAGTCATATTTAAAATTATATTTCACACTTGGTCATGTGATACTTAAAAAATGACAGATTGGGATTCACCCACAAAGGTTTTTTTTGTTCCTTTTTTGGATTTTTTTCTATCCATCTGCTCTTTTTTTCTTCTCCCTTCTGCTGCATTTTCAGAAAACTAAACCTTAATTTCTTGGTTTTTTAAGTAAAAATAAAACTGAGATAAGCGATCTAATCTGTGAGGATACCATGTACAAACAGCCCTCAGCTTCGTTCTACTTGCTGGTTTTGAAAAGATGCAATCTTGAAAAATAAGCAGCAAGAAAAAGATGACTTACTGAAGGGCAGTAACCGAATAGTCAGATACATTTGTCTTACAGATGAGAAGTAGAAATTAAGTGAATAGCGATCTGGATTTCTCTGGTAATCAGAGGCTAACTCAAGTCACTTGCAAGGGACCAAATTTAAGAAGAGTGTTTACTCAGCATTTCCTTAAAGTCAAGACATGTTGGTCTCATCTTTTCTCTCATGACACCTATGCACATGGTATTTTATGTTGTTTTAATCCATGGATTACTATACCCACATTAAAAAAAAAAACTAAAAAAAAGAAAGAAAAGAAAAATTAATAAGTAGCTCCTATGCCTAAGCATAGATGACATGTTTCATTCATAGGTATTTTGTTTTTTATGTGTAAGAAAGGTGTGTGTACCTGTAAACTGCCGTATCTAATGTAAGCAGTGATTCTTTAAGATTTTTATTTATTTAATATTGTAGAGATGACAAAATCTACTAGAATAGTTTAAGGCTCCTATTTGTCTGAACACCTGTTTCTGTCTTTATCTGAATAATCTCCATGACAATGTCCCTCATAGTGTTTAGCTGCTTGCTTTGTAAGAGAAAACTTAAATGGGGAGCAGGCAAACTGAATCCAAACTTAGTAAAATAACATCACATGTTAAGTGTTGAAATAGGAGTGATAGAACTCCATCACTACCATCCATCTATTTTGAACATACAGTGGATATCTTCATACATGGTCACCACTAAGTTTCTGATGGGCCTGAGAAAGAAGTATCTTTTAAGGACCATATAGCCCCAAGAATAAGGGGGCCCATATGGTGTTTATGCAGTGCTGCAGAGTCTATTTATTAAAGCCCCAATATTTGTGGAATATCCTGATGTACAGTACTTAATGTACAGGCTGAAAATTGATGAAATAATTCAAGAGGAGGAGAAAGTCAAACATCTCAAAAGACTGAGATTTCTCAAGGTCATGAAATAATAACTTTAAGAGTAGTAAAGTCCAGAGGTGCCCGTTACACAGGCCAAGATTTTGAACACTAGAAGTTCAGAAGGAAAGGAATTCATTTTAAATTTACTATTAAGCTAAAACGTGAAGTGGCAGGAGGGGTTGGATAATGAAAAATGAGAAGTTGCCAGAGGTAACACTAAGTTAATGACACTTGGGGACAGAGAACCGTGAAATTGTTAACAGTGTCATGAGAGGAACCCTATAGAGTCTATACGTTCTGTTTAGACTGCGGTTAGAGTTAGAGGTGGTGGTGCTATGGGAGAGAATGAAGCTTCTTCCTCCAAAAAAAAAAAAAAAAAGCAGAAGCAAAAATAAGAGAATGAGACTTTGACCAGAAGAAAGGGAAGTTTCTAAAGGAGAACAGAAAAGGACAGGGAAAGGGCGAAAAACAGAGTCCCGAGTTACCAGATGGTGAAAGCATAAACAAGAAAGGTGTGTTGAAAGCAAAAGTCCACGTAGGGGATTAGAGCAAAGAAAGGAAACCACAGGAGGGACAGTGTGCCATTTCCTCAATGTTTTCAAGTACAATTCTGTAGTACATAGAGGAAGACAAGACACGGTGAATTCTGCAAGGAATGAGAGAAGAGGAACTGTTGAAGAAGGGACTGGAAATATTCTTAGAATTTGGATGGAAGAAGGTGGTGTTGGAATGAGAGGACAGTGGAGGATAGATTGTCGGCTGAGCATGGAGTAGCAGGAGAGAGGTCTCAGAGGACCAAAGGAAGAGGTTGGGGGCAAGAAGGTTGCTACAGGAGGGCTACAAACAACTAAAACTACCCCTGACCCTGCAGACTATCTTTAGTGTAGACACACTAAAGGGGGAATATAAGTAAAGGGAAATAACTAAGCAATTTTTTTGAGAAAGAACAAGAGTCTTCCTAAGGTAACAATTAATTGGCAATATTACAACAGGCAGAAGTTTGAAAAGCATTAATAAATAGCTTCAAACGGAAGCTTTGCAGTGATTAGCATTAAAATACTGTAGCAGAAAATACTGAAATTTTAAATCAACAACTTGAGGCATGTTGTTATTCTAAGAACAGTAATTTCCAATTCATTTGTGCTATTTATGCAGGGTTCCCAGGCGAGCTGCTTGAGCCTGCATGTGCCTTGCCTATCACTGAGACAATAGATTCAATGACTAGATCACTGTAGCTGTAGAAAGATCTATTGTCTAACTTTTGTTTTAGAACAAAAAAAAAGGTGATAGGGACAGGTAGTTGTGATAGAGGAATACAGTATGTTAGGCGTATGAATTGTCCTCCTTCTCAGGCAGTTTCATTACTCATGAATCACCAACTGTCCTGTTGCCTTTCATAGCCAAGTAACCTTTCCCTTGAAACAAAAATTAAATGTTTGTTGAACGACAAAGGGAAAAAGTTGGTACAGAAAAATAATCTCAGGAAAGCAATAGAGAAATTGTCCTGGTGAACAGAGAATAAAATTTGAGTGGGGAAAAAAGAAGATATGGTAGCTTGTAATGGGTTACTGTGTCTTTTGCTCCTCTCACTCTATTAGAGAGTTAAATCCAGCCCGACAGTGACGGAAAGGTGTTATCACAGTATGCTTGATATTCAACAAGTTTGTTTCAAGTCTCTTTTTGACAAGTAGTTGCCAGCATTATAAAAAACAACAACAAGCCAATGAACATTCCTGCTATTCAGGTATGGTTGGTTGGCACAACTACGTATGACTGAACAGTGTCTGAAATCACACTTATGAAGCATATCCCATTACTCAGAGTTCTCTGATATTCAAACTTACGCAGTTAAAAAGTTGTGAATAATGGATTTTCATTTCAGTAGCTCTGTGCTGTATATATTCTACATGGGAAGTATTTTTTCCCAGAGGTTAGAGAGTGCTATTTTCACATGCAATAAATTCACTTTAAAATATGTATGCTTTCCTCTCCTTGCATACTTTGGGGAGAAGAAAAAAAAAAAAAAAAGAAAGAAAGAGAAAAATTTTACCACACTGGTCAAGTATGTTCCTTGTGTTATTTTCTTGCAAAATTTAGCTTAAAAGTGCACTATTTCTTGATGCGTCATTCGCATTTGATTTATTAACTTTCTAACCTTAAGCAATTGATTCGCAACAGAAAGTGTATTCAAGTGTGTGGTATTTGTAGGGCCACTAAAATGGAAAAATAATGGAAATTGCTCTGAGATTTCCCCCATACTAAAACATCATACTATTTTCTGGTTTAAATAAATTTAAATGACCCAGAATACAGATTTCAAATTCATTTTTTTATTGCTGCGCTATTACTAAAATGGTGAATTTGTCACAGCTTTTCATGGGTGCAAGACTGAGATGATAATTTCCTTTTTATATTTGGAACACTGATTGATTGTGAATGAGGGATTTAAAAAATAAATAAATTATTTGATTGGAAAGCATGTATGCTACCCACCACTGAGTCTCAGTCACTTGTTATCAGTCTTCCCTTAAAAATCTTTCCCTCTAAGGAGAGGAAAAAATGAAAATATTTTGCACAGAAAAGCTTGAAAAGTAATGTAATTTCCTATCTCTAGTGCTGTAATAATAAATTGCTGCCATGGGCCTATATAGGTTTCACAAAGATAGTTTTATGTAACTGAGGTCAGCTGATTGTAAAAAAGAACATGAAGCTGGCTCACAGTCAGGTTTTGAAATTCACTTGTATTTATATACATAAAAATATAGATTGTATATATACTATTTAAATTGTAAGGAAGAAAATTTTAATTAAGGGTTGACATTTTTAGCATTTTGGCATTTGAAAATTAAGTAAAGAAAGTTTGCTTTTACATAGGAAATGTTTTCTTGTGGTTGCAGGAAAAATTTTTACTTTTTGCAATCTGAAATATTCAGTTTGGCCTATTTCCTGGTGCTATCTTGGATCAAAACAAGCAGCACTTATTGGAAAGATACTGTATAAAGGGTCTGAGCACACATGCAGTTCTGACCTACAAGTTTATTTATGCATCCTTGATCCTTTATTCTGTAAGTTGTGGTTAAGCTGAACTGAGTTCATGCTATTTCTAGGTTCATTAATACAGAAAATTTTTACGGTGACACTGATAACACCTAATCTCTGTAAATCCATTAGTTATGGTAACATCCAATTACACAATCAAGCGAATGAAGGTATGTCTGGAAAAATCTCACTAGACAGGCTAAGTCAGATTTACTGATTTAGAAGGTAACTTCTAATATACCCATAGGAAGAAAAGAACAAGAGATACGCCCAGGTAAAGATGTCATAGCATACACTGTGTAAGTATTAAGATGACCAAACATCTTTGTCACATGATAGTTCAAATTTGAACCAGACAATTATACTGCATAAGTTCTTTTACAGCAGTACTGTGAGAATTTAGTTTGGAAAAATAAAGAGATTATAGGCAATACTGCATACTACAAGGCAATCATGAGAAGGTGTGGAACCTGTGTTCTATCATATACATTCATGGCAGTAGATATTATAAAGAATCTACAAGACGGTATTGCACAAACACAGTTCTGCAGAGATCTTCAAAATATTCATTGGTTTATTCGTAATAAACAGATAAAATAGCCTATCAGAAAAAGACCTTTTACCTGTCAGTTTTGATTATTCTACACTTGTTAGAAGTAACATTTAAGAAAATTCAGAGCCATATTGCAAATATTAGATTTCATCAGCATAGTGCATGCCAAACTGCTTTGGTAACGACGTAGCTTTTAAAGACTGTGTTCTAAAGTACTTAGAAAAAATGTTGAGGGCCTGATCTCCACAACTCTCTCATGTCATGCTCACACCAGAAGAGCAGATTGCCAAATTAGGATGCTGTAAAAGAAATAGCATCTTTTCTGTCTTTCCAATAAAGTGGGAGGAAACGAGCACCCTGCCTCCCCCAGTTACTACCATTTGTTTTGGGGTGCTGTCATTCAGCATGGAGAGGAAATGAAAAACACAGAACTTCCATCTGTTCAATGTTCATCATGACCTATGCAACTAATAACCAATTTCCTACCGGAAACAAATAGAAGACTTCCCCAAGTTAAGAACCAGTAATGGAAAAATACTGGCCTTACTGCCATTTCTTTCAGCACAAGATGATGAGGTATCATTCAACAAGCAGTTTTGATTCCTCATGTTGATTCTGGTGGAACAAGCAGGCCTGGGAAGTCAAATGATGAATTCTGTGTGAAGCTCTAAACAAATCAGAGTTCTGAGTATTTCAGAACTTGGAAAATTTCCATAAGGAGAGAGCTGCTGCCCAAGACAGTCATCGTTAAATTACACTAATCTTGTATTAAAAGCCATAAGAGAAAAAAAAAAAGCCCATTTCCTTCCCTCCCCCGCCCCCCAGTAAAAAAAGGTCTGACAACAGCAGTTCACTTTAGCACTTCAAATACTTCAATTTTAAGCACCTGTCTACACCCTACATAAAGAACTTTCAGGTTTGAAATCTAATGGGAATTTCACATATACTGGATTAGTAAGTCCCAATAAAAAACATATTATGTCTATATTCCAATTCTCTATTTGTAGGAAAAAACATGAAACTTTCCTTCCCTTAAAGGTGGATTTAAATAAATTGAGGTAGTTTTCTTCAGATTGGCTCCATTTGTACAGTTAACATCTTTTCTTGATTCCAGCATCAAGAAGTAGTAAGCATAAACATTTACAGCTCTTAGCATGCATATAGTGAGAAATCCAACTCATACTTTCCTTTCTAATGGGTTATTTCTGCCAAATCTGCTATTTTCCAACAGAGAAGACAGACAATTTGTAAATTTGTGGGTGCAAGGTAATACTCTTACTATATTCAAGTGTGGCTATAGAGTGACATTGTAAATAGGAATGAAAAAATGCAGACAAAATTAGTTAAGTAACCAGAGTGCAGACAGATTGGTCCCACTGATTTACAGTCATAAGAAGTAGTACTTTGCATTAGTGTCCTTGGCATGAATTAGTATTTTCCTGCCATACTTTGTATTACATTAAAATGTACTACTCAGATTACATCTTGACTGAATTAGAAGACTGCAATGTATACTTGTGCTTTGAGTACAAGATGCGTCTTACAGTTTGAAAGATTCCACTGACATCACTGTTCTTTGGGTTTAAACTAGGGAAGACTATTAACAGTATTTAATTTAAAAACCCAAAGAAGTTAAAAAACAACACCCATACTTTATTTTCAAGGAAACGATATACCTTCAGTTGTTTTTGCCACAGGTTTATCAGATCCGTATTTGTGCATTTTCAATGAAGGTGAAGCAAGAGCTGGTAAAGCATAAGACTCATTCTTTAACTTTCAAAACTAGCTTTTCATGGAACATTCAATGCCTACCACATACACAGAAAAAGTCAGAAGCAGTTAACTGACTGCATATACAAAATCCTTATGTTTATCAAACATTTCTGTCCCAGTAACCATCCTCAAGGAATAGTGTTTTAATACTTCAACTTGATTTTCTTTTGGTCAGGGTGGACTGAACTACAACTGCCTTTTACAGGAAGACAAAAACCATGAAGCACAAATTGTTTAAACTACATTTTTAAATGACTTACACTAGAAATACAGAAAAAACCTAAACCTATTCCACAGGCCAGATGATCTGCATACACATATACTATCACCCTGTACTGCATGTGTGCCATTTCATCAAAACCATTTGCTTGGAATCAAATTCCAAATAGTATTTATCCTGCAACAGAATAATCAAGTTTTATATAGGCATGTGGCAATGGATTTCACTCACTCGAAACATCCTTACTAACTTGTACTTAATTAAGTCCAGAAAAAGCTTGTTCAAGCCCTTAAGTACCACTACTACTAAATGATCTTAATATTGCAAGCAAGGATCAGAATTTATTTGTGTTATGTTCCTGAATAGGTTACACTTCACAGTGGGAAAAAGACAGAAAAGAGCAAATACTTCAGGTAAAGTTTTAATCATTAAAATATTACAACAAAGATTCAAGTAGAATGAGTGTTCTCCCTAAAAATAAAAAGCAGAGTATTGGGAAGGAACATTATCTGGAGGTTTCTGACCTTATCACTGCCAGAGGCTCTTTCAGCCACTCATTCTTAGCTTTGCTTAGTAAAGAGTAAACTTTAAGAAACAAGCCAGAGTAACATGAAAATACCCACTGATCACAGATGAATGATAATGTATTTCCTGCAAATGTAGATGGCCAAGATAGTTTTTACTGAAGTTTAAAAAAGTCAGGAGAAGGAGGAGTTGAGCCACAGAAGCAGCGTTCGTAATGCATTTTGCCATGGAAACTGCTGCACTGTGGAATCCCAGTCTGCTGTGAGCACAGGTTGCTAAGGAAAGAGAAGTAGACAGCTGTTAGAAGGCTATCAGAGCAATTCATAATGGTACTGATAGGAGGGTGATTAGCTCCCACATCCTTTTTCCTCATTATCATTAAATCATGGCTTACTGTTAACATGTTGTTCTTCCATGGTAAGTGACTACTGTAATTTTCTTACTGAAAAATCTGAGAGATTAGTTAAAAATGTGTAAAAAAAGGATCACCAATGCTGCGCTGCTTTTAAATAACATCCCTTACTTCAATAGCTTGTGCCACTTTGTTTACCTACTGAAATATGTCCTTGAAGATTAAGTATATACACTTAGCATGTGGCAGCTGCCAAATCATGGGAAATGTTTCCCACTAAAAACTGTCACTGCATTAATGACAGTAAGTACCTTGGGAAATATACAGAAAAGAACTAAAGCAGAGCTCAGGCCTGCACAGCCCTGCTCACTTACTAATTAACCCCTGGACATGCTTTCTTAATTTGCCTTAAGATTACCAACTATCTAAATTGTACTTCTGTTAATGGCAACAACTCCCACAGTCTTGAACAATATAATACGTATTTTATATTTAAGCTCAGTAAAAACCTAGAAACAAGTTACTCTTCATCTGTTGGACTCTTCCTCTAGTTTGTTGGCAGTTTTTAGGACATTGCTCTGGGCCCAAGCTCTTTAAAATATGCAGTTGCAGCTACTATTAGTTTAAAAAGCAGAGGACAGGTAGGTTCTTCCTCTTTATTTCCAACTGCTTAAAGATCTTACCACAGAAGGGGTAGAGCCAGATAAGACAGAAAAACTGGTCTAGAGGAGGTCTTTACTGCTGTGTCAAACATGTCATTCCACAGAAATAAATCCAAAATTCTCAAAGTTATAGAGCTTACTTCCAATGCAGATTCTTAAGAATAAAGTTTGTTTTTGCTTCCTCTGAATAGGAAGCAGTATCATTCTCCATTCTGTAAGAAACACTACAATAAACCACACCAAAGCTAAGTGGCTAGCTAAAATTTATTGACCTCACTGAGTCATAGAGAGCCTTCTTTTTATGACGTGCTGACCCTGTCCTACAAATTGCTATGCTTAAAATTCTAGTCGTAAGTAACCAAGCAAGCATAAAACAGTTACGGTACCCGAGATACCATCTATTCTGGGCCCATAAGTAAATAATGTTCCAATTCCATAAGTGCACAGAAATATATGGTGTTAGACAAGTATTTGAGCGGAAGAGAGAGACTATAGTTAACATTAGACCAGATAAAATTGTTTCAAAGGCTTCATATGCAAGAAGGGAAAAACTAAAGTCAGGACCCTTCCTGAAAAACGTGACAGTGCCTATAAGAACAAGTAATTGAAGTCCAGTCACTTGATGAAAGACAGACTGCTGAAAAGAAATGCTCACATAAAGATCAAGTATGCCTACGAACAGAAAAGGTATGTGTGATTTTGCAACAAATGATGGTATACAGAGAAAGTGAGAAGTAAGGAAGTAACTCACTTTTGTGATATCACTTTATTCTTTCGCAATAGCAGAACAGTTCTGAAACCGAGGACTGACTTCCCAAGAAGGCACAGAAATTGTGCTGGGTAAAGTGATTCATTCCTAAGGAGAACTGGGATTGGGTAGGGACTTCTAGTCAGATGGGTAGAGATGGCACTTCAGTGGAAATGGAACTAACGCTGCTGTCATCCTACAGCAAGCAATGCAGCTCCACGACTCTGGCACAGCCCAAGTTTCTCTATACAACTAACTCACACCTTTTCCCCTTGCCAGCCCCTACAAGTTTTCTTCTCACTTCTAGCCCAAAGAACTATTACAGAAGTTGTACTCAGACTGATTTGAGCAACAGAAACATGAAATACATCCTGGCAAATCTGTGGGGAAGAGGGGAAAAAAGATGTTCCTTTAATATAACCTGGAAGGGATTATATTTTCTGTACAATGTTGTATGACTGCAATATAATTTTGCTTTCAGGTTTCAGTATTTTTGTTATGAGAAAAGTGAAGTTTGGAAAGGGTGGTTTGTTTGGTGCGTGAGCATTTGATTCGAGGTGAACACAAACAAGTGAATGCTTATTAACAGAGATATGAAGATTAAAAAAAAAAGAAGAATCATTAAAATATCAATTTTACAGGGAGTTACACTAAGGTGGAAGATTTAACCTGAACATCCGTAAAATCTTCCTTGCAAAGATGCAGGTATGAGAATAGTCTTCCAGTGAAAATACCAAAACCATAGATCCTTCTGATTTTGTAGTGTACTGTCCAAGTAGTATGAAAATGATTCTGCATGTAAAGGGGGAAAACTAAATAACTTATTTGCTTTGTTGGGGTTTTTTTGGTTGTTTTGCTTTTTAATCTTTTAACTTAAGTCATTCAAATCCAAGTGAGCTCTTGGCTGAGCACTGTCTATATGTTCCTCCAGTTATATATAAGGAACAGACAATTAGGGAGACAAATTATTTTGAAAAAAATAATTTCTTATCTGTCATACCTAATTCTAATACTTCCTTTTATATTTCAGGGTGCAAGTGGAATTCTATATGAATGAAAATACATTTAAAGAGAGACTAAAGCTCTTCTTCATCAAAAACCAAAGATCAAGTAAGCAGTTGGATTAATTTCTGTTAAGCATAATTGTGATACTTTGAGTAGAATCCAATTCTACTGAAGGCAATAGCAAAATTATTATTAATTTTATTCTGAGCTAAGATTTTGCCCCATAGAGAAGTCAATTTACATAATATCAAACCAAATTCAGAACGTATTATTTAAATCTAAAACCAATGTACTTATTTTGTAGGATCAAATACATATTGATGTGATTTTATTTCTGTATTATTATCAAGCAGGCTAATTTTTATGGATCTGGCATTGCAATGCTCATTGACAAGTCAGGACCTTGTGTCTAAGAAAGCAAAGAGCCTCTAAGGTGCTGCAGAAAAAAAGTTGCAGAAGTACCCAGCTTTTTGAAGTGTTCAATTTTGTTAAGTATTCCTAAATAAATTTCAAACTTGAGCTGCACTAAAAGACCAGTTTGGAAAGGAAACTAGTGTGGAGTACATACCTCCTTCCCCTGAATACGGTACCTCAGAAATGTAGTCCTTGTCTTTAGTCTGATTTAATCATATCTTCATTGGCATATGCACTTAAATTCATGAACTGTCATAGAAGAGAACAATGTGGAGGAACTAAGACATTACACTTTTTATATACATCCATGCAACTGATCCAAGGGGATGAAGCATTCTGTGTTATCAAAGCAGAGTTCATAGCTGAGAAGAGCAGTAGCTATCTCAATTTTCCTCTGTGTAGCGGGATTGAATTTACCTCCATTTGCCCTATACCTGTAAAGAACTAAAATTACAACAGCTTTATACACAAAGCCTTTAGAATAGAAAGAACACATTTCCACTTTTCTAATAGTTATGATGGTTCCACCCATAGCTTTGTGTCTGGGAAAGGACAGAAAGGAGAAAAGAAAGAACTTTACTTTTTCTGTGTCCCAATATAAAAAAAAACCCAAACCATCACAGACAAAAAAAATTTGGGTGATCAATTTTTTAAAAATAAGGCAGAATGTAAGATCTTCTATCTGTAAAAACTAGTAGTAAATAAATACTAGTTTTACATCACAGAACATGATCTTTTTATTGGCCAAGCTTCTCTAACTTTTCAAGTGTTATAAGCAAAATATACCCCTAAACCAAAAAAAAAAAGAAAAAAAAAAAAAAAGAAAAAGGCACTGTACTGTGAATAACTGATATTTGAATTTGAGCTTTGGAATTATTTGCCAGTTTCCAGCTGGAGAATCAGGTTTAACAAAGCTGCTGGAGGTTCATCCATGAGAAAAGCTTTATTTATTACACTTACATAGAGACACAGTGGAAAAGTCATCTTAATTCAGGTGCCTAAATATCATGGAAAGCAGAGGACTGCCCCTGCTAGTAAATGATGTGGATAGCCTTCAGAGTATCTTTTCTTCTAAACCTAAGATGGGACATAGGGTTTTTGGTTTTGTTGTTTTGTTTTGTTTTTTTTTTTTCACATTACTAAACATTTAACTAGATTTGGTTGGTAAATTTAGTTGCAAATAAGAATTTCCATTAAAAAAAAGTTTCTTATTCTGTATTAACACACTTTAGAGCTGCCTAATTGCATTTTGGCCAATATGAAAAGAATGTATAGAAAAAAGTCAGTATGCGTAGAACAAAGAAAGGAGATGTGTGAAGAACAGTTTCATACTCCATTTAGTGTTTACAAATCTAACTGTGTTGCAAAGAATGCATTTTTGTATGTAGGTTATGGAGTCTCCCTCCATATAGATATTAAAAAAACATCTAGACATGGTCCTGTGCAACCAGCTGTAGGTGGTCCTATTTGAGCAGGAGGGTTGGACAAAATGACCTCCAGAGGTCCCTTCCAGCCTCAGCTATTCTGTGATTCTTGTTAGAGATAAGTGAGTTTAACTAAACTTACATTTTAAAAGTTGTCAATTGCACTACAGGTCTTCAAATTATTTTAGTTTGCTTCTACTTTTCTCCCTGTCACTTTGCACATCTTTAAGTCTTTTATATCTTTATAGCCTTTTACTTTTGACATTGTTGATAAGGTCTGTAATGGAGTAACAAACAAAACAGAAAAAGCCTCCTAAACCAGAAAGAGATGATTACTCCTGGCTAGAAAGGCAGTCTGAGAAGCTGTAAGCAATAAATAGCCTTTTTGTTCCTGATCTAGTCCACAAAACAGGGGTTTCATTCACTCTTGTTTACTTACTAAGAAGATTTAAAAAGTTACGACCTGACTCACTGTAAATCTCTTTTCACTGGTAAGATAGGAAGGTTCCAAATAATACCTTCTTGCTTGAGATAAGTGAAAGATTTTTTCCCTACTTAGATGTTAACAAGATACATAAATATACATGTATACAAAAATACATATATACAGGTAATTATTTTGATGGCAGAACTGCAGGCTCTGTACATCTAAGAATAGGTACATTTATGATCATCAGCACAAAAATTAAACAAGAACTTAATTAATTAGTATAAATTCATGGCCATTCCTTTGCCAAGCGTATACCCTTCTGGCTGAGCACATTAAGAGAATTGTCATAAGTTACTATACTGGGACATCTCTATTAGGTTATGATTGGGAACTGTGATATATGGGTCCAAAGGAGAGGAACGATGTGGAAGTTTATTTGAAATAAGCAAGAGAGCGGGAAGCAACTGTTACTTCATCCTATTGGAGATGGGTTCATGCTGTAGAGAAGTAGCACAAGAATTTTCCTATTGGCTTGCTTGATGATTGCTGGAAAAATCCAGATTCTGATGAATTTTCTTACACAGTGATGCCATACAGAGCTGAGGTACATTTTGTAGAAGCATACAGTGTTTTTGATTAAAAAGTGAAACACAGGAATGAGTTCTTCCTGTAGACAGCTAGTAGAGACACCATCATGGGCACCTTCTTTTCCTGTCAGGTCCTCAGAAGAGGACTCCAAAGAAAACTCTTAGAGATGAAGCATGTTTTTTCTCTTGTTGAATTATGCATCCAGGTCACAGAAACAGTTGGAGAAAGAGGGTGCTTACAGTACTTGCAGCAGCATATGGCATGGACATGCCATTTCCTCACTAGAATCCCACAGGTTATCCCAAGCACTGCTACTAATTCTCATGATACAAGGAGCTTAACCAACAATTAGACATTGAACAAGGTAATTTTCAGGAGAAACAAATAGGAAATGTAGCAAAATTATTACCTTACTGAAAGAAAAAAAAAATCCCCAGACCAAATTGTTCAGAATTAGTAAGTTCAGTCAAACACAGCTTCTGCTTATGCAGATCTTGGTTCTTGTTCAAATACTTACCAGAATCTTCTAAAATACAATCTCCAAACCCCTGCTACTGAGATAGTACCTACTAATCATTGAAGTGTACTCATTCAATCCTCCCTTGAAATTGGAGGATTCTGTTGCCCAGAGTATCAGGGAGTTGATAAATAAAGATACTGCCCTTGAAATCTTAGTGTTCAGTGAGAGCACTGAAAACGTTCCTTCAGATATTAAAGACACGATTGCTGTCACTGAGAAAGTAATTGCCAGTAGTATAAGCAAATTTTCAGATAGTATAACTAAATCAAGCTACACACATTCACCAGTTTTTGTTAATCCTTAAGACTTCACAAGTGAATTTAAGACATCAGAGTGGAATACCATGTGGTTTTGTCAACCAGTCAACTCTAGAATTTATATGAATTTTCTGCAGAATATTATTCTGATCTAAATCACATACAGACTGGTAGCAAGAAATGTCAATGGTTTCATTCATTATTCTGGTTTTGGAAGTATTTCTATAAACTGATAAAACAAGCTTTCATCTCTGTCTAATGCCTACCTAACTTACACTCAATCTTCTGCAAGGAAATGTCTAATCAACCTCGACCAATGTATGAAAAACATTTTACAAATGTGTCATCCAGGCCAAAAAAAAAAAAAAAGAAAGAAAAAGAGAGAGAGAAAAAGATGACATATTGGTATGACTTGCTTGTACTTGCCAAGATCACACACTACATTATCATAGCCTAAAATAATTCTCAAAAGGAAAAAAAAAAGTTTCAATTCAGTAGAGAGGGAATAAAAGATAACCATCACCAGGATATAAATTCTTAGCAATATGTTTTGATCCAACTCCGAAAGCCAGCTACTACTGAAATGATTTTGCCAAAACCCAAAAAATATATTTAAGACTTATGAGAAAAGAACAATGGAAGGCAATTCAAAAACTTCAACTGGTATCTCCATCACTCTCACTTTGATTTAGATCAGCTCCCTAAATCAGAGGATTAATCTCCAAAAATGTTTGTAAGGGAAGCATCAAGAATTTATAATGAAAATTAAAGTCACAGTCAGTGCTAATGAAGTACAATGTATCACTCTGTACTTAAAAATGCCTGCAAAAAATAGTAAATACTTGTTCAAACTTAGATGGAATCATTAACGTTTGATGTGGTTATATTTATTTCGCAAAACAAACAGATTTTGAACTGTTCTCATCAATTTCTTCTTTTAAAGATGGCAAAGGATGTAACACCATGGTTACATAGACACAGTGAAATTACAATCTCATTAAGCAATACATAACTAGATAACCATGTATGATTGATGTGGCTGAATACAAGTTTCAGGCACCAGTGTCAAAACAGAGATATTCAGTGCAAATGACCCTGCTAGTTGAACAGTCTGGCTATGAATGGAAATAAGAAGTCAAGCAGACCATGTTGATCCACTGACAGCATGTAAAATAGAAGACAAAAATAGTCAACCAGCAAACAAATATGAAATGGTTTCTTCATAACAGAGTAATAAATAAAAACCTATTTTAAATGCCTTCTCTGGTGACTGTCCCCTCCGTCCCATTTTGGAAATCCTAGATCTCTGTGTTAGTGGAATAAATGCATTTTTCCAACTCACAGCTGATATCCCCAACTGTGACACTACAGAAGATTTTGACCAGAGAGAATACTTACTTGGTAGTCCTACAATGAGTATTAAATCTTTAGGAGGGGTGACTAAATATACTCCCTCTGACAGCACAGCCTTTTTCTAATAGCTGAGGCATACAGAACTAAGAGACACGACCTTCTGACATAAGATAGACTTGAAGGCTGCTCTTCCATGTTTACATTGCAGTAACTGACCCAATTGCACATGTTCCAAGACCTGTTTTATTGCCTTACTTTATATACAACCCAGTCCACGATACGCACTCTGTACCTATGCTAACTAAAGCCCTTAGATGAAAGGCATGAATACCCACCCCTCCACCATCCTCACCCCTTTTTATAATTTTTTTTTTTTTATAATAATGGCTGGGGAAACAGCCATTCCTGTGGAGATGTCCAGAACCTGAAGCACTGGATATTCCAGGCATAGCCTGGAATAGAGCTATAGAAATTAAATATTTAAATACTTAAATAATTCTAAATCTTTCAGGACTAAGATTTGAGAGTTAAGAGTTTAAGGCAACAACCAGGAGCATTGGGTCCCTTCTATTGTTGTAGTTTTTAATCAGAAAAGCACAATTTGCTCTTGGCATTTAAACCAGCACAAAATTTCAAATTATAATTAGAAACTAGGCTGTTATCAGTGCAGAAAAGAAGTGTTTCACACCAAGATTAACATTTACAGAGCTAAAACCCAGAAGAAACAAACAACAGAGTTGTGTACTTACTAAGAAAGTTAGACAACACAAAATTGGTAAGGAAAAGAAGCCCTGGTTAGCTTTGTTTAGTCTATTTGAGATTAGGTGTTTTTTGTTTGTTGGTGGATTTTTTATTTTTTTTTTAAAACATTATCTGCTCTCCGTGTTATAATAGCCTAGTTGTTATGGCAACCATTCATACTCCAGCAGACTTCCACCAAAGAGTTAGTACAGACAAAAAATTCATGTTTTCTTCAGCAACAGCTCAAAAAATCTGCAAAAAAAGTATAAATCATAGCATTGTCCAAGAAAAGTATTGGGATTCTGCCTAATCAAATAACATGACAACACTCTTACTTACCTAGCCTCTCAATCCATTTAGTACTTCAACTCCTTCACTCATGTTGGGGAATAAATAGTCTGTGGCTAATTACTCTTGATAGGACAGCAGGAATCACTAGGTTAATGTTCACAGACCTAATTGCCAATAACAGCTGTGGGACTTCTCATGGTTGTGACCGCAGGATTTTAACCCCTAATTTACAGATTGCAAGATGCTGTAAAAGTCCATCCAGTGCTCAGGTGATAACTGCGACTTCAAAGTTAAAAGTAGTAAGCAGTGTTGTGCAATAAACCTGAAGATTTCTTTCAGGAATTGCATGGTGGAATATTTAAGAATCTATTGTCTGTTTTTCTGTGTTTGCTGTAGATTGCATTTTAATGGGAGGGGAACTAGTAGATATAAAAGGGGATTTCTCAGTTTTATGTGTAAGGTATTCATTTTAAACTTAGGACTGAGTAAAGTCAAAAAGTATGTAATATTACCATAAAATAATTATGATTCTTTCCTTAAAAGGGAATATATACATACAGCTTTGACTATGCATAATGAAGCTGTAGTTCTTAAACAACAGAAGTAAGTATACTGAGTTCAGCAGACCTGCTAACACGTTTGCAACACAACAATAAAAGATACTATCTTTACTATGACTGAAGGCGAATGAAGTCACACCTGTGTAAGACTCAGTCAGTGGTATTCTGCTTTGGACAGAAGGGTTCAGCCATGCAGAACTGGACTCTCAGGTCACAAATTGGAAAAAAATAGTGCTTAAAGTGATCTCCCCCCACTTAACCTTGGCCAACTGACAGTTTTAACTTAATTAGTGAATGAAAACTTAAAACCAGGAGTTAGATACAAATATTTACATTAGCAAAATTCTAATACTAGTGAATTTAACAAGACTGAGAATCCTCCAATGACTGTAAAAACTGATTAAAATACAGTTAAGTTCCACTGCAGTAGATAATGACTTGAATTAACACTGAAATAAATTGACCGTATGATAGAAACAAGTGCCCCATGGACCCTTTTGAAGGAATACTGTCTTTGTTCAGTAGACCTATGTTTGTGGGAAACACTGTAATATTTTGTGATACATCCTTTCAGCTAGATCATTTCAATACTCCCATGGACTACAGAACAAGTTGTTGTTTCAGCTCTGTCATGCATTCAGCATGACTTCCAGATGTCCTGGTTCTGAGATGCTTAATTACACAAGTTCAACATTAAATAACTACATTTTAATATTTTATAAGTTGGGATAGTATGAGTATGTTCTGTATGAGAAGCTACTGCATGAAGACTTTCAGATATTAATATTTAAGTACTTGCCACTGTATATCCTCTGTCTATGGTTGAAAGTATATCTTCTTCATGTTGCTGTATCTTGCATCTCATACCTTACGTAGTTCTGGTTCCCTTTTCAAGAAAGTGGACTTGTAAAACTGCAAAAGACCTAAAGAATGACATCACAAAATATGAATGGCATAGAATAGCTTTCAAACAAATGACTGAGTAGTTCTTTACATTAAAACACACTGAGTCTTAACCCAGAGATTTCCAGAAGCTAGAAAGGTGTATTATGTGCGTATCTGACAGGTTTATTCTTATGTTCTTCTGTAAGATATGCCAATCGCCCATATCAGGGACAGGTTACAGGCTAGATCAACCTTTGTTCTGTTGCAGCATGGCTACTCTAGTTACTTTAATTTCACCTTATAAGTGGATGAAACGGTAAAGAACCTGAATTTATTTCTGTATTTTCTTTTCTTTTTAAAATAGGTCTGAGAATACGATTATTCAATTTTTCTCTTAAGCTACTAAGTTGTTTCTTATACATAATTCGTGTGCTCCTGGATGATCCTACGCAAGGACTTGGATGGTAATGGTGTTTTTTTATTACTGCTGCTCTCAAAGCATTCTTTACCTTATAAGAAAGAAATTAATTTAATAAATAAATGTTTGATATTCTGTCAAGAGGGATTTGGCTTTATGTCTTACAGATGCATTTAAAGAATTACAAATCTAGTCTTATGTTGTGAATGGAAATAAGAACCAAAATAACAATATTCTTTTTTCACTGTACTGCTAAAATAGTCCTGGCTATTTGCTCAGATACTATGCATCAAATATAGTTATGCAAACTTGTATCTTCTGATTGTATTATTACCTAACTTTTCTATGTATCATATTTATGTTTCTATTTATAAAAACAAAATTGTAAATATCTGGTTGCCAGTTCCTACAATAATAATTTTAGGATTTTACTTAAATAATTTTACTTAAAACCCCAGGTCTTGGAAACACACAAACGAATACATGTAACTGAACTTTCATGCAGATGACAAAATGATAATTTTGTAGCCCTCTGCTTTGTCTTAATACTTAGAAGAGAGTGAGACCAAAAGTACAGTCTATGCTCATGATGATCTCTGGTCATAATATGCGATTTTGCACACCCAGAATTGTCAGTATGGTATTCTATATGGGCCATTGTGTACTTTGCTTTTTTTTTTTTTTTTAATGTGTTACACAATCAACCACCATGTAGAAGAAATTATATTTATCATTTATTCACTCTTGTACTTCAGTTGTATTTGTGTCCTGGATATATTGAATCTTAATTCTAAATGCAAATACGCACCGCATTTTATTAACTTACTTGCTTTCACTTGGTTTCATTCTCTTGGCCTTAAATACTGAAAGGAATAAAGCACAGATGAAAATACAAAGTTTGAGATGATAGAACTAGCACTCTCCTCACAATGTTAGGCAAAGATCAAAATATGACTTATAGTTTTAATATTTGAAAATCAGTTAAATCTAATAAGGGTAATATTATTAAAAAGCTAGTGCACAAGAGAAATACTGTATTTTACAAGAACCAAAACCAAAGCAAAATGAGTTAAAGAATATCAGCTTTACTCAGCAGTGCATGAGAGAAGGATGTGTGAATGACAAGTACAGAAGATGCATTTGAGAAATTTTTTTGGTCAAAATTTATTGTAAGAAATTAGAACATCCGAAAAAGGACCAGAAAAAAAATCTCCCTGGAAGAGCAAGAACTGCAAAAGAAATTTTTTTGACTCCACATGTATCTTAGAATGTCTCTTCAAGGAGAGGAAATGTGTAGGGAGGGAAAAAGGTGTAAAGATTTCGCAAAACGTTTAACAGTGCTGGAGAAAAGAAAATCCGTCCTTAGAAATTTAGACGTAATAGCAGGTCAGGGACTTGACATTTTACAGCTAATGATACTTTCTAGCATGAAGCAGCTGCTGATACTGTTTTGTTATGAGAACTCTAGTGATCCCAAATGAGCGAATTATACTGCAAGGTTCTGTCTGGGTATGCAGAACAGGTTAGAACATCAGCACTTCTGCCACAGGTATACTTTGATACTTTTGTATTCATATGCAAAGATTTTCTGCATCTTGCAGGTTGCTTAATTCCCCAGACCTTTCCTGACGTGTTTGTTCCTTCAAACTAAATGTTCAACAATTCACCAGCCAGAGAGTATATTTGTATTTTCTATGCATATTATTCCCTTATATTGTGTTGTGGTACATTAAAGAGACTAGTTAGTTTCTTCTGTCTCTATAACATTTGTCTGGCTGAGAAGTTTCACTTCTGCATCCTCACGAAGACCCCAGTCTTAGAAGCCATGCCAAACAAACCAACCTTGTGCCCATAGGGTGCCCCACTGATAGAAATGGGTTTGCCCATAGAGATCCTGAGGGCTTGATACCTAAACTACTGCCATAATGCATTCTTACAAGTGCGCTGTTAGGAAAAAGAAATTCCTTTCTAGATATTGTAACAGCCTGATGAAAGAAGCTACTTAGCGTGAAGAGAGCATGGCCACAGAAAACATTATCGCTTGGTTGTTTTTAAAGTGACAATTCTGGGAGGAAGGCTTTTCATCACAGACTCCCCCTGCAGATTTGTGTTTTTCAGAAATGCCTGCACAAGTTAGTATCTTTCATTTACTCCTTCAGGCACAGTGCGGGTACAGGGAAGCACTTAAGACATAAAGCATCCTTATTAATGGATACCCTTTAGCACCTGTCCTGCTCATAGTTGGTAAAAATACAGCCTGCAAATCCTTTTTTCTGCTGACCTTGCTTGCCAAGGATAAACAAGGATATTTTTCATCATTTACACAAATACATATTCCCACATCCTTACGTGACCATTTGAAGGGAGGATTTATGCCAGCAATTCAGAGCAAGATAACATCGCATGCCCATAGCAAATATTTTTTTACATTGATGTCACCAGTTTCTTAGTTGAATTACTGCTGCATGAATCTCCAGCTCTCCTCACATCCTCACAAGAGGATATGAAGTGTGGTTTGATGCAATCTTTCTTGTTGAGTGTATGGCAGATATAAGTATATGTGCTCTTTCTATCCCAGCCTATCTATGTGATTGGATTTCTGGTCTTTCTTGATCATCAATATTTATTGTGTACTTGTTTCAGCTTTTGAAAGTATAATTTCAGTCATTTTATCACTAAATTGGAATGTTTGAAAATAAATCTTTAAAAAATGTAACCTGAAATGCTTTACAGTCCTTTATATGCAGATACAGAGCACATATGGAACTACTTTCTGAAAGTTATTTTAGTTTTTAAAATGTGTGTATTGATTGCCTAGGGTTTCAAACTATGGCATGTATTTTATAGAACACTTATTAATGTAATTAATAGTCCTTTCCTCCCATATGTTTTTATGATTGTGTTCCCATATACATTTGCTAATGAAAATGGACTTTGCGTGGATGGCTGACAACTATCAGTAAGGAACTAAACCAGAGTTGTTCCAGTCAAAACTTCACACCTGGAACGATTGATTGGTGAGTTCCAAATTTAAAAAAGAAAACCAAAAGTCCACATAATGGTGGGGAGGGAAACAGGAATACAAATCCATTTCCATCTGGAATGGTGACCTTTTATCATATAGTAGTGATGTTTCTATAACTCTCAAGCAATTACTTCTGTGTTTCTGTATGTTCAAAACTGCCCTTAATATTTGAAATGTTTCCCTGATTGTGTAAGTGAACTGCTGGGTTGGATGCTCTTGTAAGATCTGAATTCCATCAATGCTTATGCCTTGCTGAAACAAAATGTATGCCCTTATTTAAAAAGCAATTATGACTAGCATTAAATGATTGATGGATGCCAGATTACAGTAGCATCAAGTACCTATTATCATTGAGATTAGTAAATACTAAGATAATATGAGATTTTTCCAAGATGTGATGCCCCTAAGAGTAAGACATCATTTATATCATTACCCAGATAGCAAAAAGTTCACACACAAGACTTGTCAAGTTTCTTTATCCTACCACAAATAATTATTCCTCTGCACCCCTAGGATCAAAAGCTCAAGTTGATTATTCTTTGTGGAATCACAGGGGATGAGCTAGCAGCTACTGAAGCCAATGACACTGGGTGTTGGATTACTCCCATGGGAGCTCAATGAATGGCTCTGGATTAGAAATACAAGCAATGTCAATACTCAGTAGATAACTACTGATGTAAAATTTTTTTTACTGAGATTTTTTTAAAAAATAAGGCTGCTCTAATTTCCATTCACATGTACAATTTTTTTTTTCTCTTGATTATGTTCAAAAGACTAACCAGATCTCAATTAATGTCATATTTATTTTCTTATTATAATGAACAGGTCTCCTATTATTTGGGTGAATCGAAGCTTGCCTTTATGGGGATTACAGGTAATGTGTGAATGGGCAATTTAACTATTTCCACTATAATAACTATAGACAATATTGATTTATAGCATTTTAGTGGTGCTAAGGGATACTTGGAAAAGTTGATATTAACAAAGAAATCTACCTGATGACCAAGTAATGTAAAGATAAGCTGATCTGAGCTAACTGATTTGAATTTATATGGCTTTAAAATATATTTATAAAGTATTAAAGCTTATTAAAAAATATTGTGAAAGTAGATAGCCTTTTGTCTTAGAATTATCAAGCTCTGTTGAGTCAAGTAGTCACTGTTTGCTCTAATGATGTCTTTAAATTTCATAATTTCTTACAGTTAGCTTTTGACATGCTCCATAGACTTCTTTCTTAAATATACTAGAAAGCTAAATTTACTTCATAATATAGAAGTCTACATATTTAAAGGAGTATGTCCCAAAAGATACACTACATTAGTGCTTTGTGGGTCTTAGAGAGCTTTTGAAGTTCAGTCCTCAGTGTCCTGGAGCCTGCTCATTTTAGGAACACTTCCGTTACTCATGGACAGTGCTGTGGGAGTTCTGCCTGTGAAAAGTGTTTTTCTACTCAGAACTCCTTAAGCTTCTAGAATGGTTATACCATTATATTCTTGCACCATACTTAGTGCAATACCGTTACGATATTGCAGGTACGTTTGTACCTCTATGTAACATATAATTTTATTAAGGGAAGAATTCCTTGACAAAAATACCTCTCAATGCCTTGCTTAAAGTATGCACAGTTTGACCTAGGCATTCAGATTACTGTATTCAATTTAGCTAAAAACTACTTAGAGATCTATTTGCTTATGGTTACCATCTTATTCTAATAAGTTTATTTGATAAACAGGAATTTATACATCTGTGTATGTATGTGTATATACATATGCATTCACAGTAGGGTGCATAGAATAGTTGCAAACAAAGATTTATTTTAATTGAGATACAACCTGAGTTTATACAAAACAGTAATATTTATTTGGAGAAACTGATACCGTCTTTTGATTGCATGTTTTAATAATTTTCCAAATCATAGCACCTTTTAAAATTCTAGCTAATGATATTGTGAGTGCAAATAGTGCACTTTTCTGACTTTTCAGCAGTAGTGAGCTTAGTTTAAAATTAGAAATCCTGAGGCTTGTTTGTCTTCAGGCTCCAGCTGAATTTGTACATCTTCTTTATAGAATATTCCCACAATATACATTAAAATACAAATATTTGCTATGCAAAGTATTTAACTAAGTTTTGTGGTTATTTAATATGTAGAATTTTTTTAATATTTTGATAGTTGACTATTTAAATGTTTTTAAATTACATAATATATATACTACATATAATATACGTGAAGGCTGATAATTTGAGCTCAGTTGCATTTAAATATTAAAATCAATAATGATTCATCTGTATTGTTTCTTGCTGCTTTCAACTTTCTGAATTATGCACAGTAAAAAAGTGTTGGTTCTTCCAAACATTCATAACGTCTTTACAGAAAAGTAAATAGCTGACTAGCTTCCATTATTTACAGCTTCCTCCTCCTCTCTCTGTCTCTGTCTCGTGAAAAGATCTCAGTACCTTTTCAGAACAGACAGCTGAAACTTGAGAAACAATCTGGCAGACTGTGTATGGAGCTCTCTAGAAACCATGGAAAGGCCACCCTGCAGGCTTTCTGGAGTCTTATACTTGGAAAAGAGCAATGAGACTCAAGTCACAGCCTGTGCTTTAGTCAGAAAAATAGAAATATTTAAGCTTCATGCTAAATGCTGTTAGCTGAGATGGTTTCAGAGGATGCATGGGAAAGCTGTTTTTTATCTTTTACTTTTCATTGTAATGCTTGATGTCGTACATACTTTAGAAGCCAGTATTAATACACATATTTTGTCACTTCGCTTAAGGTTTCTGTGGCTTTAATAAGTCTCTTTGAAACTCTGCTGCTGAGTTATCTAAGCTACAAGGTAAGTACTTTTAGTTACTTCCAGGCATAATTAATTACAAAAATGCATGTGCAAGCAGGAAGTTGAGAAAAACACACATATAGAGGACAGTATATTGTCACAGGCAGCCCTGTTCCTGTTTCCCAAATTTGTGTTCAAACAATAACATCTAGAAAGCGGAAGTAAGAAATGAAATTTCCATTTTTTTTCACTGTCGACTCACACATTGTGGCCTTGATTTTTGGATACTGATTTTTCAAATGTACAGTTTTATATGTCTGTCCATAATGCAACGGACATGATTCTCATTGATGTCAAAGCGGTAACTATTCAGTATCTATAGCTCACGTTTCAGGCCTCTAAAACGGCACACCGAAATGCTCATGAAGTGATTATGGCATAAATGTTTTCCTTAGCACCCAATAATGCTAAGACGCTTAAAACTGTCTACTGTCTAAATACTGTTCTTCTTAATCCTTGTAAGTAGCATATACTATTTATGTGTTGGTGGTTACAAATGCAGATCAATTATAGACAGAAGCAATCCAAGATTAACACATTTAGTGCCAAAACAGTAAAGAACAATCACAATTTGTAGTGGTCCTGAGGTTATTGGGCAGCATTTTCTCCCTATCCATTCTGCTTGTGGTCTACATCAATTTCGATGAGTACAGAAGATGAGACAAATATTGGCAAGGCAGTCCCATAAGAAGTTACTTATTAGTGTGCAATGGGCATAAAGCTCTGCTATCCTGATTCGCTGCATGTACCTGTCACAGAAGTAAAGGCAATTTTATGATAGCTATATTTCCGCTGCCCATAAGGGATTAAGAGTAATGTAAGGAAGAATAATAGTACTGAAATGTGCTTTGGCAATCTAGCTGATGCAAACACTTCCTTCCCCCTGGTCCTGTCCTCTTACTTACAATCTGGAGATGTCATGATAGAACCATTTACCCCAGTTTTACACCAGTCTTAGGAAACAAAGAGGCCATTACTTTGCCTATGGAAAGGCCTTTCTGCACAGGCAGGATGATTGAAGGAGCCTTGGCTCATGTAAATCTGTGACAGATTACCTATGTCATGCCAACATTTCCAAATCTTACAATTTAGGCACAAGTCAGAGGATGAGCCAGGAAGAAAACAAGAAAAAGATGATTGTGTTTGCATTTGTATGCACACTGCTAGGATTTCACAAATAACTTATAAAATAAATAAGGCAGTCATTTCAGGGAATACTCCAAGAAATTTGCCTTTCTGATACTTGGTTGATGACATATGAGAAATGATTCAACATGCAGAATGGTAAGGACATAACAGTGTATCATGCTACTAGGATACGGTGAATTTGCATTTTTTATTGCTTTTATATGAGGAGGAATGCAAAGAACATAGCACTGTATTATACACTGATCACTTGGATCCAAGAATGAATGGTTTACAGTCTGCATTCTCACAGCTTAACCATTACATGGGGGTTTGCCCTTGGCCAAACTTCTGAAAGATATCTACATTAGAAATTTCCATTGCCCAAAACTCGTCACAAGCATCTGGCAATCCTACTATATCACTGGTGCACAGGCAGTCTTCGCTGCTTTTATCAGTACCATACATTCTCACTGCAAAAGGCAGTTTTGCAGAAGATGTGATGCATTTATATGTGGAAGCCAGAATCCTACAGCTGCGTGCATCGCTAAGTACTTGGAGCACATCAGCACAGGCGTTTTGCCTGAACAAGTAAATTACGTGACATTGCTTTTCTATAGTGCAGAAAAGAAAGCTCTTAACATTAAAAATGAGGAAATTAGTGAAAACACAGAATGGGTAAGTTGGGAAAATCAAATTTTCTTTTGATTTTATTATTCCTGCAAATAAAATCTCAGTTTACAGTCTCATAATTTCACTTCTGTTTACAGGGCTGCTTATCACATTAAATATTTAAGATTATTCAAGTATGCCTAACTCCCACCAATTACAATTAACATGGAAGACAATAATCCCTGCCCCATAGGTACAATGGCTTCTAGATGTGAAAAGTTAAAAATAGAAAAAGAATTTTATATGCTGTTAAGCTTGTATTTAATTTTCAGTGGTTATATCAGATGGTTATTTTAACAGGAAAGATTAATATGTCATTATAACTGAAAATATAATGCTGTACTGCAAATTCTTATAATACTGCCGTAAGATAAGTGCTATATTGTTATTGCATTACCTATGATGGAGTCTTGATATACAGAGTCAGTAAACCTCTCAGTCACTGAATTCTAAATACCTTCTTTTTTAAATATATGGATTTTCATCGCAATATTTAATCTTTCAGTCACTGCTCAGATCTGGAAAGGAAGTGTTATCCCTATCCTGTAGCTAGTAGTAAGCAGATGAAAAGATCAATACTGCTTTGATTGAAATATGTGGGAAGACCTCTAATCTCATGTAAGCAAGATCAAGTTCCAAAAAGCCCTGAAATGTACTGAAGCATTTGTGGCAGAAATACAGAACTTCGATTTCATAGTCGTAATTCACATATTAAGCATTGGATTGTCTTCCTTACGTCTGTCTCCGAAGGAGTTGGGAAAGACAAAATACAAAGTAAAGATAAAAGAAGATAAATGCAAAGGAAGACGGACTCACTATAGAATACTGCTATCTTTCCCTAACTTTATTTCATTCCTCTTTTTAATACTTACTTCTTAATAAGTTACTATCTTAATAGCAGGATTAGAATTAATAAAGAGAAATATCCAGACCACTGTGACTAACATGCAGAGGCTGACGAAACAAGATTAAGAGAAAATGAGCTGGT
This sequence comes from Chionis minor, assembly GCA_013398295.1. Classification (NCBI taxonomy): domain Eukaryota; kingdom Metazoa; phylum Chordata; class Aves; order Charadriiformes; family Chionidae; genus Chionis; species Chionis minor. Next base: position 241,193 of record VZSF01001879.1, read on the forward strand.
ATTATTTCTTTGGAAAATACAACATATTTGAATTCCTCTTTTACTTTATATTTTGCCATGAAGTTCTATCAGAAGGATGTACGGAAAGTGGATCATCATTCATAACAAACATTAGTATGGACTATACTGTGCACAGGGGTAATCAAAACAATTGATTTGATGGTAAAATCGTCTGAGCAGGGCGTGTCATTTGGATATATGCCTCTGCAACTCTTATGCTATACTAGGGCTTTGTCTCTAGTTTTTAGGAACTCTAAGACAATAGCATTAAGGTGAGAAAAACTTCGGCACAGTCAAAAGCTAAAGCACTGTAACGCAGGTTTTTAAAGATTTAGCAGCTTCTAAGAAAAAGAAGTAGAAATAGTTGCAGATAAAATAATTTGCCATCAGGGTAGTCTGTTACTCGTATGAAGAGTCACTGAAAACCAAGAATTATTAAAAAGATAAATTCCTTAGGACGGAAACCTCACCTCCTTATCTGTGCATGTAAAAATAAAAGCAAACTAACCTTTGAAGAAGGAAAAAGTAGAGACAAGATGTCTCTGTATGATGCCAAGATACCTAAAAAGAAGAAAACAGGAGCATATTATTCTCTGAAAAAAATGAAAAATTAATTTAATGAAACTCTTCATTAGCTGAGAGAATGCATTGACTAGTTAATGCAATTAGAATTCTTCATTTGAGCTGTCTTACTAACTAGGTCATAGCGAGGAAATATACGGTCATATGTCAACAGAGAACTGATCTAGAAAAATACAGACTTAAAAGTATATGTTTTTACCTGTAAGGTGCATCATGATAAACAGTAAGAGAAATAGACCAGAGTAGCCCATATTCTATATTCACACTTGACATTTGTGTTTAAATCTGAGATGAATGATCTTCCTGAAATACAGCTAGTGGGAGAAACTCCATATGTGGCATTGGAATATCACATATATTTCTCATCAGAACAATATCTAAGCCTACTGTGACATGGTGGTTTTTTATCCTTTTCTTTGAAGGGAAATATCTGGGAACAAATTCTGAGAATACCCTTCCTCCTGGAAATAATTAATGCTGTCCCGTTCATCATCACGGTAAACATATTCGAATTAATACATTTGCACATTGCACTTTTATAGTTGCACAAATACTGTTAATTCTAATTGAAGTAAATTTGAATCTTATGTGGATGACAAATTTGTGCCTGTGAGAACAGAAATTTATGAACAAGAAGAAGATAGTTTGCTACTTGAATGAAGTAGTAATACAGATCATTTCCATCTGAACTTGAGGAAGAACTTTACTTTGAGGATGGCAGAGCACTGGAACAGGCTGCCCAGAGAGGTGGTGGAGTCTCCAACTCTGGAGACGTTCAAAACCCACCTGGATGCCATCCCGTGCAACCTGCTGTAGGTGGGTTGCTGTAGGCAGGGGGGTTGGACCAGATGATCTCCAGAGGTCCCTTCCAACCCCTAACATTCTATGATTCTATGATTCTGTAATCACTTTCCTCTTCCTCCCTGACAGGGGACAAAAAAACCCCAAACGCTCTAACTCAAACTACAGCACAATCAATAAAATAAACCAGCTAGATACAAAAATCTAAGAATCTATGGTTTCTGCCCTGAAAACTGACTGTCCTTATTTTATCAAATTCTTTTACATTCAGTTCATCACAAAGAAAGAAAAAATGTTATTTAAAGCCATATCTCACACTGGAAACACATTAATAATAAGTATTTTTCCCAGGTGTTTCATTGCTGCTTGAATAGAAAAGCTCTATTCTTGAATAGAAAAGCTTTTAATGAATTTGTTAATTTTTCTTTCAGATTTTCTGGCCAGTCCTGAGAAACCTGTTTATTCCTGTATTTTTAAATTGTTGGCTAGCAAAGCATGCTTTAGAGAATATGATTGTAAGTATGACAAAGAAAATAACTATTTTAGAGTTTCTATTTTTTTAGTACGTTGTCTTAGTGGGATTTTGGCAGTACAGTTCACTGTCTGACTTTAATAGGAAGCTAACCAGATCTGTTAGGAAGCTGATCAGATTATACAAATGGTCAAGCATTGCTAAACTGCTTTCTACAACAAAATCAGCAAAAATTAAGACATCAAGTGAAACCTCAATTCGTATAAATTATTACCATGCCAGTAAGGGAAAGTTGGAGTGGCTGGTTCTTTTGCTACTCTTCCATTCACACACAATTGTAGGGAACTCAACTGCTATGCCTTAATTGGTCCTTGCTGCCTGTAATTTGTAAGATAGACATGAGCAGACAGACCTTAAGGCAGCTTGTAATAGTACCAGAATTCTTCCAGGTTGAACAAAGACCTAGTTAAATAATCACAGATTCACAGCTGGCTCTTTTTCACCCCTCTATGTTATCAGCAAGTTCTAAGTGCATTTAAATGACTACATTTTATCAGGGCACTATATAATTCCTCTATAGAATCAACTCTATGCCTTACTAATTCAAAACCAAAAATAACACCTATTTTCCATTAATATAGAATGATCTTCACAGAGCCATCCAACGCACACAGTCTGCAATGTTTAACCAAGTCCTCATTTTAATATCTACTTTACTATGTCTTATCTTCACTTGGTAAGTGGCCAAAATCCCTCTGGTTTTATTATATATACTGGCTTTTCTTCCTTTATTACATGGTGATAAAACAGACATTATGGAAATCATGCACAGAAATAAAAAGAGTAATATACTCGCAGTGAAAATGTTAACTGGCGGCTGGTACTAGTGGGGTCCTGATACACTGGGTTTGGAAAGAGGATGTGTATGCATGAGAAAGGGAATCATTCTCACTCTAAGGAAAGAAATACAGGTGGTGAAAAAACACAGGAGAAAGAAGTGGGTGAAAATTTTCATATGTACCAAAAGTGCAATCTCAGCAAAAAAGTCATTCAAATTTGAAAAGTACCAACAGAAGTACCTATACTAAGGTCGCCTTCCTCTGAGTGGTGAGACAAACAGAGAAGATCAAACATGCAAGATCTCAGCCTTATAACTCTCATGACCAAGGCAGGTTCCCGTAAGGAGTTCAGGGGACAGCTGTTAATAATCTAGATTACAGAAAGTGTAGACTTCATTAGTCTAGATTGCAGAAAGTACTTCATGGTAGGTTCAAACAACTAAAATGTGTTACTACAAAGAACTTTTTGCTGCAAGACCTTGGAAACTTAAATTTACAGAGTTTGGGAAGCATGGAGAAAAATCTGTTGAGGGCATTAAATAGAGACATACTTGGTTAATGAAATTTACGCGCTGCAGATGATTGGAGGCTAGGAAAAGATCCACAGGAAACACCGCTTGATTGCCTTGTTTTTATACTATACCGTTAGGGATCTGCTGTTGGCCAGGGCTGGAGACAGATAAAGTAGGCTACTTAAGTCTTTGGTCTCACCCAGTTTGGTCATGCTTATGTTTGTATAAGTGGATTGTGGTTATAATATAGATTGGTAGCTTACTTAACGTACAGAATTTTCTCAGCTGTAGTGCCTGAGAAGCAAGTGTCATATATGGGATAAAAAAAAAGTAGAGGGAAAATATGCGTGTTACAAGCCAATGTAAAAGGGGGCAGTGAATGGAGAAGATGATTCTGCATGGAAAGGCTAAATCACCTGTATTTATTTTGCCAGACAGGGTGGCATTTGGGTCAGCACACTGATAAAGTTTGGTCTGTCATTTTGGAGACAGTGATTTGATTTTCTCTTACTTTATTTCTCTAGCTTGTTTTTCTGATAGCCACTGTTATGTGCTGCCTAACCCTTTTGGTAGAACAGAGTAAAATAACACATGGTGTTTTCCAGCCTTGTCTCTCTCTGTCCTTTATTCAAGAACAGGAGTTTGTTCTAGCCAGGGGCTAAACCAATAGTCCAGTTTTACCCTTTGTCTTATGGCCACACAACTGCATAATGACAAATGCTGCCATTTTAAATAGTAACAAATTTTTGTGAGATTGAATTTCCTATTGCATATGACGGCCTTTTAAGAGGAAATTTTATGTGAATAAGGACTACAAAATTTGAACTGGAATGCATAAAATTCTGTCACTGTAACACTTGGATGTTTTCAGTTGGCTCTGATTTTGCTTTTTAATTTTTTACAATACAAAACAATTGAGTAGATACGCCTTCACCTTTTTTACTAACCAACTTCAATGGTTTACTGAACTGCTGAACAAAATATATACCCAGTTCTCACTGAAGTAAGCTAGTAGCAAGAATGTTTCCTAAGAATTCACTGTGATAATCCCTGGTTCAATAAGGTATAGAAGCTGCAGCTAAACAAAACAACATGCTCACCACCAGGCCTTTTGATAACTGAAAGTAAAACATGCAGAAAATGGCAAGCTCACCTACAATAATTATGTCTGGCATCAACAGCCGCAGATACCAGCTCATTATAGATCATTATATACTGACCTAGTATCGACCCTGCTAGACTGCAAAATAAGCTAAATAGGATGAAAACACCCAGTAATGCAATAACTAAGGAAGTGAAGCACTTTTGGAATGACTAAGAATAGTTGTATGAGCATCTGCAGCTTGCCTAAGACTGGAGTTCTGTTTTGGCAATTGTTACTATTGCTTACTTGAATACACATAATGGCATTTTTACACATTTTTCCCTGTCTATGTATGATTTTATAGTACAGAATATACTTTTTAAATGTCAAAAAAATTCTCCATAAACAGCCCAAACCAATTAACTTTATATCTTTGATTATGTTACATATATGGTGAATTGAGACAGTTTTTCATTTTAAGAGACGTCATCATTTAGCACTTACATGAGTTTCTTCATGCTGAAAGAGGAGCAAAGTCCATTTCTGGAATCTGTCCACTTAAGGATGGCTTCCATCAGGCCGATGTTTCACATTTTCTGCAACAGCAAGCACTAACCAAATGTATTTCCCTCATACATGTATGGGAGCCAGCTCTAAGCTTACTGTATGTGTAGTGGAGTATAACACAAAATCTTGAGGTAGTAGCAGTCTGTTTTCATTACTATATTTTGGTTACATTTAGAGATACTACCTTCGTCTGCGAAGCTTCAGTAATGCAAAATTAATAAGCCTAGACTACTATCTTGAATAGAGGGCTTACGGTTTCAGAGCACTTTCCCCTTGGCATATATTCAGTACAATGGGGACATGCTCATGGTGTGCTTTTGGCATCACTTTTAACTGCCCTCACCGTGCTTCTCTGCTGAGCTTTAAGGTTAATGAGGTAACAACTTTCAGGCACTGTATGGATTAAATTGTAATACCTCAGCCCTTAGTTCCTGGTTGACAGGCTTGCTTTTACCATCTGCTTCAATTGGAATGTTGGTTTCTCAGTGCTTCTGAAGTCAGAATATCTTTACAACACAGGGTTCGGTTCAAAACCCTGCTTTTTTTTAATCAAACACATAGAAAGAGGTGGCACATAACTTTGTATGGGGATTGCACCATTTTATAACAAGTCCAAGATGGTATGAAACCCAGAAAGACTCCTCTTTCTACTTCCATTTTTAACCAGTTCAGTTAGACTGGTACACTGAGAAGGTAGAACGAAAGTGCTCTCTTACTGCTTCAAGTAAGACTGAAACTTTTTGTAAGTCTTCTGATGATTATTTCTGTGAGAAAGTTTAAAACAAATAAATGCTGAAATATAAGTACTTCCCAGTATTAGTTCATGTCTAAAAGATATGCTCCTCAACCAATTTTTCAGAATTTTGGGTATATTTTTAACATGTTTAAAAGTAGGTTTTTGCTAAGGTGCAAAAGAGATTCTTTCTTTACTTCCCTGTTCAATAACAGAAACTTATAGTATACAGAGTACAAAATAACTGGATAGGTACAAGCATATTGGAGCTGACATGTCTCCACCGATAATTCTGAAAGTACAATTTTGCTGCAGGATGTATATATTTTCTGAAAGCTCATGTGTTTACAGAGTAAGAGGATATTTATATCAGAAGCTGCTTATATCTGATCTTTGTGTGGATGCAAGTTCAGTGAGCAGGGATGTGCCACTGCCATCTACCTGTCTAGCTAGAACTGAAATAATGCTCTCTCCAATATGGAAGAAGTGTTCAGTCCCAGTCACTTATAAGTGCCTTGGCACACCCACAGCCCTGGGGAAGAACCTCCTGGTCTCCTGATGGTTTACAGTGGAGGGAAAAAATGGTATGTCTTAGCCCAGTACATTTTTACTTGTTCTTCTAGTGTGTAGACAACAGCATTGCATTTGTTACCGTTTGACTGGTTGTCTTTCTCAACAGAAATTTACTTTAAAGATCAGTTTGAGGGGTCTGTGTTATGTACAATACCTGCAAGAAAATGGCATATTTATAGAAGACATTTTTTAAAAATTATAAATGCATAAAAGGAGCTCATCTTTACCAACTTTGCTCCTGTCTGCATATAATAAGTATTTTCGAAATAACTTCTACCATAGCTAGCAGCAAAGCCTCAGAAAATTAATTAAATTCTGCCTCATGCATCGTCAGCAAACTCATCAGTTATATCTGCACAGCAGACTTTTCTAAGTGGTGATTACACATGTAGACACATTCCAACTTGTCTTGTAACGCAAGTGTAAGCTTTCAGATGAAAAGTTAAAAAAAAAATCTAATGTTTACAGCTAATTGGCTAATCTCACAATTTTTAGATATCATTATTCAAGCTGTACTTTGCACTGAGAATATAGTGGGATAAGGCTCCATCTGTATTTTTGTATACAGTTGTCAATTTTCAACATTATTACAGAACAAACAGTATTCATGTAACAAAATTTTCGCTCTATTCCATTCTTTGATTTTTGATGATAATTGTTTATGGATCTGGGGGTAGAACTCATTTGCAGATCTATAAATTCATGAAACCAACTCCATGTATCTTCATTTTACAGATTAATACAAGGATTTTTGTCTCTCTTCTGATTTCAAAACCAGATTAGGCTATCCAATAACTTTACTTTCTTTAAATACCTTGGGGGCCTCCTAACCAGAGCAATTATTCATATACTAAAAGATCTGTACTTCTATATGACAGACTGTTCAGCAGTTACTATTGATAGAGTTCTAGTGAAAGTTACAGACCTCATCAAAGTATATGTTGTGTCATTTAGCAAATGGATGTTTGCGCTTGTCTGTCAAATAGAATACTAATTGTTTCTGTGAACTGTGCAAGAAGATAAATAACAGCAAATGACTATTTCAGGCATCTTTCTGTGACACAGTGAATCATCTATTAAGACTTATTTACTTATTTTGCTTTTTAAATCCCTTTTACTCATTTATCACCAGTGTAGAATGATTAGCTTATGAAAAAGGTGGCTACAAACTGTTTGGAATGGATGTTTATTTTTTTCATACTAAACACTAAGAAGCCCACACAAACTTTGCTTGTGTCTTCATTAAAAGCTCACTGAGGTGAGCACCCTTCAGTGCTTTCAACATCAGAAACTTAGAATGTTTACATACACTAACTTACTGAATAAAAGTAATGTGCCAATACTGTAGCCTCGGTGCCAGTTACACATTCAAAATCTAATCTGGAGGAAACAGTATAAGTTGCTTGTAAGGACGAAAACAAATCCAGACAATGATCTAGTCCAAATAAGACAAATCAAGACCTTCAGATTTGGAACACTATGTAACAGAAAAAACCCCAACCAAACAAAAAAGGATTAATCTCGCGAAATGTTAAAGAAAATAAGGCATCTGAATGCTCCAGTTCCCTTTATTATCAATAGAGGCAGACACCTCAGAGGGCAATGCAGATCGGAAGGGAACTAAATTACCACATGGAGGTCTGTGCTTCTCTGCCCTTTTGTGTTGATTATATCAGGAGCCTACAATGGCAGTTGTCCAAGAAAGATGCCTGCCATTAAGTAGGAGTGTTGGTGGATTATGTAATATAAAATGGGGGGTTTGGGGTCCACAGTTCTTTCTGTGATGTTATGTTTTGCTGTATAGCACTCTCAGTGCTCAGGCCCAATCTCAGTTTGTGATTTAGAGAGATTTTCTGCATTCAAAAAAAGCAAAAAGTTAAACTGTAATTGTGTCATTTAGTTTGATCAAATCCAATGATTCTAAAGTGGTAAAGCACGTGAAGTCTCGGGATCCAATGGACTAAAGAGGAGCTGCAGAATTTAAATCCCAGAATATTATAGAACATTAAATGAAATTCTAAGTAACTGTAAATAATACAAAAGAAATTATCCAACTACTACAAGAATCCCACAAAATATTAAATTAATAGTGAATTTGTTTTTCTTTCTCTGAAAGAAAGCAGATCTGTCAGGAACTTGCTTGTTTCAAAAAAAGGATCTTTATGTTTTGAAATATTCCTATACAATGCTCTCCAGACACAAAACATAGATTTAGGAGTAGGGCAAGTAGTACATGTAGTACCTTCCAAATTCATTGTACCAACTTCCACCCTACCCTTCTCCTACTTCTTGATTGCTGGAATCAGGGCAGCATGTATTGGAAATTTTCCTGTGACTGTATACAATTAGAATTGATGTCTGCCTCAGACACTACCTTAACACTTCCTTAGGTGACTGAACAACAAAAAGGTTGTGCAGCCTCTAGAAGGTCAATAACAAAACATTTCTCAAAATATACATTTGTTATTTGCAAACAAATAATCTATAAATTCAGTTACAGTTTATCTGAATTATTGCCTTCTGGGAAGAACTGTGTTCATGAGCACAACAACATTTTCATCAACTTTGGTAGGAGAAAAACATGTTACATTCAGAGTTTACGTTTTCTTAGGTATAGAAATTTCTAAGATGGCTTTGCTAAAAATCTATGTAAGAAGCATGTGAAAAGAAAGTATTGCCACAAGTAGTTGTGAATCTCGATTATTTAAATAAAACATAAAATTCAGATAAAACTCTTACTGTTTCTAATGGAATACAGACATAGGGATGGGCCACACCTTTTTCACCTTTGTTAGCACTGGAGATAATTTATTTACATTTGTGTTATTAGTACTTAAGGGCCAAAGCCTTTGAGAAGGCTTGATAAGAAAATATAATGAAAAATTACAATGACAAAATGTAATAAAACCCCCAACTTAGAATCGTAGAACCATAGAATGGTTTGGGTTAGAAGGGACCTTAAGGATTACCTAGTTCCAACCCCTCTGCCAGGGGTAAGGGCACCTCCCCCTAGACCACGTTGCTCAAAGCCCCATCCAACCTGACCTTGTACACCTCCAGTGATGAAGCCTCCACAACTTTCCTGGGCAACCTGTCCCAGTGCCTCACCACCATCACAGTAAAGAATTTCTTCCTGATGCCTAATCTAAATCTACCCTCTTTCAGTTTAAAACCATTACCTCTTGTCCTATCACTACATGCCCTTGTAAAAAGTTCCTCTCTAGCTTTCTTGTAGCCCCCCTTGAGATACTGGAAAGCTGCTCTAAGGTGTCCATGGAGCCTTCTCTTCTCCAGGCTCAACAACCCCAACTCTCTCAGCCTGTCTTCATAGGAGAGGTACTCTAGACCTCAGATCGTCTTCATGACGCTCTGGACTTGCTCCATGGCCTTCTTATGTTGGAGAGTCCAGAGCTGGACGCAGTACTCCAGGTGGGGTCTCATGAGAGTGGAGTAGAGGGGCAGAATCACCTTCCTTGACCTGCTAGCCCTAAGCACCATGTCCACCCATCTTTCAAATACATCTTTTAAATTCCACCACTTACCTGGACAGCCTGTCCCAATGTTTGATAACCCTTTCGGTGAAGAAATTTTTCCTAATATCCAATCTAAACCTCCTCTGGTGCAACTTGAGGCCATTTCCTCTCATCCTATCACCTGTTGCTTGGGACAAGAGATCGACCCCCACCTCTCTACAACCTCCTTTGAGGAAGTTGTAGAGAGCAATAAGGTCTCCCTTCAGCCTGCTTTTCTCCAGGCTAAACAACCCCATTCCCTCAGCTGCTCCTCATAAGACTTGTGCTCTAGACCCCTCCGCCAGCTTTATTGCCCTTCTCTGGACACGTTCCAGCACCTCAATGTGTAACTTGTAGTGAAGGGCCCAAAACTGAACACAGTATTTGAGGTAGGGCCTCACCAGTGCTAAGTACAGGGGGACGATCACTTCCCTAATCATGTTGAGCTTCTCATCCACCAGCATCCCCAAGTCCCTCTCCTCAGGACTGATTTCAATCCATTCTTTGCCCAGCCTGTGTTTGTACTTGGGGTTGCCCTGACCCACATGCAGGACCTTGCACCTGGCCTTATTAAACTTCATGAGGTTGGCACAGGCCTGCCTCTCAAGTCTGACCAGTTCCCTCTGGATGGCATCTTTCCCCTCCAGCATGTTGACCACTCCACACAGCTTGATGTCATCAGCAAATTTGCTGAGGGTGCACTCAGTCCCATCGTCCATGTTGCCAACAAAGATATGAAATAACATCAGTCCCAGCATCAGCCCCTGAGGAACACCACTTGTCACTGCTCACCATGTGGACATCGAGCCTTTGACCATAACTCTTTCAGTGCGACTGTCCAGCAAGTTCCTTATCCACCAAGTGGTCCATCCATCAAATCCATGTCTCTCCAATTTAGAGACAAGGATGTTGTGTGGGACAGTATCAAATGCTTTGCACAAGTCCAGTTAGGTGATGTCTGTTGCTCTCCCCTTATTCTCCAATGCTGTAACGCCATCATATAAGGTCACCAAATTTGTCAGGCACAATTTCCTCTTAGTTATGCCATGTTGGCTGCCACCAATCACCTCCTTATTTTCCATGTGCCTTAGAAGAGTTTCCAGGAGGATCTGCTCCGTGACCTTGCTGGGGACAGCGGTGAGACTGACTGGCCTGTAGTTCTCCAGGTCTTCTTTTTTAGCCCTTTTAAAAAATGGTTAAAAAGACTTTTTTCTTGGATTAATGCCTTTGTTTATTTTTATGCAACTATTGTATTGTGACAACAAAGAAATACTACCATTTATACATTTATTCTGTTTTCTTTTTTTTTTTTTTNCTCAAGTCTGACCAGTTCCCTCTGGATGGCATCTTTCCCCTCCAGCATGTTGACCACTCCACACAGCTTGATGTCATCAGCAAATTTGCTGAGGGTGCACTCAGTCCCATCGTCCATGTTGCCAACAAAGATATGAAATAACATCAGTCCCAGCATCAGCCCCTGAGGAACACCACTTGTCACTGCTCACCATGTGGACATCGAGCCTTTGACCATAACTCTTTCAGTGCGACTGTCCAGCAAGTTCCTTATCCACCAAGTGGTCCATCCATCAAATCCATGTCTCTCCAATTTAGAGACAAGGATGTTGTGTGGGACAGTATCAAATGCTTTGCACAAGTCCAGTTAGGTGATGTCTGTTGCTCTCCCCTTATTCTCCAATGCTGTAACGCCATCATATAAGGTCACCAAATTTGTCAGGCACAATTTCCTCTTAGTTATGCCATGTTGGCTGCCACCAATCACCTCCTTATTTTCCATGTGCCTTAGAAGAGTTTCCAGGAGGATCTGCTCCGTGACCTTGCTGGGGACAGCGGTGAGACTGACTGGCCTGTAGTTCTCCAGGTCTTCTTTTTTAGCCCTTTTAAAAAATGGTTAAAAAGACTTTTTTCTTGGATTAATGCCTTTGTTTATTTTTATGCAACTATTGTATTGTGACAACAAAGAAATACTACCATTTATACATTTATTCTGTTTTCTTTTTTTTTTTTTTTACCTTCTATTGATAGCGTGGCATTTGTCATAATACATTTTTAAAAGTATTTTTACATGTTTAAGTTCAAGACTTCAGATTTTAAAAAAGCATATGGGTGATTAGTGCTGTTAAAGAGTGCTGCTTAACAAGTACAGGATAAGGATGTATGCTACGGAAAAACTGGTTAGTTGTTTGTGGAAGATAGAACAGAAATCACGCAGAAGTATGAAAGCCCAATCAGAAGTTTTTTGGCTACCCGTCAAATGTGGTTTCTATGGAAACCTAGATAATTATGCAGTGATTTTCATGCTATTTTAGTTATTAATTTGGTAGTGACATAATATTTCCTTTGTTAATGTTTTTAGACATTTCAACATATTTGTTTCTAAAATAATTAAGTCAGCATTTTGTGCAGCTTGTGAGATACTGTATCATCATACCGGTAAAATAAATCTTAGGTTTTGCTTTGGTTTTGGGAGGACTTCAATAAAATCACGTAAGGTTTTCCTTAAAGGAGCAATTTGATATATAAAGTAAGTGTTAAGACTCTCTGTCTTCCATCTCTTTCATTTCAGGAAGGCATTACATTTCACATGCTTCATTTTATCTTTGCAGTAAAATGAAAAATCTGATACTCACGTGGTGTCTTTGAGAATGTTATATGATTTTAAACAGTAGCAAATAGAATGCCATGTGTAACAACAGATGACTAATTATGTTGAGGATGTTACCTCACCATTTAAAATTCAATGCCTGGCAGCAAACCATCATCACTCACAATTCCTGGCTCAAAAATGAAGTTGTCATTAGCATGCAGACTTAAAAACAAAATAAAATCTTTCACTGACTGATTCATTAAGCTGACAAACTATTTATTTTACTTTACTAAAATTTGGTGTTTGTGGTGGTTTATGCTAACACATTTAAATGTATTATTAGATGCCATCAGTTATTTTTGTTCTCTGATGAGCAGTACTTCATTATGCTGTTTTGTGATCAGCATAACTCTTCAGTGATTTGTTCACTTTTATTGTCTGTTTCATATTCCAACTGTATTTTAAGGGTGTGAAGTTTAACAAATTTCATATTTCTCAAATCAGAAAGTGAAGAGTTAAAAAAGCTGTTGGTACAACTTTGGCCATGCTAACAGAAGCTGGCACCAGCCACCAGTTCTCTCACACTCTGTATTGGGCATAACTTCATGGAATACTGAAAGGACATCTCAGAGGCTTTGGCAGAGCTAGGGGTGTGATATAATATAATCTAAAAAGAAGACGGATTTTAGTGCATTTACAATGGATTTTAAAAGAAAAAATTCTCATTTTTCTCTTCTGTATACTTGGTATTTCATTACCAAATATTACAAGAAATTAATATAATGTTTAGACAGATTTTTTTTTTCCAAACAGGTGAAAACTAGCAGTGTAGACAGTCATCTAAACATTGTATCACATTTGACTAATAAACAAATATATGTAAAAGTTAAATGTCCATGGAGTCCTCTAACTCACCTGTGATATTCTTTCCATTAGCAACAGGGGACCCATGCCCCATGCCAGAGCAGTCACATGCCAAAATCACTTACAGAGCTTAAATAAAGGAAGTTAAAGAATTTAAAAGTATGATTCATTACAAAAATGTTACATGTAAACTCAATCTCTGATAATTGCTTGTGGACTTCAACAAAAGTCATTACAAAAACATACAGGCCTGTCAACCATTTGACCTAGTCACAAGAATTAAACATCAACTTGATGTCAAAGAGTGTTAAAGATTAATTGCTAAATGGTATCTCAGCTCCAATAAATTTGTATTTCTAGCACTGTTAGCAGATGTAATTTTCCATTCCTCCTCTCCAGAAAGTGAAAGTCTGTAAATAAAGACCCTTTAGGGTATAATCCAAATAAACAGTGCTGTGATTAATGAGTTCTGTACTTCTATTGGCAATTAAAACAATTTCTAAAAAAAATTTGAAAATAGTAAATTATATTGAGTTTTGTTATCTTTCAACCTTAGTAAAATATCTAACTCACCTAACGTAAGCTTAAAGTTGAGTATATGCTCCCCTTCTTTGCAAAAACTCAGCTATATTTTTTATGTCTGTGGCAGTTGTACATTTCTGCAATATAGATGAAAAATTATATGTACTGTATATTACAGTGGAAGTCCCTGAGTCACAGCAATAAAGAAGAAAAAATAATTGATATTCATTTAGTAAACGCTTACATACAAAGTGTGGGTTGACTTTACAGACTGAAAACTCAACAGGCATGAAATCAAATTGTCTGTCCCTTTGGGCACAGAATACCATACGTAATTACATTTCACAGCAAAGTGGTATGTTTACTAATATATTACAAAAGGCGTAGGAGATCATATAAGGCTATTTAAAGGTATCCGATACATTATCGTCTCCTATAATCGCATGGATTCTACTGCTTTGCTTAACTCTACAGTGTAAGGACAATACTCTTCATGGCATCCCCATTAAATTTTGAGTTATCTTTTCATATTTTCAGGGCATCTGTTATTACTTGCTTACATTTATAACGAACCTTAGTCAGCTGCTGAGAATGAGTACTTAATTTGCTTTTCAGCTTACAGTGTGTTGGTATCAATAAATTAAATACAGTGCTATATTTTGCTTAGTTTATTTAGTTTGTTATCATTAGTGGTGAGCTGTAAAAACAAAGTAAATGGAAATACTTTGTGCAAAGAAGTTCTAAATAAAATTACTGATGAGAAGGCCTGGCTACATGTGAACATGTATGTACATTTACTAGAATTGGATAAATATGGCAAAAAGAATGATTTTGAGGGTCATGTTTCAACTGTACTCCTTTACTTGATCTCTTTTTGTGCACTTTGCTAATATTCTAAAACTTGAAAAAAAAAAAGGTAGAAGATAAAGATTCAGCCAACTTTAAGGCAAATGTGAAATACTTCAGCTTGAATACTGAGAGCGGAAGTCTAATTTGAAGGGCTGTAGTGAGTATGTAGTAAGAATAAAATCTTACTGAATATTCTCCATATGCTTAAGCAATCAAGGGGAAAATATGCCAGACAAAACATGGCAGAGATTAACTATATAGTGTGCTATCAGTCCTGGTAGTCACAGTAATCTCCTTTCTTCCTCCTCCACTGCCTTCATCTTTCCAGTATCATGATCATTAATCCCATATTATTTTGCTGGCTACTTGAATCAGCTCCTCTCTTCACTCATGTGTCTGCTATTTTTTGGTCATCGTGATAAAACTGGTGCTCTTCCTTTAAATGTTGAGTGTAATCAACTATGCTATTTTGAGAATGTAGCTTGCTGGGATTTCATCGTAAACCATCATCATAAATGGACTTGTGATTGTTAAACAGTCACACCTCACAATTCAGAATTTTCCTATGAGGTTTTGGATTTTACTGATTTTTAGAAAGATTTATATGCATAGATCCATTTAAATTCTAGCCAAAGAAATTATCAGACTTGAAGGTTTTTCTCCAAGGAAACACATGGTCAAAATGGGTAGCCCAAAGAAGAAAACTCAGATGGAAGTCATAAAAACTTATGTCATCACTTTCAGCTATTGTAAAGTTCATGCTTTTTCACTCAACCAAAACATTTCATTGAAAACACCATTAGGACTCCGCCAGTTTTAATGATAGTGAGAAGCGGGAGGAGAATGGTGATGAAATCATGGAGCTTGCTGATGAAACCAAACAAGACATAGACAGTCCAAGGTATCCCAGTCTTCTGGCTCATAGCTAGAAGAATTGCTAGGTTTCAGAGCAGCTCCTCAAATCATAAAAGAGCCTACTTCTAACATAACGTAGGCTCATGTGTAGCAATACATATGACAATGTATTTGCTTTAGTCTCCTAGCAGTTACCTCCTGCAATTTTCACCCCACTAGACAACTTCTATTTAACATTTACCCCCTTTCCGGTATTTTGGCAAACCTAAGCATTAAGCCTCATACTTAATTATATCTTGTTCATAGGCCAGTTGTTTCCCTGGTCGTTGCCTAAACAAGTTCTCTTTAGCTACGTCAGCAAGAGGGCAACTTTGAAGTAAAGATACCTTTCAATTAGGAACACAAGCAAGAGAAAATTATTTATGTGGCACACATTTTCACTTATGCTTTTGGTTTTTTAATAAGAAATTATTATGAAATAAAGGAGCCAAAGCGTACCATATGAGTATTTTTTTTAAAAAAGGGAAGGATATACTTTAAGTCACATTGTGGTTACCATACATCCCTTTGTATCTTTTGCTACTTTTTTCAGTTAACTTTCTACTCATTACGAGCCTATAGATAGTGTTCTAAATAGACAGAGACTGGTCATCAGTGCGATACAGCCACTCATTTAACCAGCTTGATGGACTCTACCCCTGTAAAGCAGCAACACAGTGTATGCTTCCGTTTTGCTCGCTGCCTGTTTGAACAATGTTTCTCTGTCTTAAGAATATCACTGAATGCAGCAGCTAAATTGAGGACAAACTAATAGAAATGCACATGCATGGGATTTAGTTCTGTTGCCCCGATCCAGCAAATCCCACTGGCAACGCACAGAGGTACCTGTGTAAATATTGGTCAGATTTTCTCCACTGTTGCTTAGACTGCAGTCATCCTCCCACTTAATAATCAATCCTTCCCTTGTCACTACTGTCACAATCTCAAGAGTTCTCCACTAAAATAAGGAAGACGATGACAGTACCCCAAGACTGGAATAAGCTGGCAAGAGCTGAGAGGAATTAAAGAAATGAAGCAAAACTGTATCTGATGTTGGCAAGGAGACTACAGCTTTGAGAGTAACTAGTGGCCTTTGTTCTTTTCTATGCAGGTGACCTCACTGGCAGAGGTACCACCACCGACAACACCTATGCATATGAAAAATTTAAATGGTGCCATATTTGTGCACATAACAACAAAAATATTGACGGGAAACACTCATAGTGATAACAGAGAAAAGACCATCGATGAGTCAGTGCAGTGCAGCTTGAAATGCGAGAAGCATACACCACTGTCTGTCTGTCTGATCTGACTACAGCCATTTACCTTAAAGACTCGTTCTAAATTTAAGTTTTCCAGAATGGAGAACAATAGAAAGTTTCCCATTACCTAAATTCCTCACCCATGAAGGTGTGTTTTATCCAACATCCAGAGATACAGAAAACAGATATGTTCATCTAGCTTCTAACTTTGAGAACTTTCAATTATTTTAAAAAATACTAGAGAATGTGCTTATGTTCATTATTCAGAATCTTGAAAAATTATTTAAAAGACCATCTTTAGTTTATAAAAATACACACGTCTACTTAAAAAGTAAATAATAGTACAATAATAAAAGTCTAAATGGAGCTGGTTGGATCCTTAGGTTATCATAAACCTTTTGCATTCACTGATCTATAAATATTCATTTGCAGAATTAACATCTCTTTGGAAGTGTCAACACTGTGCAATAGAAGGTGCACAGCAGATCTCTATCTGTATTCCTACGTAATTGTAGCATTTCACAGTGGTCTTCAACTGAGCTTCTCAAAATGTTCAAGTTCATCATGTTCCATCTGTCTCCTCTTCATATCTGCAAACCTCTCTCCTTTGTTCTCATAAAGATTATATAAAGCACAGCAAGCAGCTGCCATGAGAAACAGACATTTCTCATCAGTTTTTAGCCTACCTGTCTCAGTCTTCCTATTTATTCACCCTCTAGTCTTCTAAATGTATATTCTATTGTTCTTCTCAAAAAGTGCTTTTCTCCCTTTCCAGTGCCTAACAAAAGAATCCATAAGTTCAGTAAACATATGAAAAGCTAGATCTAATAAATGATATTCAATGACTACTTTTTCTTGATTTGGCTATACATCACATACAAAAGCATTGCTATATGGAAAAAATCACTCTACAAGGTAGACTTACAGGACCTGCAATGAGAATTTGTGAGGTAGACTGTGCATCAAGGGGGCCTCAGAACCTATGTTGTGGCTCAGGAAAAGTTAGCTTTCTGATATTACTTCTCCATGTCTTCTAATGATGAAGAGTGTCACCTTTATCATTATACTGTGCAGCCCTTTTAGATAACAGGTGATGAAAACAAACGTGAATGAAAATTTTGGGGAAAAACATGAGCTTCACGCAGACGATGAGGATTGGCTGCAATAGCATATTAAAAGTGTGCGAGTGACATACAAATAAGGCAAGCAGGAATCAGTAACTTCCATGTCTACAAGTAAAATTCCATTCTGACTGAGCCTGGGTGTAGCTGCAACAGAATATATTTTTTATGGAAATTTAAGATGGAAAGGAAAAAGCCTACCTGTGAGCTTTCCAAAGGGCTGCACCCCTCATACCTATGGTTAAGGTGGATAAAACAAGTGTTATCTGCTCTGAATCACTTGCAAGTTTTAGACCAGCCTGCATTTACTATTGGTCTGAGTTTCACAGCAGGATAAGCAGTGAAAGAAAGACCATTCTTCCTGAATATTACTCATCTGTAAATTTCTGAGAAATTAGGGGTTTTTTTGGTGTTATTAACAAGAAAGTTTTGCAGCTGGAGGAAGGTAATTTGGTTTGTCTTGAATCAGTTGTTTTAATAGCAGCAACAAGAGCAGCAAAAAAGAGTTACAGTCAAAATGCAAACAAATGAGAGGCTGTCAAGGAGATGTAAAAATGGATGGAAGTGTAAAGGCAAGTCCATGATGAGTATCCTTGAGAATCAAAAGAAAAGGCAAAATCTGGTAAGGAGAGAATTTTGACCACCAGCACTGAAGGAAATCTAGAAGGAAAATTCCAACATCCTATTCCACAAAAAGCCTGTTTTAAAAGGAACTAAGAAAGGTGAAGTTGTTGTGTTTTAAGTCCATGATAAATCAAAAGAAATGCTCAACAATAAAATTACATCCATTTGTCATTAAAATATGGTATGACGAGTTAGGTTGAAGATTAACAAAATCATTGTATCAGTAGCTTATAGACTATATCATAATACTGTAACAGTTGTAAGGTGGTAAATCATCTCAGACTAATCCTGTCTCAAGTGTTTGTAAAAATGTATTGAATCAACTCTTTTCTTAAACATTTATTTAATTCCATGGCCTAGCTTATATGGCAATCAAAATTTAGATATCAATCAAAACTAGATATGTTGTGGACAAACTATCCGAATAGACTGAAGCTAAGGTATTTTAGCACTACAAATGCGGACAAGGAGATGCACAAACTTAATAACCTGCCCTAAAGGAATACTAACATCGGGGATTTTCCAGGCATTGAAAGATATTACACATTTCAGCAAGGTCTGGAATGCTCTCAGTAGGCAGCTTTGGTACAGAATACATGTAAACATTATTGAGGCTACTTCAAGGTCAGGAATTGCAGGCTTGTTTACAACAAATAAACGTTTGTAATGAGACTGAGTGTACCTAGGCTAGGATGGACACAGCTGATTCAGCCTCCACCAGAGAAAGTCTGCTGTTGGACCACAACTCAGGTATGCATACTGAATTATTATTACAAGTTCTTTTAATGCAGGCAGTGTATTTCAGGGGAGAATCTTTCCATGCTGCTTCTGTTTATTCTTTTATTAAAAGTCTGCTGCTTCTCTCAATAGAAGCAGGACACTGAATTAGAGGAGCCTTCTGCCTGAATGCCTAAAATGTTGGCCATTTTTTCTGTGTTAGTCCTTTTAGAAACTTTAGCCATCCAACTTGAGAATTTTTTTGTCTTCTTGCCATCTCCCTCCATCACTATCATAAAGTGGAAAGAAACAGAATGTGTGTTTGAATTCAGTCATAGATGAGGAATATGAACTTGCATCTTCCATATCTCCAGTAGCGGTCTAACCAATAAGGATTACTTCCTTCAAAAAGGAGCAAATAATAAAAAAAAAGATAAACAGTTGTGCTTCCATAGCAGATATAACCTGATCTCAGAGTTTTAAAAGATTGAGTTTCCATTTCTTTACTACTATTGGCTTCTCTCAGCCAACCTTCTATGATTCAAGATTTTTTAAAAAAACAAATCTGATTACTAAAATCCAAGTTTAGTATGTTTAAAACCTGTCAAGTACCTAATTAACAACTTCTATAGTGGTTGTGCTACAATACCAGGCTTTGAAAATTGAATGCAATTTTCCATGAGTTACCTCAAAACAAACTTAAGTTCACGCAGATATCTAAACACAGCCCTACAGCTGGTTTGCATTTTTTAGGTTTTCTTCATATTTATAAGGATTTGTATTGCTTTTTTTTATTTATGTTAAGAGGTTAATTGTGGGCTGCGTTCTGTCACTGGGAAATGAAATATATGTATACCTGGTCCTAATCAATACATCTGTCTCCAATTCTCATCCCAATTCTACATGCTGGGTTAGCTTCTTACGCACATTTAATAAATATTTGGATAATGGATCTTTCAACTGTTAATTCAATTTGATGGAGGGAGCGTGGGTGGTTTGCATAACAACTGTTACACCCTTAAGAGTGTTTCAAAGCTATTGCAAGAAATATTAAGCATGATGTTTGAAAGCATAATGTACCGACTGTATTAAATTAGAAGTTTGCTTTTGAATTTTCCAGCGCAGCACATATAATTTCTTAATATTCTAAATAGATTACTTAATTATTATTCCTGAGAAAGGATAGGTATGTAATATTACCTAATTTTGTAACACCCTACAGGTGAACATTATCTGGCGTGAGAAGTGCTGACTGCATGATTGTATTTCCTGAATAGTTCCTGACTTCTTGTGTGAGCAGTCCAAAACCTTACACTCCAGCAGGCTCTTAGCTGCAACACTATTGACACACAGAAGTTGGAATGCCAAGGTTTACTTTGTTTTCCATCAAAGCTCTGAGGCAAACTGAAAGCATACAAAAATACAGATAGTTCTTTGGACTAACAGACTGAAGTGTGTACAGACCTTTTTATGGAAATACACTGAGCTGAATGCTGCCCACAGTGGGACTCCACTTGTGCACTTTCAATGATCGGAGTTGTTTTATTGCAGTTCCACTTCTCATTTCGCTAAACACAGCAGCAGAAATAGAAAGGTTCTCCCTCAGTTTCAACAAATATTTATATACAGTTGGTCATTTCATAATATCCTATTCTGCTTAGCAAGATGTTCTGCAGTTTCTGGAAGTCACATGGCTTACTAGAGAAAGTTTATTTTTAATTTGGGCTTTTGCAACCATTAGCTACATGTAAAGTACTGGTCTTTGGGGAAGGAAAATACTTAGACAGTATAGTTAAGCAATAATGATGTCATCAAACACTGTCATTTAGAGTAAAGATCATAGAATCATAGAATGGTTAGAGTTGGAAGGGACCTTAAAGATCATCAAGTTCCAACCCCCCTGCCATGGGCAGGGACACCTCTGACTACAGCAGGTTGCTCAAAGCCCCATCCAGCCTGGCCTTAAACACTTCCAGGGATGGGGCATCCACAACTTCCCTGGGTAACCTGTTCCAGTGCCTCACCACCCTCACAGTAAAGAACTTCTTCCTAATATCTAATCTAAATCTCCCCTCTTCCAATTTAAAACCATTACCCCTTGTCCTATCACTAGACTTCCTGACAAAGAGTCCCTCTCCAGCTCTCCTGTAGGCTCCCTTCAGATACTGAAAGGCTGCTCTCAGGTCTCCCCGGAGCCTTCTCTTCTCCAGGCTGAACAGCCCCAGCTCTCTCAGCCTGTCCTCATAGGAGAGGTGCTCCATCCCTCTAATCATCTTAGTGGCCCTTCGCTGGACCTGTTCCAACAGTTCGATGTCCTTTCTATGTTGAGGACTCCAGAACTGGTCACAGTACTCCAGGTGGGGTCTCACAAGCGCAGAGTAGAGGGGGAGAATCACCTCCCGTGCCCTGCTGGTCACGCTTCTTTTGATGCAACCCAGGATACGGTTGGCTTTCTGGGCTGCCAGTGCGCACTGCCGGCTCATTTTGAGCTTCTCATCCATGAGCACTCCCAAGTCCTTCTCCTCAGGGCTGCTCTCCAGCCATTCTCTGCCCAAGATATACCTGGAATGCAGAAAAAGGTGACCTTTCCACCTGAAGAGAAGTTCACAATTCATTTCTGACATGGTGGGATTGCTTTGTAGTGAAAGAAAGAGTTCGGCGCCCCTACCTCAGCTTTGTATTCAAAGTCCCATAGAACTGAAGAGTTTGATTCAAAGCCTGTTGAAGTAATCTGAATCTTTCCCTTCACTACTGTAATTCTGAAAAAAAAAAGGAGAGTTGTATGAAAACATATGCTGGTCTCTGAAAAGGAAATACTCTGGAAAACCAGAATTACACCTGTCTGATGAAGTGGCATTAGAGTTACAACAATATCTGAGATATTTGTTATAACGTTAATTTTGTCCTTGAATATTAAGAAGCCACAATGTCCAGCAGTATCTTGGTATCTTTTTTTTTTGTCCAGTTGTGAATACATTTCAGCAAGATCTGCTGCATTCATAGGATCATTTGTTACCAACTAAGAACAGCAAGTATATTTCTTTACTGACTGACTTTAAAGACAGCATAGCAACCTTCATCTTCTTTCTAATCAGCATTTCTCCCTCATTCCTTTCACTGTCTTGTGTGATAATTAAATTAATAATTTCTATGTTCTGGAAGTCAGTTATTCCCACTGCTTTAAAGCCTTCTATATGGAATGAAAGGTGCAAATTGGAACTTCTCATTGTAATTCTTAAATTTGATATATTATACATGATAAATTATACCAGATTCTGTCATTTTAACATTTTAGAAATTGCACATCTACTTAAACTATTCTTTTTTTTTTTTTTCTATTTTAATGCTGTTTATGAAAAATTGCTTTTCAGAAAATAAATGCTTAGAAAAAAACATTTTATAAAAGATCAGCATCACAGGACTTGGAAAAAATTGGAGCATTTGGTTTTCAGCAACTTAAAACCTCAGCTTCAGGATGTTTGGGCAGGATAGACATTTTATGATTGGTCAGAGTATTTTTTGATTGTCTCTTCAGTTTTTTACTTGCTGTAGTTTCTGCTCATCCCTTGTTCTCTTTTTTGCCTCTTCATTATTTACACAAGAATCAGAGGTTCTGTCAGAAAGCAGTAGGTTTTTAATACAGGGGTAAGATGGTTAGCAACACCTTCACTTTTTGTAGGATTGGACTACACAGCTGAGTAGTGTCTTATAAGAAAAGATAATTAAAATCCAGAGGACACATATTATCACTCGGAAGCCAACATACAATATTTCCATATATATCTGATATAGAGAATGAAAAAAAAAATCTACTCCAGTTATATCAGTATTCAATGCAGTTTTGTGAAGTGTAAATTGAATGTTTAATGGTTCTGTGTATACTGATTCTACAAGCACTGAGAATTGCTTTTCCAATAATGTCTGATTTTAAAATATGGGACAAAACTGCATCTGGCTCTATGTCAGTGCCCTGGAGAAGAGAGTACACCCCGCAGAGAGAACTTCCAATATGGAAAACTGTTTGCCTTTGTGCAAAGTAGGGTATTCTCCACATACAGCATTAGTCCTAACGTCACTGTCATTTTGAGGACTTAAGACTGGCACCAACTTAATATTAACATCTCTGGCAAGAAATGAGCACCTTTTGCCAATTTCAGGCAAAACCTCTATGCATTTATCAGACTTCTGAGAGATATTATATGCCTTCTAGAGTGAGACTGAAGTATGAACTGTTCTATAGCCACATTTTATTTTGGTGTAAAGACTGAGGAAGTTTCTTTAAACATCTTGGGTGAACTCTTCCAAATCTTCATATCCTTAAGCAGACAGTTACAGCCACTATAGTGGTAAAGTATGTCTCAAATGCCTGCCCATGTATTTCCTGGAAAGTTAACATGGTCATCTTCTTCAGTATTTCACTGTATTTGAATTTTACCCATAGGTATTTGCTACAGTTGACGATCTAGCAACAATTTTGCTGACTGATGGTTCATTCTAATTTTTCTTACAAAGAAAAAAATAATATCTGACAATCAGAAAAAAAATAAAATAATCAGAAAAAAATTAAATTTTAAATTTTAAAATAATACAAACAGCAGTTGGGGGTACAGAACAATCATATAATCATAATTTAATTTGTGGTTTGTTTTAACATCACCATTCTGTGGTAGCATATGTGGAAACTTTAAACAGTTTGGGGTGTGAGAAACTACAGGGAATGCTTACTTAATATGCAGAATTACTATTTTTCTGAGTTATTTCAGATGTAACTTCTGTAGCATATAAGCACTAAGCCCATACCACAGAATCTCACTGTACCTGGCAAAATTAATACCCTTTTATTTCTAGCTAGTCCCTGTAGCGAGCTATTTAAAACACAACAAGGTAATTGTACAAGTTGAAGCTCAAAGTTAAATTCCAAAGAAAACAATGCTTTTAGTTTCTACCTAATCCTGAAGACACATAAGTGTCTCTAACTTTTGGCTTCAGCCTCTGGTGCATTATTTTAGACTGCAAGAGGTTGTACCTGTAAACGTCTAAAATTTTCTCTAAAAAATAAAAATGTAGAAATCAGAAATATTTGGCAACAATGACAAAAATACAAAATTATATAAAAACAGATTGTAAATGACTGATGATAAATAAGGCTAGTTAATGTACAGTACTTGCAAATTGCTATCCAAGGGGTTCTTGTTATGTCTATTTCCATCACATGCTACTGCAGCATGACAAAAATCTGACTTAGTTTCAAGAGTTATTTTACTCTACAGGATTTATTTCTGTACTGCATGTGGACACAGGGTATTTACAAACAGTAGTTAGTTTGGCACATAAAATACTCGAGCAAACAAAGATTCCTGGAATTAGAAAGAAAATTTCCAGTAAAACACATTGAACTCTGAAAAGTTCAAATAATACTTAAAATAAACATGACTAAACGTCTGGGATTAAAAATGTTACTATCTTTATTTTTGTTTTTCAAGTGCAGTGGTAATAGAGTGTTTAAAATCACACTTCTCTTTTTTGTAAATTTGTAATAAATTTTCTGATAACTAATTTTGCTTTAGTAGACCCATGGTTTAGGTATGTGTGGGTTTTTTTAGAATACTAAATCTCGTCTCCATTAGACGAGATTTTGTTTTAATTGCTTATTTAGATCGACTATGAAAAGACAGCCCTGCTGAACTTACAGGAAACCTAAAATTGGTATGGAAGGTGCTGAATTGGGCCTTATGTTTTAATTAGGTGTTTCCTGTGTATTTATTATTACACTCCTTTATTTTCTCCACAAAAACAAGTTGATGTGAGCGTTGCCTTTGCTGAACATTCCTTTACTGCTTGAAATCATTATGTTTGTCCAGGGATGACCAAGAAAATGATTGTTTCTTCATGAGATGAAAGAGGAGGAGGAGGAAGCAAACAGGAGGAAAAAGAACATGAAGATAAAAATATCACCGTAATATATCAAAACAGCCAAAAGATCAATTCCAAGTTACTACATATTCCATTAGGTCAGGAAATACGAGAAAACAGACAAGAACTTACACTCTCTGTATTGGTAGATGCAGTATTTATGCAACTTTGAAAAAGAATGCTTGACACTTTGTCCTGCCCAAACTGTGACGCACTTAATTTACAAGCAAAAAATAAGTTGATACTACTATTCTTAAAAAGAATTAGGTTATATTAAAAGAAGTTAATAAGTTGGGGAGAGTGGAATAACAAATCTGTGTGGTCTTGGCTTCATTGACATCCAATAACATCACACTGCACACTCTGTGCAGTATAATTAGGTAGCCCAAATAGATAGGAGCATCTTATAGATGCTGAGTAACATTTCTTTAGAGACACTGGTGGTGAGATAAAAGTACATTATTCTTGGGGAAGGAGTAAAAGAGGTAATAATACATTTGGTAATGAGACTTCCATAAAGTTGTCCCTTGAAAGTTGGGTTTTTCTGCAGTTTTGTGATGTCTGGCTCTACTAAAACAAAAGGCAGAGCAGCAAAACACCCATTAAATTAAGACTTAGTAACCGAATTTTGAATTTGTCATTCCTTTGTTTTCAGTGTTAGTGCTTTAAGTAAAATTTTGTAGAATTGCAAATGAGGTGCAAGTAATTTTTGAGGAAAGAAATTAATTTGTTCAACAAGTTGTTAGAAGAGCTGAATTTCTGCTTCAGCAAAGAAAAAATAGCTCCCATGTCTTACTGGCTTTAATATTGTTAACTAAATGTGAGAAGCTCTGGCTCATGCCCGCTGAGTTCAACAAGGAACAGCTTGAATCCACAACATTTTGGATCAGGCACAAAATTATTCTGGTGACTTCAAGGAATAGGAATTTATAGGACTATAAAGGAGTACAGCTGATAAAATGAAATCTTATTCTCATTAAATTCAGTGGGAATTTTACTGTTAACTTAGAAAAGGCTGAAATGGTTCATGATATATTAACTTATTTCAATTAAGCTAAAGTATGATTGGGTGGGCTGGCTATGGAAAGCTCATGAAAAATAATAATAATAAAGAAAATATCAAGGCTTGACTTTTCCTACTAGTGAGCTATTAAATTTTTTTTAAGGTTTTACAAAAATTACAAAAAACGAAGAAACTTCTCATTCCTTGAAAATGTAAAAAAAAACCCTAGGGTACCAATTGTTTTTAATACTTTAATCCATCCTGTCAGATACAAAGGGTTAAACTGACCCTTATGCATATACAAACACCGAGCAATTTCACAGGGACTAGCATCAGAAAAATTACATTTCTACCAATGATAGGATCATGTATTATGCTTCAATATAAACCCATCTGCAGATATTTAACACACTTAGTGGAGTGGTAGGCCTGTTATGTGGGAGCCATATCACTGGCTCAGTATAATTGCTGTTTTCCTTGCCCTTATGACCTTAATTCCTGAAATCAAGATCATGTGTTTTAGAGATGTACCCACAAAAGACAACTAAAGAGAAGAAAATGCACCAAGATGATCAGGAATAATAGCAAAGAAGAATCAAAAAACCATCACCATCCTGCTTTTAAAATCACGTATAACTTATGTGAACAATGACTTTAAAATAGCTTTTTTTCTGTACTTGCATGCCCCTGCAGTATATTCCATTATTTCAAATTAACACTGGAAAAGGATTTAGCTGAAAAACTTCCTTGTCTGAGACCGAAAGAAAGCTTCATTAGCATAAGTTCTTACCGTCCTCCTGTTAATATTTTCAGGGACAAAAATATAATTATCCTTTCTGTCAAAAAAAAAAAAAAAAGAAAAACTGGGAACATAGTGAAATTATGAAGATCTAGATTACAACTCAAGTGAAAAATGTGGGACAAATTGGCTAGGAATATAAAAGTATCAGTTCTGACTGAAGTATGAAACTTATGCAAACAACAGCGAAAAAAACCCCCACCCTTTTTTAGAACATTTTGAGATGTGTGAAAACTACAAATGCTAGAACTGTGAAGAGGAAACTGGGAATTTGATCCATATGTTCTGGAAATGCCACTGCCCACAGCTAAATTATTTTTGGAGAACAGAACACAGAACAGAAGAACAACTGCTAAAGCTGTTATAAACACAGGGTCTCCCTGGTGATGCAAAGATCTTACCATGGCAGATACTAATGAGTGACTATTACCATCTGGATACCACATATGAAGAAATCGTCTTTGGCATGTTCTAGAATAATTACTAAGGAATACGATATTATTTACTAATAATCTCTCTAATTCTCCAAGGAGAAGTCATTCTGCTAACTCCAAGGAGAAAAAACACTACTCGGTTGTTCACACATTGATTTTCTTCATATAGGTGAATATAATTTAAAAGCCTGAACTGATCTAAGTAATTCTACTGTATAGGGGAATATCATATTTTAAGCTTGGGAAACTCTTTATCATGGTATTTTTTTCACAGTGAAATATTTTTAAAGTCCGCAACACATGAAGTATCAGTGAGACCTGTGGACAGATTCTGCTACTGCTTCTCAAAACCAAAAGCACATCATACTAATTCTAAGTTACTTGGGCTACAATTTACTTTTTCATAGGAATGTGTGACTGGAAGGAAAGAACTTAATTAATTCTGCTATCAAAGACAACCAAGCCTCATATTTCTCTTCTATACTTTTAGCAAGCAGATTCTTCATACCAGTTGGATCTTCCACTTTCTACCTGAAGGCTGACCCTGGCCACTTATTCCCCTGACAGTTCGATAGCCTGCAATTCTCACATTCAGTTTATTCTAGACAGTCAGAACCCATTTGTTGTAGTATGCAGTACATACTTTCATAACTAGTTCATGCTAGTAACCTGAAACGGAAAGGTATGGAGACCAACATAGAGAGCGATACATTTAAAGAAAACAGTATGTACGTTTTCTTGGCTGTACCAGCAAACTTGCCCTGAAAAAGTTAAAAAGATGTTTATAAAACATTCTGAATGGTGGCAACTGTATACCATCTGTTTTGTTCTGGTTTAGAAAGGAATTGCATCAATCCATAATGTTCTATATATCGCCTCTCCCTCACAACAGCCACTAAGCAAAACCTAGCAACAAAGTTGTGGCTATCATATTGAAATAATAAAAAAATGAGTTTCTTTTATTACAAATGACATTTGAAAATTATATTAATAGCACACTTCTGGTTTGATACTAATTTTTACTCTTTGAAAAAATGTCTTTGCTAAGCAATTTATGAATTCTGAAAATAAATAGTTCTGTGCACATATAATCATCAAAATTGAACTGACCCTAAGTACAGTTTTTATTTTTTCGTGTCTTTATTCATTCTTTTCTACATAGTATTTGTGGAATTCAGCATCTGGAACGAGCAGGAAACAGGTTGACTCTCTTTGACTCCCTTTATTTCTGCATAGTGACATTTTCCACTGTGGGCTTTGGGGATGTTACGCCCAAGATATGGCCTTCAAAGCTGCTTGTTGTCATTATGATCTGTGTTGCTCTTGTGGTGTTGCCCATACAGGTAAATGTGGATTTTTCTTCTCTTTAGAACTGTTTTTAAAACAAAATAATAATAACTGAAATTATTGTTACTATTATTATTTCATATAAAATGTCAGAAAAAATAACCATCTTCTGTATCTCCTAAGTCTGGTGGTTTTGGGGTTTTTTTTCTTCCTTTTTCCTTTGTCTGTTCTCCTATAGTCTAGATTTATACTAAAATAGAGAACACTACTAACAGTTTTCAAGTGCTGGTGAAAACTTTCTGTTCCTGTCATGTACCACAGAGCCCTTCCTTTGTCCTGAGATAAGGGTTTGTTATTAATGGAGCAATTTAAAAAACAACAACAGTAGCCAGCACTTTCTTTATGAATATAACATTTCCTCTGCAGGCTCTCCCTGTTCTAATCTTGTTCTCTCCACTTCCTCTCTTACTCTTATAGCTCAGTGCTAACTTGAAAAAAATCTCATTAAATCTGCAACTCAAGCAAATTTGGTTTACAGCTGTGTATGTCGGTACACGTGCACACACAGAGCCAACAGCACAGTTAGGAATTTTTGATGCCTACCTAAGTTTAGGACTTCTAACAGTTTCAACAGGAAAAGGCTGATTTATGAAAATCCAAGTATTTCAAGGAGCCAGTCGGTTTCATTAAATTTATATCAAACATTTTCCAGCTTATTAGGTGGGGCTTGATGACAGGAACCCTAAGATTACATGGGAAGCCCTGCCAAGCTGTTAACTGTTCCAGACTTGGTGATCACCTGGACCTTGTGCCACAAAAAGGGGATGTGGGGAAGCATTGTGCATACTTATCAAAGTTTATAGTAGACCTGCTAGACCATGAAGCTCCAAAGTTTTTCACACAGCCATAGTTTCCAGACTTGGCTTCTTTGACAGTGAACTAAAGCTTACTGTGAGCAGACGACATAGAAACCCTATGAGGTTATGAGCTCAAGCTTGTAGCATTAGTTTTCTTGAAATTATTTGAATATTTTAATTATACTTAAATATTTAATGTCTGTGTACACAGACATATGCACTAATACAGCCATATTCCCACTCAGTGGAAATTTAGTAAGGTATATATTCTATTGAAAACTAAAATATTCTTTGTTTAAGAAATTTGGAATTTTGTAGGAAGTAGAAATTTCATCTTTCAGGTAGTTCTGATATACGCTTCAGGCATAAGAGCTCTGCCGTACCAGTAAATAATCTGGAATCTATGGCCCTTTCACCTAAATTTTAATTTACTTTATTTTAGAGCTTTCTAGTGATAATGGGGCTTCATATAGTTTTCCATACACAGAATGTGGGAGGCAATCTCTTCTGAGCTTTTGTCCTGGTATGATATGAAATCAATTATTATTCCTGGTTCAACCTCTCCATCAATTGAATGTGCATGAGAAAAAGCAGCTATCACACAGTTAAATTGACCTCAGTATTAAATGCATATTACTTGCAAGAAGCTTTGAAATGATGTTTGCATGTTTTATTACAGTTCATTAACAACGGCACTGATTGTTACGGTATTCTCTTTAATCTAAAGGATTCAGACTAGTAGAGCTATGTTTACTGTTAGCTTGCGTATATTTTTCAGCTGGTAAAAGCAAATTTGCTATATTAACAGCTGCTGTGTATTTAAATCATATCTAAATTTATAAGACAGATAAGAGACAGAAGGTCGCCTTCAGAGCGTTATAAAATTTCTGAGAATAGTTATTGCCCAAACTAAGTAAAATGATGCTTCTATGTGGGTAACTACACTCACAGTATACACTGAAGTGTGTGAAAATTTAACCTTTCATTTAGGCATTTATGTCACAAGTAACTGGAAAAGAGAGCTCAGAGGTATAAAATAAATAAAGGAAGTACGGTACAGCCTTCATTCTTTTCTAAAATCTTGAGATTTACTGTAATCTCATATCCATCTAATGGATTTACCCTGCTATTTGTGTGTGGTAGAGACTGGCCCTACTGCCACGTTTTTCAATCACGCTATTATTTATCTCGCCCTCTTACTAGAGAGCTTTTTACACAGAAAAAGGCGTTGTGGGCTAAGGGCGTCTTTTCATAGAGGCATGAGATGAACGATTGAACATTGTTAAGTCGTGATACAGTTGTACTGCACATCTGCTTGTCTGTATTTCAGTGACAATTGGCATCTCTTGCAGTTTGAGCAGCTGGCATATTTGTGGATGGAGAGACAAAAGTCTGGTGGTAACTACAGTCGACACAGAGCTCAGACAGAAAAACATGTTGTGCTATGTGTTAGCTCTCTGAAGATTGACTTACTTATGGATTTCTTAAATGAATTCTATGCTCACCCCAGACTGCAGGTATTTACAGTGAAAAAAACCAAACTCTAAACACTGATTTTTTGCAGACAGCCTTCTGAAATGATTTTTAATTTGTAAAACTGCATTTGGGAATAGCTGACTGAATTGAGAATCTATAACTGCAAGAAGAAGCTGAGGTACAGTATGGAGACATTCATTTTAAATCGAGGTAAACAGACGAAATAGGTAGAATTACTGTCTTGTGGAATTATGCCAGTCCTTTCAGAAACAGATATTTCCAGTCAAATTCCTTATATTCTATCCAAATAAATGAAAACTGCTCAAATTATTTTTTTCTGTTGTTTTGGGACTGGATTCAAAATTCTTCACAAGTCAAAACATCTTTTGGTTTTCTCATTTTGCTTTGTTTTTTGCTAGTGCTAGGAATATTAGATCCTTCTGGAATTGTTCAAAGTAAGAAATAAATAGATGTACTTTAAAGGGCAAAGACCTTGGAAGATTACACATGAGATTTTCTTAGTATGCGCATATTCCCTAGCTAATGCAAACAGATGTCACATGACTTGTTTTGATCTTATAAAACCTTATTTATATGAGATAGCAATTTGGATTCATTATCATTAGCTTTGTTACAGACTATTTCTTTTACTAAATCTTCTCTATGTCTTTCTCTAAGTTACCTGTGGTGGCACGTTTCATTAACTAGCACAAAAAATCACAAAAATACAACCCTCAAATTGCTGAGCAGCAATTTAACAAATCCCAAATCCAAAATATTCCCCAAAATAATTAGCTAGTAAGAGGCATAAGCAAATGCACAAAGAAATCCAGTTCTTTATAGATACAAACACAAATTGAAACCCTAGTTAACTAGCCCGAAGAATGAGTCAGGCTCTGTGATACACTGGAGAAAAAGAAGAAAAGTCCTGTTGCTACTTACGTAGCCTAAAAGAGCTTATATACGTTCCCTTCATGACGGAATGGGAAGCTGGAGGATACAGATGATGCACTCAATCCAATGCACTAAGCTTTCTGGAAAAGTCTGTGTGTGCTAAGGAACACTTCTATGACAAGCCTGTCCTAAGCTCTCAGTCTCTCACATTCCATTTATCTCTCCTTTTCATATGTACACATATGTATACTACAGAGCAACCTTACGTTTCTTACTTTAACAAGGAAAAGCCTGTAGCACAGGAAACGGAGTTTGGATCTGCCCATTAATGTAGAGGAAAAAATCTGGGGGAAGACAGTTCCATGTTGATTGTTGAAAATTTCCTACATTTTCCAGCTAGAATGACGGAAATGTAAATAGTATCTAAAAGAAAATTATGGAAAAAATTTGCTCATATGGAAAAAACAATGTTTCTAAATGAGCTTTACTTGTCACCCTGGGGTCTTCTGTGAGCAGTAGACAACTGCCCAGACATTTTTATTAAAGAATTCAATATTTTAAACACATATATTCAAATAACTTTTGTCAATGAAATTTGAGAATTATAAAAGGCTCTTTTGACATCCTGAGTCTCTGTTGACTCATTGTCTAGCAACATTAAATGCTAACATAAAAAAATAACATGAATATTCCTCCTTATGTTTTTGACAGGACTATTATGTCGTTATTTTGTGTCCTACTGAGATGGATGCTCAAGTCCGAAGGGTGTTACAAATCCCAATGTGGTCTCAAAGAGTTATCTATCTGCAAGGTTCAGCACTAAAAGATCAAGACCTGTTGAGAGCTAAGTAGGCAAATATTTTCATTTACTTATGTTTCACTCATAGTGTTTGATAAGTTTGACAAAAAACAAAAGCTGTGCTAGAAGGAAAGCATCTATATTTAGAAAGCAAGGCTCTTTGATATAATTTGGTTTTCTTAATACCCGAAATTTTTGTACACTGTCTTTTCTGTCTCAGTTTTTAAAGGTATTGAAACTGAGTGCCTGTGATTTCTTCTGAAAAAACAGTACAGAAAATTCCCAAACTGCCAGGAAGGCTAGAATTTGTTTCTGTTCATTGAGTAAAGGTGGTAAATGTGATGGTAGTTCTCCTGACCAATTGAAGGGGAAAAAATGTAAACAAAAATAATTATCACCCTTTGAACCTATTGCACAGTTTTGTGTTCTTCCTAAGTTCAGACTGGCAGTATAAACAACTACTCTACTGTACCTCTATATACTCTTCTCTCAGGGCTTTTCTCTTACCACATACCTCATCACTTCTAAAAAATCCTCTCTACCAGTGAATGACATTAATCAAAATACATCAGTCAAACACAGTTATTCAATCCCCCCCACCATTGCTCAATCACTTGAAGGAATTCACAAAGCAATTAACGTAGGAGGATCATCTCTTTAAACTCTCCAAAGAGAGAGAAAGGTGATTCTTACCAAATAACTGATTTAACTTATCTGCATTGTTCTCTATAAGAATTTGTTCAGCAACTAATATAGATATCTAAAATTAAGCCAATACCTGTCTGAGTATTTGTGTCATTCATCCTTCTTTACCTCAGGGGAGTTATTTCCAAGAATGCGATCGATGAGAAGGCTAGTGAGCAGTGTTATCTTCTCTGCCACCAAAAAACCCCCCCACCCTACTCTATATCTGTTTGAAACTTGAAAACACAGTAAAACTTTTTTCAGGATTAGGAATTTTCTCTTAGACAGAGGTTCAGTTTTTTGCTTTCTTGCTGATTTCAAGAAGGAATTCACGTGGAGATTTAGCTGGCATTTATTCTACGCATTAGGAGAAGAAAAATTAGGCTGTTCCCTAAAGATAATCTTGAATTTCACTTATAATAACCTGGAGGTAGTCAACTATGGAACTGCAGAACATGTAATTGAATGTACCTGTCATAGAATAATTTTCAACCTCTCCTGAGGGAAGAAGCGTAGTGGGAATTTAATAGAACATTTAATATGAAACATAACCAAGTACCTAAATCATTTTCCGTATTTCTTTTTAATGAGAACATAACATACTGAGAAGATAAGAAGGCACATGGTAAATTTCTAATAAACAAAGTAACGGTTATCAACAACAAGATAGTCAGGAAGTGTCTCATTATCAAAATTTATACATATATTACATGTGAAATGCAATGTCAAAATAACATAATAAAGGTTGCACCAAAAAGTAAAGGAATAGCAAAAGCTAACTGACTGCATAAGTAATAAATAGTCTGTTAACTAAAGACTGTATTTTTCTTTATATGCCCTACTACATAATTTGAATTTACAAAAGTGATGTTCGTTCTTGCTTCCTACCTTTGAGATCTTCACTTTGCAAATTTTTGGTGTTCTCTGAACAACGTTCATGTGCCCAGCTTTAACAAAAAAAATCAGAACGAATTCTGTCATGAGGTATCACACTGATACTTACATTGTTATCAGCATGACCAGGAACTTTATAGCTACTTCAGCATTTGAAACAATACATTAACTGATTAAAACAGCTCTCATTCTCCATACAGATTGGCACTAGAAAGTGAATAACACCACCATGCTTGATTTTTTTCCCTTACAGCTTTCTCCCGTGTTCTGTCATGACCTCAAATATTTTCTCTCTCTCCTTCCACTTTCTTTAGTGAACCATCACAAATCTTAATCCTCTTCATGTCCACTCTTTTTCTTTGCTTTATACTTTTTCTTTTCTCAAATTTCTTGTCAATATTTAAAGTCCCTTTAATTTCTGCCATCCTCAAGCAGTGGAACTATTGAGGTTTTTTGTCTCAGATTCAGTTTTCTGGCACATAAAAATGGTGTAACTGACAAAGCTTTTTATCCATTGTCAAGACATTAATAACACTTGTCTCATAAGGATACTCTGGGTTCTAATAAATGTTTTTAACACAGATGCTATTAGTGTTTCTGTTGTCTAAATTCATGACATTCATAGATGTTATCCTCAGGTTATTATACTTGTCATCTGTGGCAGAAGTAATTCAAAAGTTACAAAAAAACATTGTGGAAAAAGCTATGTGAGGTACATGAGGTTTCATTTCCTTACAAAATCACCTATATATACTGTCAATCCCAGTTACCTCATCAGCTCTCATCAAAATCTCATCAATTTTTTATGAATTTTCTTTCCTACAACTTTGTTAAAGACCTTATCTTCCCAATTCTGTTCCCACCCTTAGCTGAAACTACTCATACAGCTCCCATGATTTCTTCCTAATCAGAGCTCAATAGTGGCCTCCTGTCCTCACTTCTTGTCCACATCAGTTGCATTTGACATGGCTGTTTTGGATATATTGATTTTCCTTTGTTACAATGATTTTTCCATTTTTGAGTACTTTAGTCTTTTGAGGCTTCCCTGTTTTCCTACTGCTAGATGCCAATGGGGAATATACAATGACCTCACTTTCTCCTTCTCTTTTCTTCCCACTTTGTCTGAATGCTCTCACACAAAACACAAATTTAATCACTGTTTCTACAGTCAAAAGCTAAAAGATTGGCCAAGCAACCTGACATCTCATTATGGATGTCGATTCATGAGCTTTAGTTTAGGTGCAGACAGTTGCAAATAGATCTTAATTTTTGCTACCAAAATACAACCAGTATCCTACTGTGGATCATAAGCTTGGAATCATATTGTAGAGCATCCTATGTAGACTGACCCTGAGTTTTGCAAGTGTTTTCTCACACAAGCACTCATTTTTGCCCCACTTAAAAACTATATTTATGTTCTTGACACATATCATCTCAACTCCCTGAACCCTTGTTTCAGAACACTCTGGAAATACTATTTATGTAGTACATCACTTCGCCTCATTGCAGTCCTTCCCTGGCTTACCCTTCTTTATTGCATCAAGGGGTGACCCCTTATTCTCACTTAGCCTGCAACTCCCAGTTCCTACTGAAAGGTAACCTGATAACTCTACAATGCTATTCTCACACGTACAACAGATTAACATACAAGTCCCACTGTGATTTCGCCCATGGTGTCCCTTCAGTCTAGGATGAATTTCTCAGAAACATCCATATAGGAATCCCAACTTCCTCCATTGCATCCTCTCTTCAGTTGGTTCTCTGCTCTGATATCTAGTGAGACCACTTTCTACCATGATAATTTTTATATTCAGGTATTGCCACACCATTTCTTCCTGTTTCCCATGGCTGCATATACTTTTGTTGTCTTTGTCATGTCACTTAGAGCTTATATGGCAAGGACTATCTTTTTGTTCTGCGTTTGTACAATACCTAAACGAACGGGCTCTTAGTCTAAGCGTAGGGTCCCAATGGCCTAAACTATTACTAACAACCACCAATTCCATTTTCTAGCAGCAGAGAAACCAAAGATTTAGGAATCTCGGGTCCCATTCCAGACTTCAGAATGGAGTTGCTGTAATGAGCAGTGAATTGCCTGTTCATTTTCCCCAGCCTCTGTCTCACTTTCCGTCTTCCCAGGAAACCCATTCTAATCATCCTGTTTCTCTTTGCCCATGAAGTCCTGTCTTCCCAAGGAGGTCGACCAAGTCCCTGTTTCTTTAATTTCATGTACCAGTAAATGAAGTAGTATTCACTAGAGAAGGATATCAACATCTGAGACAAGAGAAAAAAAGCAAAATTTGATGAAACCTTCAGTCAAACAGTTTTCCTCGGCACTTCCACCAGCACTCTTTTTATTACGTGACGAGTTGTACCCACTAGAGAACAATTAGGCATTAAAAGTTTTCAGAGACCATGAACTGAAAATAGTTAATTCATTTAATGCATACATACACAGAAATGTTTGTTATTAATCCCAAATGCATTAGTCTAGTACATCTACCCAATTTTCTGCTATCACTAAGCAAGACAAGTCTATATTGCTATCTGCCCCCTCTCATTCATTCTTATCAATAACAACTTGTACATATCATACCGTTACAAATATGGAGACTAGTGCTGTTTATTCACCTTTTATACTCATGGTAGATAAATATTTATTATGCAAATTAAGTGTCTTTGAGGCCACTCTGCTCTTATTACTTTGGCACAGCTTCTACTGGCACCAGGCAAAGAAAGTTTCCCAGAACTTAGTCAAGAAGTACTGGAACACCCTGAATTAGTACACAAGCTGACTACTGCTGACATTCAGATAATGCATGAGAACAGATAGACTAAACTTTCTCTGTATTCTGTTTCTATAAGCATGCAAGTCTATAAAGTATGAAACACAAGTCTACATAAGTATTTTGTTGGTATATAACAGGCTTGTCTCCCCTCTTCTAGAATGGATGATGCTGAAGCTTGTTTTATTCTGAGTAGCCGCTGTGAGGTGGACCGGACAGCAGCTGTAAGTTTTGAAGAAATAAGTAAGAATGAATGTGCATGCTGTTTATACTGTTACTGCCCTTATTCCTTCCTCTCTGGGACTGAGACTTCTTCCTTGAAGAAGATTAAAATCAGCTGTTTTACACAGAGATTTTACATGCGGGATAAACTTCTTGTCTCAGTTAAGATAATGAGAAGTTTTCTATTGGATGCTGTAAGGGCAGGATTACACAAATTTATGAAACATAATCTAATGGCTCTTTTCACATAACGTACCTACTTCTGCTTTTTTGAAAATAAATTACATGACCTAACTACCAAAGGATTTTACAAGTGCATTTTAGTTATACGCTGAACTTTTAAAAAAAAAAATAATTTTACATTCTTACAGGACTTTAAAAAATAAAAAAAGTACTGTGAGAATACAGTACTTTCAAAAAACAATTTTCATGCTGAATAAATAAATCTTTATGAATTCTCTCTTTTTTATGGAACAATGTCAGAATACCATATAAGCGCTGTCATGATACTGTATAGATATATTGATACTTAGTCATTAACCACTCCAAAGGAATGTACTCTGTCAAAAGTTTTATTCAAATTACCTCGACCAATATCAGTGTTTGCTCTAGATATCCAATTCAAGGGTTATATTTATTAAATCAGAAAAGAGATATATATCAACTGACTGGTACTTCTATTCAGAACTACTGAAAGTTTACTACTAACAAAGTGAAGATTGAATTCAACTTTATAAATTAATTTGTGACTAATACCAAATAAACAATATACCTGAGAGTATTTGACCATCTTTCATATTGCTGATTTTAAATGTGAAAAATGGCAAGATTCTTTAAGTAAGTTACTGTGGTTTTGCCCATGCTACTAATTATTTGTACTCAGGCAAGTTACTGTTTACAAAAGAAGACAGTAATATAAGCTTCTACTCAGCATATCTGTGATAAAAGAATAAATCTATTTTAATATGAACTAGAACTCTTCAAACTGGTTTACCTGCTAGATTACCTACTGATTACAAGTATCCAGGAAAAATGTCTGCTGGGGAAGGATTTACGAACACAACTTTACATTTTTCACCATGAGCTACATGCTGAATTATTGCACACTTGTCTCTATTCAGGTTGATCTTGAACTCCAAAGAAAGATCAGAATACTCACAGAGTTTAAATTAAGATGCTTTCAAATTGCCTAGCAAGTTCAAACTAGTGTTTATAACTCAGTAATTCTGTTGTAACCTATCTCATTTGAAAAATACTGTTTTGCCGCTACATTATAAGAAATAGCAATTATTTTTCTGAATGTTAAAAATAGATACAGTAAGACATGGGAAATGAGGTCTTTGCATTATATATATAGTATTTCTTAATATATTCTCTATCACTTGCTACAATTACTTCTTCTGCCATCAAAAAAATGAACTTGCTTTCATACCTACACATATGGCTTATCAGAGAAGGAAGAACAAAAAAAGCAACATAAGTTGCAGCTAGCAAGAAGAAAGGATTGTTTCCTTGCTAGGCAAATGAGCCCTCACAAGAAAATTTTATCAAAAATAACTTAATTTTTTGTAGGCTATCAGCATGCTATCAGAAATATTTTATTCAAAGCTAAAGACTGTGTGCTGGACCCATCACTTGCAGAAAGCCACTGAATTCCCTGAGAAATAAATCTGTTCTCCTAATATAATATTCAAGCTTACTGAACTAAGAGCTTTGAATTTGATTAATCAGAATAGACTCCTGAAAATACACTAGCAAAAGTCACTGTATTGGCAGCAAGTAATCCTGGAGTAGTCAAGTAAGGCAAATGCATAATGTCTAGAAGTGACAGAGGTGCTAGGATATTTAAGGATAAGAACAGGCAGCAGTTCTTGCAAATACCTTGAAAAATACCAGTAACTTCTGTGAGACTAAAAAATATAAAAAAGCCAAACTGCCTTGCCTAAATTAGCCATGAAGTTCAGAATAAATCATCTACAACATCTCATTTCACAAAATATACTTGACAGTTTTGAAACGGTTCAAAATGAGAAATCCCATGCAAGCAGAGTATGTGATTTACATTGCACTTGGTAGATTTACGCAGCTTTAAGGACAGCTACACCAACACAGGATTCACCTAGAGGTAAGCTGTTCACCTCTGCTCATAACCTCTCCAGAATTTATGCAAAGAAAGCACAATTTTCAACTCCCCTGAACAATCCTACAGGGCAGACAGTAGACTCTACATGGACCTCACAGAGCTTCCACCTGTTCTGGCCAGCACTGTCTTGTTTTGGTTCCAGAGTTGTGGCTAGCTACAACTTTCTCCAGGCAGCCCTTCTGCCTTCAGGGACAGTGTACCCCAAGAAATACCAAAATGGTACCTGGAACATTTCAGCTTCCAGTACAGCCTATTGTCAGATCTCATTTATTGTTGTATCTGAAGCGTACAAATAAGCAAATCTTACCAAAGACACAATCCTATTACCTTCCTCTGGAACAGAATGCCCTGTTGGGTCACTGGCTGGCTACTCATAACGGTGCTCTATCTCAGCTGTTGCACTGATACTGTGAGGCTCAGCATCATCCGATGTTTTTCAACAAGATGTCACCTCTCTCTCTGTTTTTGTTGTTGTTCAGATTTCCTTTT
Organism: Chionis minor; assembly: GCA_013398295.1. NCBI lineage: Eukaryota > Metazoa > Chordata > Aves > Charadriiformes > Chionidae > Chionis > Chionis minor. Next base: position 281,006 of record VZSF01001879.1, read on the forward strand.
CACAGGGAACGCAATTATTTATATTGCAAGTAGAAAATAGGACAACTGTTGTCTTTTTTATTTTTATTTTGTTTTATTTTACTGCCCCCTAGAGCTCTGAAATGAAACAGATTTCATTGCCTACACTGTTCCAGCTCTAGTCATTGCTAAGAACTTAAGTAATGTAGTACATAGGGTTACAGCTTGCCACTGGGCTGAAGGAAGTTCAGTTGTCAACCCAGTATCAATCGTTATAACTACAACTGATTTTTCACCCTGCTGTGCTTGAGAATCTGACAAACCGTTAGGAGCGCCTTGGATCCTCTCCTTTGTCTGACAGCTATCAAAATAAAAGTTGACAGATGCATTGAAGAGATTCCCAACCAGAACAACTGTTGCTACTCATGTGATTTTTCAAAGTCCATGAAGGATTTTATCTGCCCAGCTACAGCCCTCAGCAGAGGATGCACTCATTTGCCATGGATACCACTGGATGTTCATTGCTTGCTATTTCATTAGTTAATAAGTTTTAGTGCCAAAGTCTGTGTTGCTTCGGATCCATGGATCTCAACTGTAGCTCAGAAGAAAATTATAATAACAAGTGACATGCAGTTACTTCATAAAAATTGTCAGTTGCTTCCTTTTTCACTTGGAAGTGTAGGAACTTCAACAGTCAGACCAAGAATTTGTCAGCTTTCCAATGTCTCCTACTAGAAACTTTCTCTTCTCTGGCAAGACAGAGCTCTGCCAAATTTTATTCTATCAAACACTATTTTGACATCTCAGACCAAGATGTAAGCTGCTCATCTGCTATAGCAAGTGGAACAGACATCTGTTTCACTTCTGAAGGATGCAGCTCAAAGAGAGTTCACATTGCACTTAAGTCTGGATGACTTTTTTTTATTTTGGTGGTGGGTATAGAAAAGCAGTCTGTGCCACACCACGAGGTTAACCAATGACTTCAATGGGCTGCCTACATCAAATTGCTCCACAAAATTAAGGTGTCTGAAAACAGTGGATCTGCAGTTTTAACTCAAGGAAGGGTGGGAGGAGAAGTCTCTGTTGCATTATCCTATAGCTAACTCATTAATAGGCTGTATAAATATATGAAAGACCACTTCTACTGTTGACAGCTTTGTTCTGATGCTTTCTGAAAATTCTGAGATGATTGAGTTGAAGCTTGCACCTTTTTTTTCTCCCCTTCTGTTAATCAAATTGCACGACACTACTATACTGATAATAAGTTATACTGCCTTAATAGCATCACAAGATGGATGCATTGCATAGGAGATATAACTAATTTATCAAATCGTGTGTGGCAAGAAAATAATTAAGAGAACTATTTTAAAATATATATTAAATCAAGGCCTTGTTTTGAGTTCTAATGATTTGAATTCCTGTTACACCCACTTTAAAACTTACAGCTTTTGATACATGAACTTAAATATCACCTCCGTATTAATCACCATTGGTATCAGTGGTAATTTTTGATCACTGACTGCGATTCATTGTGTGGAAAGCACACAGAAGAGAATATTTTTTTTCCCCTCATCTCTCAAAGAAGTATATATTTTATAATGTGACTAAAAGCATAGTTGTGTTTCACTTCTGTCTGTTTATAGTATGTACATATATACCTCCTTTTTACTTGGGAGAAATGTGAACATTTTTTAAAGTCACTGCAATATAATACAGAAATTGCTACATATGTAAGCCAGAGAGCCACCAGTGCTATATGGAGAAACTGCATCTAAGAAATCACTTAAAGTACCTACCTGTATTTTTATTTCTCTCCTCTGGAGTATTTCACCAGAGTGGAATTTTGGAGAGTAACTGAGCAAAAAATAGATGGAAAACAAAATAACCAGCTTTTGTACACATGTATATACCAAGTGAAAAGAGAGAAAATTAAATGATAATACAAGGTTATTATATTAATGGTGCATACACACTGAGTTGAACTTATAAAGCTATATAGGGCATTTAAGTATCCATTTTATATATATTTCGTATTTATAGACTGCTTCAAAAAAAAAAGAGCTAGCAGGTTGAAAGTAATACATATTTTGCACTGTTAAAACTGTAAATGTGCCAAATAATCATCAAGAGATTTTAATCTTAAGGAGTCTTTCCCTTTCCCATACAATTAGCTAAAAATATTTTCTGTTGAGATTCATAATTTTAGTTTTAAAACCCTTTTACAACAACTTTATGGGTCTAGGTTTGTTTAGTTTTTTTAATAAAATGGTGTAATATGAATGATTCTAATAAGCATTCTTCATTCTTATTTCTAAGAATCTTTGCATCTCTTGACAAAAACTTTTTTTTGGAGCAAATAATTTAAAAAAATCTAAGAAAAAATCCAACATTGAGAAGATAAGAGTAAGAGTAAACTTAATCTAAAATGTACAACCAAAATTGTATTTACTAATACAGTTTTGGTTTATCACAGTACATATAATCTTAGGCCATTCAATATAATAAGAAAGAAAAAAAATGATTCACTTAAATTTCATTGAACATAAGCTATATTTCTATGCATGTGGCGTACAGGAAACAGCCATTTCACACCACTTTGGCAAGCCGGTGTGTTCTGTGAATGATTGCTATGGACAGGAAGAAAGAAAACTGGTAATGTCAAACCCTGTGCAATGAAGCCACACCATCACTGCAAGTGACTCTGAATATGTTTCCCTGACACCTTTTGCATAAAAAGATCATGTAACATCTTAACAGAAGTTTTTCAAATCTGTCCCAAATCCACTCCCAAACCTCTTACTTTTCCTGCGGTATATCTGTATGACCACCGTCTATCCCATTACCCAGCCATTTGCTACTTCTAAGGTGTGCTGGCATTTCATTCCCTTAAGCAAAAATCCCTAAATACTAAAAAAAAAACAAAACACCCAACCCAAAACCCTAAGGAGGATAAGTCACCATGTGCTATAGAAAAACTGAATAAAAAGTGACTGCATGCAAGCAAAGCAGGGTACATCCAGGTTCTGAAATCTCCCGAACAGGCAGAGCAATCCTACATCTATGAAACTGTTAATAAGAAAAATGTGAAATAACTTATTTTACCATCCTCAAAAGGTCTTCCTGTTATGACTCCATTCTAGTATTTCTAGTAGAAAAAGTACTTACTAACATCTCAACTGGCATTAAAATATTATGGTTTGAAAATGTCAATTACGCTCTGTTCCAAGGCAGAGATTTTCCCTTGCGTTCATGAGTCTGAAAGCTTTTCTTATTGCTGATGCTGCAAACATAATGAATCATTCTTTATATTTTATCTTTTAATACCACCAATTTCATGACTAGGCAAGGCATTTCAACCCAAGTATTCCTTCCTACATGCAGCTCTCAAATATTCCTTTTTAGTTCTGAAATAAATTAAAACTGATGGCTGATACACTGAAATTAGCCATATTTAATGGATTAAATGTATGAATGTATTATCACATGCTTTATTTTCACGGGATACCAGAATTCATCCTGCACTTAACTTGCTTTTGACATGTTGTAACAAGACCAAAAATTAACATGCTGGGAAATGTCTTGGATTCCTTTGGTCAGTAGCTGGCTAAATTCTGACGTCCGTTATGCAAATGTTTTAGTTGCACAAAAACTTAGGTCTGTCTGTGTTTAATTAAGCTGATATTTTTTATAATTATCCACAATTTTAAGCTCTTAATTCCTGGTGTCCACGTTTAATGTTATTCTATTCTGAGCCTCTTTGGAAGGACATATCTAATACATCATTCTTGATTAATTAGATATGACTCATCACTACCATCTAAGTTTTCACACAATTCTTCCACATTCAAATGCCAGCCCTTCCAAATTGTACAATCCCCAACATTTCCAGAAAGCTAGAAGAGGGGCAAAATACCTTATTAGTAGAAGATATCTGGAAACAAACCCTCTATTCTGCATTTCAACAAATAGAATATATGATACTAGGATCATAGGATAATGGAGGTTGCAAGGAAGCTTAGGAGGTCTCTAGTCTGACAGGTGTCAATTATGAACACAGACCACGTTGCTCAGGGCTTTATCTAGGTTGTTGTGGAAAGTGTCCAAGGGTGGACAGAGCACAGCCTTTCTGCACAGCCTCTTCCAGTGCCTGACTGTCTTCATGGGGAAAAGGTTTCTCCTTATATCCAGCTTGAATCTCTCTTGTAGAATCAACCTACATCCATTGTCTCTTGCCTTCCAACCACGCATCACTGTGCAGAGCCCGGCTCCACCTGCTCAATAACCATCCCGTATGTACTAGGTGCTGCTGTTAGGTCCCCCTGAAGCCATCTCTTCTGCAGGCTGAACATGCTCCATTCCCTCAGCCTTTCCTCACGGGGCCTCTGCTTCTGCCTCTGATCATCTTTGGTGACCCTCTGCTGAACTCAGTGGACCTTATACGTGTCTTTCCTGTATTGAGGGCCTGCAAACTGGATGCAGTGTCTAGATTCAGTCTAACTTGTGCTGACTAGAGGGGGTAATCCCTGCCCTCCAGCTACACTGCTGTTAAAACAGCCTGGGATGCCGTCAGCCTCCTCTGCAGCCAGGGCACACTTCCAGCCGATGCTCAGCTCGCTCTCTGCCAGGACCCCCAGGTCTTTTCCAGAGAGCTGCTGCCCAACCAGTCAGCCCTCCGCCTGTGCCAGTAGAGGTGGTTGCTCAGTCCCCAAGATGGGACTGTGCTTGTGCCTTTACTGAATTTCATGAGGTTCTTGTCAGCCCATTCCTCCAGTCCATCTGAATAGCAGTTCTGCCTGCAAGTGTTTTGCTGGTTGCCTCCAGTTTGGTATCATCTGCAAACCTTCTGAGCACGCACTCTTTCACCTCCTCCAAGGCATGGATAAAGACGTTTAACAGCGCACGTGCCAGTGCGGATCCCTGTGGCAGCCCACTTGCCTCAGGGCTCTGGGTAGAGTACATTCCATTTACCACTACCCTAAGACTCCTGTCATCTAACCAGCATTTTACCCACATAGTTTTCCACTCATCCAGACTGTAATGTCTGAACGTGGAAATGAGAATGCTGTCTGAGACGCAGCATTCATGTCCCCAGAGGCAGAGCTCCCCAGATCATTATTTTGTTTGAAGATGGTTGAAACTATTAATTTTTCTGTCAATATCAGAGACCTCCTCCAGTCTCCACAACCTTTCAGAGATAAAAAAGCAACTATAGAAGGACATTGGCCTGCGCTCTCTGCATCGATCTGATCCTGTAGGCTTCTATGCATTGAATTCTCTGAAGTAATCCCTGTCTAAAATCATCCACTACTGGTGATTCTCCTCCTTTTTGAAGCCTGCCTCAAAGCAGAGGCCTGAGAGACCTTGTTTGTGAGCTCTGAGAATGCCTCAGCCTTATCTGTGTCTGCAGAATTACTGGATGGTCTGTGTATGTGTAGATATATTTATGTATTTAAATATATGTAATATGCATAATACGTAAGATTACTTATTAACATGTATGTAGACATCCAAGCCAGTTGGTGTTATGTAGTCTTAAAATGAGATTTCTTCAATGGAATCTGTCTGATAAGAGGTTCTTTTTCTGATTATATCATGGTTATTTGCATTTCATTTTTATCACCTCATACTCTTTATTCTAGGATCATCAAACTATTTTAAGAGCATGGGCAGTTAAAGACTTTGCTCCAAATTGTCCTTTGTACGTCCAAATACTGAAACCTGAGAATAAATTCCACATCAAGTTTGCAGGTAAGTGTGAGATTTCAGACATTTGAAGCACTTGTTAGTATTTGGCAGTTTCTTTCATAAACACACAAAGTGAGATTCCCTAGGCATATTTACCAGTTCGAAACAGATTAAGAGTGCAGTAAAATAACATGGGCTGCATATATCTTATCAGTGGTAAAATGTCATGTTTTCCATTAAAGTCTTATTTATAAACACTTTTAAGGATCATTCCTCTTTTATGTTGCGTAATATACAGAGTAGAATTATTTGATATATAACGCATTGTTACTCCTTAATTATAGATCCAGGCAGGTTTTCAACTTGCTATATCCGTGTCTTTCAATAATTTCTATCTGCTAAAACACACAGTTACTAAGGGGTATACAAGAAGATCTGCTCAGAAAAGGCCAAATTTTATCCAACAAACAATTGGGAAAAATAATCTTCCAATTGGACTGTTTTTTTCTAAGTGGTACGCAAAACATTATTTTAACTACTTTCAAAAATTCTGGAAAGAGATACATAATTTGATTGTATACCAAGTAAAATGTGCATCTTAAAAACTATGACATAAAATGCAAAATGATGTTAAGAAATCCAAAGAAATCCTCTCTATTAAGAGATTACCAGCTTTAATTTGACAAACCGTTCCTCTGCATTATGTAGGTAGGTCTTTCTCTCTGTCCATTTCTAAACACACACACACACACACACGTATAGGTACACGCAGACGTACATATGCTTATGTGCAAAAACCTGCAAATACTTTTATAATAAAATCATTTTGCCTATATTTGGAAAAAATGTCTCTATGAAGTAGAAGCAAAACTTTCCTTTTCAACTGTAATTTTGAAAATTCAATTTTCTTGAAGGATATTCTAAGAAAAGATTGCTGATCTTTCAAAATTCAAAAAAATCTCTATGGAAAAATATTAGTCTCCTCCATCATCCCAGAATGTGATGAATAAGTAAATTCCAGTACAGAACAATTCCAGAGCAACAGTTAAAGGTGTAATTTTAAAAGCTACTGAATTTACCACTAGGTTGGAAAGAAGGAAAAGAGCATCTATAGCAGTTCTGAAGTTATAAAAGTGTAATCTCAAACTATGAGATGGCACAGCAGGGAATAAGACTCACGCTGTGACAAGAATGATGATGCTTTTTCATCTCCCCTTAAAACCACACAGCACAAACATAATCTCTTCTCCCTAGCCATAGTCACTTTTCTTTATCGGTAACTGTGCTAATTTGTTGTTCCTAATTGTATTTTTAAGAGAGTTTCATTATTCTTAATGGCTTGTCTCTGTAGGAGCTTATATATTACCAGACTTGCAAAACAGAGGTAATATTTCATATCTAAGTGTCAGATTGAGAATTCGGACCATTTATTTTTTAAAAAGCAAAAAAGCCCAAACCAACCCCCCCCCCCTTTTTTTTGTAATACTTCCTTCAACTGAGCTTAACAAATCTGATATCTTGCAGCCTTCATTTATGTTCCGTAGTTCTTCAAGGGCTTGAGGAGACCTTACATAGTCTGTGCCTCATTAGCCCCCTGTAATATTATAGTAGTACTGTATTGAAAGTCTAAATATTTAAATAGTATCTTACATCCCAGAAGAATTTCACATGGATCATAGGAATCACTGCATCTATTTCCACACACCCTCTCTGCCCAACAGTAAAAGCAGAGAATTAGAAGCCCTCCTTCAAGATTACATTAATCTTACTCATAAAACACAGGAAATTTTTAATACATTTATAATTTCAGCAAGGTTATGAACATGGGATAAACATCACCACTGGATGCTTACCCACTGCAAATGGTTAGGCCACTGATAGTCTCATGAGAACAACATTTGTTTGCATACATTTTCCTAAGAGGACTCTGCTTTGGTCATTAATCTCATACAAATCTTCATATTCTGAAAAATGTACCCAGTGGGGCTGCAGATTGTAGCCCTATCCAGAGTACTTAGGAATAAAATTTGTCATAACCATGTGGAACATTTTTCTAAGTGCTTTTCTTATTATGACTCAGGACTGCTCTATTACCACCCCTATGCAAAAGCTCCTTTTAAATTTGATATTTCTTTAAAAAATGACTCCTTCTGGAGGTTTCCCAAAAAAATATTGTGCATTCTTATGAACCTGAAATATTCAGTAATAGGATTTCTTTTTTTTTTTTTTCTTTTTCTTTACACACAGGTTTAGAAACTGTAACTGTCACAAAGGAAGTTTCTGAATTTAGAAAAAATACAACCAAAGAGTTCTAGAAAGTCCTAATACGAGTGACTTTTCACTACATTCAAAATTTATAAAATGCTAGAAGGCCTGTTTCTCAGCAGATTGTATTAGGTTGACCAGTCCTAGACTGCATGAGACAGTCCTGAAATTTAGACCCTGACTGCGTTTTCCTGTAGAATAGCATCCTGGAGATTTCCTGCCTTAGGCTTCAGAAACAGTGTATACGACAATAAATCGTTATAATTTATTACTATCTGGCAGAAAAGACTTTTACATTCTTCCTCTCTTTAATGAGACTACAAGAACTTAATCTTGTCATCACAGCGAGAGAATGGAGACACTTTTCACAGGGTAACATGGCCTGTCAGAAAGGCAAAGTTTCCTGTGTTTTCACCCTTGTATCCTGTGTTTTCTTTGTTACTTTTCGCAGTGGAGTTTAAGTACTTTGATTAAAATGGTAACTTATACTAATGCAGTGGAAATATTTCTCTGTGCTTTAATATGACTCTTCAGTAGAATCTGAAAGCACAGGGTGTGTTTGTCCCAGCAAACTCCTTTCCTGGTTCAAGGTGTGAACACTTTATAAATATAGTCACTTTAACATGACGGTATCAGATGGGCAAGGAAACACTGTACCACCATTGTTAACTCTCTTATGTCTTAAGCTAAGATGTTTTGATTACTTCTTAGTAATTTCCAGTATACAAATGCTGTGACATGCCCAGTTTTTCCTTCACTAATACTGCATTTTCCTTCACTGGAAGTTATATATGGTTTCCTTAATCTTTCTGCTTTTCCTTCAAACACATGGAGCTACAAAAGGGCATGTACCCTTAATGCATCGGGCCTTGTATTTCAGCGCAAACACGAAATAAAAAGAAGATTGTCCACAGCAGAGCAATATATTTATGCAATTCAGAGACAGCAATAAATTGCATATTTTCTGTGTAGAACTTATAACTTTTATGTATTTGCTAGAAAATAAATTAATCGCCTTTACCTCAAATATTGAGAAATTCTGTACAATCACAATACCAGGAAATGGGGATACATTTTGACGTTCTCTATTTTTTCAAAATGCACCAATGAAAGAGCAAAGATTGGTGAAGTTTGACATTAAACCTTCAGTAGTTTATTTGAAAGGAACATAGTCCAGGCTCACTGAAGTGGATATTGAATGCATCTGATGATTAATCTATCCAATTACAGATAAAAATAGTCTAGAGATAATTGATGAGCATTTTTCTCTATCTGGTCTGGTAGTGATCATCTTAACCTATCAAATTGACAAAAGTAAGGTTTCTCAGAATAACTGTGTCAGATCTAGGACATTCTTACCGCATGGATGATGCTGCAGGCACAAATCAGTATTTTGAGTATGTTTTATCTTCAAGAACATTACAGAAGTCCCCACTTCTATTTGAGACAGACTTAACAAGTTTTCTGTCAAAATATATTTTCAACAGAAACTATAGCTTCTGAAAATTCTAAATGGAATATTTCTTTAGTTTAAATGCAATCAAAATACTTCTGTTGGGCAGAATGATTGGACATATGTAATGTTTGGTTCAATAACCTGCAATTTCCTCTACTGCTTCTCTGCCACACTGAATGAGTAATTTGCTGATTCTAGTACTCGCTGTCACAGGACTTGACTGATGTCCCAAACCCGGAGAGTGGGAGAGCTGTCACCCAGCTTCCTCCCTACTCACTTTAGAACAGAAAACATCAGATAAATTTCTATATAACTCTTACCACAGCTTCACAGTAAGAATCCTGAACATAAAACACAATAACATTATAAGCAAGCTATAATCTGTCAAGTCATTGGAGAAATGAACAAGTTATTTTTGACCTGATCTGTGTCTAATTCAAGAACTTAACTCCAGCTAAGAGGAGAAACCCATAGTACTGCTCCTCATGTTTCAAATGGCTACAATCACTGAACAGTCTTTCACCTGGTGTTCTCAAAGTACCTCTGAGAATTCAAAAGCTTCAAAACACTCCTGAAGTCGGTAGAGTATCATTTTCATATACTCCTTTTACAGATGCATAAAAAGTCATGAAAGTCATAAATAGCTCACACAAGGTCAAAGTCTACAATAGGAGTGGAAATAATCCTACAAGTCCCAGCTCCATGGCTCCTGATGTAAAAACACTTGACAACACAATGTGAATCTCTTGCATGTATGAGATTAAAATGGCTATTGTAGGAGAGCAACCTGTTTGCTGTATGCTATATTCTCTGTTAACATAATAATTTAAATAAAATCCACCCAAAAAGTACACCGTATATGTTAGAGAGTATAGAACATGGGGAGGATATAAGTCTGAGATAATACTTTTCATTTGCATTGTACCATCCATGATTTATTCACTGTCATTTGTATATATTTAGGTCATCATGTACAATTTAGTTCAAGTTCAACATATGTAATGACAAAATCATTTTCCTGTTTATTTTTACTTGCTCCTATTTTCTAAAGTATTACCTATAATATAACAACATTATAAGAAAAAAAATAAGGGGAGATTATTTGGCAAAATCCTATAGAAATTAAAAAATATGGAGAAGTCTCATTCCTTCAATATCAGGAAGTCAATATTCACTTTCATAAATCTTTGCCATCTGACTAATGGTAATGGAATACAGATATTCTATCCAAGCAGTAGACTATGCCTTATTCTCTCAAAATCTCTAGTTTAAAATTCAAATAGATTTATTGATGGCACATGGTCAACTAAAAGAACATATTTCTGTATGAAATATTTTCTGCAGGAAATATTTAATTGCTATAACTGAAATATTTAGAGGAAGAAAAATCTCATTTTCCTTTATATTTGACAGTGTCCTTATATAACTAAATTCATTTCTTCCCTATGACATTTAAATAGGCCTTGATCTTCGGAAAATGAGAGAATTAATTTCTTCTTTCAGTAGTCAATGATTCTGTTACTGAAAAGCCTCTAGAAATGTAAAAAAAAAAAAAAGGAATAAAGAAGGCATCAAAGTATGCTCTGACTTTTCAGTAAGTGAGAAGCTCAACATGACTAGGGAAGTGATCATCAGGGATCACAAGGAAGTGATTGTCCCCTTGTACTTAGCACTGGTAAGCCCCACCTCGAATACTGTGTTCAGTTTTGGGCCCCTCACTACAAGTAAGACATTGAGATTCTGGAGTGTGTCCAGAGTAGGGCAACAAAGCTGGTGAAGGGTCTAGAGAACAAGTCTTATGAGGAGCAGCTGAGGGAACTGGGGTTATTTAGTCTGGAGAAAAGGAGGCTGTGGGGAGACCTTGTTGCTTTCTACAACTACCTCAAAGGAGGTTGTAGAGAGGTGGGGGTCAATCTCCCAAGCAACAGGCGATAAGATGAGAGGAAATGGCCTCAAGTTGCACCAAGGGAGGTTTAGATTGGATATTAGGAAAAATTTCTTCACTGAAAGGGTCATCAAACATTGTAATAGACTTCCCAGGGAAGCAGTGGAATTACTATCCCTGGAGGTATCTAGAAGATGGTTAGATGTGGTGCTTAGGGACATGGTTTAGGGGTGGTTTTGGTAGTGTTAGGTTGGTGGTTGGACTCAATGGTCTTAAAGGTCCTTTCCAACCTAGGTGATTCAATGATTCTGTGATACAACTCTGTGGCTTTCTCTTCTCCCTTCCCCATCCCTGAATTCCATTAAAAGACAGAAAAATACAGGTGCGTCTATAGTAGAGTTCCATCACAGCATGTGCTAATGTGCAGGCATAGTTTCTTGTAAGGACTTTCAAAAGCAAAGCACAATTTTGTGATTACAGAAGCCAGACAGGGACAAGGGTAAAAAGAATGAAAAGTTGTAAAAAAACTGGAACAGAAAAAAGAACCACCCTACTTGCCTAGATTGCAAGGAGGCAGCAGCTTTAGCAGTTGCTGCGGGAGATACTAGTCAAATCTACATCACACAGTGAAGTGCAGTGCAAAATCCCAGAGCCACCACCAAATAACCAGTCTGCAAGCCCAGTACAGCCTAATTGATCAGCGCTCCTGCACTGCAGTATCCTAGGTATGCTGCTTCCTGAACACACAGTTGTCACTGTACAATGCTTGATGTTTATACTAGTTTATGCAAAACTGCAGAAAGTGCAAAAGACACGAACTAGACTACGCTGCGTGGGTTACTCATAAAACCAGTACAGCAAGATACTAGAAGTGGGATTCGCAGAGCCATTGCACCCTCTCCATATGTAGCTGCAGGACATAAAGTATGAACTGGATCAAAATTAACTCTACTCGTGCAATCTGAGAGATAGCATAGATGGGGCAAATCATACACAACTGCTCTCCAGGTTCAAGTGGAAGATGAAGATCTGGAGGCAAATTTTGATTGCCCCTGTCTTCACGATTTTCCTAGACAAGGAAAGGAAGGGATGATTCTGTTCAATGGAAACTATTTTTGTAAAGCAATTTATGTCTTTTTTTTTTTTTCTCTGCAGATCATGTTGTATGTGAAGAGGAATTCAAATATGCTATGCTAGCACTAAATTGTATATGCCCAGCTACCTCTACATTAATCACACTGCTAGTTCATACATCTAGGGGACAGTAAGTATATACTACCATAAAAAAAACCAACAAACCAACCTTGTAAAAGTTGTAGCTGATATTCTTTAGAAAATAGCTGAACTCCCAGACAACAAGTTTTTAAAACAGAATTTCTGCACAATAAGAGCATTGAGATGTTTTTGTCAAGATATTATAATTTCAAAGAGAAACATTCCCCCCAATATTTAACAATTTGTTGCATGCTGTTGTGCCACTTCCACAATAAAAGATATGAAAAAATTTGCATTTCCAATTTGGTAGACCGAATCATGGATCTGTCACACAGTTCTACTTTAGAACACCAACAAGACCCAAGGAATACCTTTTTTTATAAGCACGTAAAAATTCCTATTCGTTGAGCTAAAAATATGTTTTTCTGGTAACATATAAAATATTATTTGCTATTCAGTGCCTGTACATTAAGAAGCAAGCAAACATACATGTGAAGAGATAGCTTTTAACACAATAACCACGCTGCTGGAAAGGATTACGGTGTCTTTACAGGCTGCATAGTCACAGTAGAACCTCTCTATATTTACCAAAATAATTTTAACAAATCTAGTATATCTCTGCTACGCTATGTTCTTGGAATAATAAGGTATTCTGATTAAAATGTTATGGGCAGAGAGAGGCATTAAAGAGTGAATCTCCAAATACATCTGTAGAAGTGGAATATGTGCATATAGAACGCACAGGAATATTTTTGAGTGGTAAAAAAGCATACTTTTTTCAAGTAACCATAGACCCAGTAATATTTTGATATTTACAAGCAGAGCTATTTAACCTTCTATATGGCATTTGTAGTATTCCCCTGTGCCCAGGGTGGGGAAAAGTGCAATTATTGCTAGAACTTTTACCGCCAAGAGCAACTAATGTCAGGATTTTAATGGCACTGTCTGTACTAGAATCTGTTAAAAAGACAACAACAAAATACTGTTTCTATGTCTCCTGAGAATCACGATGAAATATATGCTTTATCTGCCTAGCTTTCATTATCTGACATGCACAGAATACAGTCTTTTTTGTCATTTTATACTATACGTACATGAAAGAAAAGTAGTATTGTTAACTAGCAAAGAATTATCTGTCAGCACAAACACAGACATATGAAAGGGACTCTGTTTTCTGCTGTGTTTAAGAACCTTAGCATTTCATTTTTAACACAGTTTTATTGATCATTTATACACATTCTCAAGTATGATGCAAAGTAACTATAGTAAAATGCAGAAGCACTTTGACTTAATTAAGCACATCAGAATTAATTGATGAGATCAGTAACTGATTTCTCCTCTGGTCATTGTATACTAGGAGCAAAAAAAAAATTTTGCACAAATAGTTGTCAGCATTACTTTGAATCCTTCTTGCAGAAACACACAAACTTACTGTATAAAATATAGAAAGACTGGAAAAGTGAAAATGCCTAGTTGTCATCCTTCTACTTCGGTCAGCACTCATCAGAGCATTTAATCTCAGATGGACTCCAAAATACTGACAAATAGACATTTTAGAGTATGTGTTTTGATGCTGGACCAATTGGTTGGATAGATATGACTGTTCTTTAAAATCACATTATATCTGTGAAAGTTTGAAACAGACAAATTAGAGTGAAAAACTGCAAAAAATATTTCAAATTTTAATAGTCTTGACTTCACAGTGCTAAAAATAAAAAGGTCAAAAAAATCAAGTGTTTCTTTCCCAAAATATCACTAAGGTTTCGATTTTAATATTTTTTGCTACTTCATTTCGGTTTTGCTACAATTTTACATAATTCCCGTACACGAAAAGTACATAATTCCCAAACTGGTGGTGTTTTTCTCCTTTTATTCCTTACAACTTTTTTAAATCCCTTGAAAATGCTAGAATGTGTTCTCAAAAGTCTAATTTAACTGTGATTTTAATTTTTCATTGTTTTGTACAAGTGCACAAATCTGTTCAATATATTATAAAAGTTACCGAGTCAAGCATTAAAAATTAGGAAATGATGATAAAGCTGTATTTTTGCTAGACTGCTCTCATCCTATTAAAAAACTCTACTGTGCTCTTGAAAACATTAGCTAAAGGTGTACTTGAGCTTACTTTTTGCTTATAAATGAGCATTATGTAGGCCATGTTTAATCTGGAAGTTTTGTGTCCTTGAACATTTAGTTGAGATGATCTTTAATGACTAGTGATTTAACCATTGATTTTTAACAAGTATGTGCTTCTTGACTATAACATTCTACATTCAAAGGACAATAATCACATGTAATTGAAAAAATGGTATATTTAAATACGTGAAAATAATTTCTTTCCTGAATTACCACTTCAATGTCCCAACTTTATCAATCTTATACCTATGTTACTACTTTGTTCATAATTTTTATGTGCAATACCATAATTTATTTAAGCATTTGCTAACTAAAATAGACTCATAGCTAGATACAGGTATAAATCTGATGTTTACAAGTATTATACTTAAGTCAAGAAATTGATTTTCAAACTTTTTTATGAAGTATACACAAATGCTCGAGAGGAAAAATTCCTTTCAAATTTACATTCTTCATAAGCGTCTCCTGAGATTTGCACTGACTTTAGAGTGTTTGAACAGCGTTGGTAAAACATGAGTCTGCACTTCATTGTCTTCAGAGGGAAATCTGTTTTCAAAATAGATGTCAGTTTCAAGCTTCATATACAGGTTGTCATTGTACTGCAGACATAAAACTTGTTTGGATTTGACTAATTTATAAATCAGAGTAATTGCTTTGTCTTTTCTAGATATTTTGTAACGTTCAACAATAGTAAAATTACCTACTAATTGCTAAAATAGGTTAAATTACTTTTATTTATGCATATGAAAGCTGAAGTCACATGAACATTTGAGTTTGGCTAGTTATAAATAAAAAGGTGAAGTGAAAATATATTATTTAAACTACAAATAAAAATTGTAAATATACATGCATTTATATTCAAACAAAATACTAAATTAGATCTAAATAATGAAGAGTATTTGTGAAATAGACTTTCAATGTTAACGGTAAACTGCTTTCCTTTACCTTAGTTTCTGTTTAATTATCTTTTAATTATCCTGGTTACAACAACACCTGCATTAAACTTTATGTAGGACTTGAGTTTTACATCCCTGTCAATATTGACTTATATAAAAAGAGCAGGCTTGAATTACGGAGAGACTGCAATGAAGTAGCTGTTTCCAACCTTGGTTAATCTTATAATCTGAGTATATTCAAAGTCATTGGAAATATTTTCTTAATAATTACTTCAGGTTTCCATTCACAGAAGCTCCTTTTGACTGACAAATTTAGTAACTTCGATATAGCGACTGGGAATGTTTGTTCAAGTTGTTATCACAGATAACAAAGTTCAAATTACTACTTATGCCTTTCCACTCGGCAGGAAAGGGCTCTTCTTTTTACATGGTATTTTAGGTGCATTTAGGAGATTATCAAAGGACTGACCAGAACATTTCTTGCTTTTTGTCATTTCCCTTGTAAAAAGTCATTCATTAAGGGAAAGTATAACCACTTTCAGATTCTACCTTCTTAGTATTTGTTAATTTAGTGAAGTTATGATCTTAACCTGACTTACATTTTAATAGTACTAAACAGTTCATTGACAGTTTATAGATAAAACATTGTCCCAAATGTTTATTGCAATCTTACAAATGAAGTGCTACCTATTCCACAGGGAATCTATTTCCTATATTTATTAAGAAATAGTGTGGCGCTGTTAATAATACAAGCTCATTTCTCATAATCATGAAGATAAGTACACCGGGAAATCACTGGAAGTTGAAGTCAGTACATACCAGCAGAACAGAGGGAAAAATGATTCTCTATTATCCTAATTAGAATGATAATACAATAAACAGTAAACAAAAAGAAACACACGTACATAAATGAAAACCATCTTATCTTCAGGTATTACTACACGAGGACACTGGGGAAAATGTTCATTTTCTAAGCAACTTTAGCCAGATGAACTTGCTATTAAAATTAAGGGGAAATTTGATGCTGTTCATGTGAACTTTTTTTGGTCTTTAATGCAACTTTTCAGATTAAACAAACTAAATGTAAATAAATGTCTGTTTATGGAATTCAAAACCTCAGTCTGTAAGACACCAGAATTCTACCTTGAATCTTATTTGTAATCTTCTTATTGATCTTAATTGTTAATCTTATCATTTATCTTTAAATGCTATCTAATTATCTAATCTAGTAATAGAACTTTATTAGGGTTTGTATTATGATACAAAATATTGCAAGAAAATAGTCTTTCTGACTTGAATTTAATGTGATCTTTACAGAACAGCCCCATGGGAAGCTTTTAGACAACTAACTGGAACCAAGCAGACTTTAAACAGGTGAACATTTTATTTTAGGGGGAAAAGTGAAATAGGGAAAAATTTTCTTCTATAACTTCTGTTCTAGTCCTGCTATTCTATACCTAGTGCACTGTTTGTTAATACTGTTGCAATAAAAATGGTTTGCTTATTTATTTCCATCTTGAAACAAATTGTTTCTACGTTGAGGGTAGAGAAAAATAGTAAATTGAAGAAAAATAGGAATTGTGTTAAGATATTGCAAACGTGTAAGTGAGCACAAAGGCCCATGTCCCAGTATCTTGAGATCTTAGCTGCAAATGGCGGAACACAGAGCACATTTGTCAGTTTTACCTGCATACATACACGTGTATATATACACACCCATTATATATGCAGACAGAACCTTGTTTCCACATGAAACTTAATAAAGTAAGAAGTTCACAGAAGTCAGCAAGTTTTGGTGTTAGCTGAGGTTTGGAACATTTCCACTAACAGTCCATTTGGATAAAGAATGTTAGCTGCATATAGTGAAGGATGATACTTTTAATATGGTTAAAGTAATAATTTATTTTCTTCCACTGGAGAAAAGCAGGTATATACTTGTCATAGTACACAAGGCACAGTAACTAAAAATGTCCATAGGTAAATGCTGAAGATCACTGATAAGCAAACGCAGAAAAAAATCTTTCTTACAGATAAAGTGACCAAAGCCCAATGGGTCTTTCCTACATAAGTTATTTTTAATGATTCTTTACCTACTTCAAGCAGGAACCAGACAATCTACCATGGAGCATCTGAAGAGACTGCCTTTATGAATATGATGAGCATGCTGTTGGTTTCACCTGTTATCTTTAAATTGCAGTGAATCTACTTACTACAGTGTGAATTTAAAGTAATTCAGCTGTATCTCTCCTGATATAAAAGTACATAATCTTATATGCCTATTACTTAGCGGAAAATGCTCTTCAGTTCATTAAAATAATCTCTGTACTTACAGTATTACCAAGCTTTGATCTAAAATATTTCTTTCAGATTAACCTGTGGGACCTTTTTAATAACATTTGTGGTTTCCATTGCCATAAAATACTGTTCCGGTCAATAAGAAATTTACATTGAGTTCTAAATTATTCTCTTTATCTGTACATGTTTCAGGGAGAGTCAGCAATCACCGGAACAATGGCAGAAAATGTATGGGAGGTGCTCTGGTAACGAAGTGTATCATATTAACCTGGAACAAAGTACTTTTTTTGCTGAGTATGAGGGAAAAAGCTTCACATATGCTTCCTTCCATGCACATAAAAAGTATGTTTATATTTCTATCAACAATTAAAAGTTCAAACAAATGATTCATTTTTTTGCCTGCAATGTAGCTCTGCATTCAAAGGTAAAGCATTACACATTACTCTGTTTCTAGATTTAAATATCTGGCCACCAATATATTTCATGGATGTTTTTCTGTAAGTTACAGCTGATCAGCTAAAAGCTCCTGTTAGTTCTGTATAGACCAGCTCAGTCTGAGAGAACAGAATATAACAGACATACAGGATAAACCAGACAACCAGAAAAAAAAGTGCCTTAGAGAGGTTATGAGTACACTAGTCCCTTTCCATGTCCAAAACAATCTTGAAAGGGGTGGGTGGGAAGGTGTTAGTGTATGTTATTTATTTCTTTCTTTAGGAGTTAGTTGGAAACCTGGCTTCCTTTGTGGCATGTCCATTTTATGCAAAATGTTCAATTTAAAGGTGGTATATACTACATTCTGGTGGTTGTTCAAAATGCAACCATATTTTTTCTGTTAGATGCTAACATATCTTCTTTAGGTTCCAGATCATGCACCACTTACTCAGTGCTACTCTGTGAGGTGAATGTACGAACTGAACACAAGTCATATATGTTCATATATATTTAACAAAATGAACATATATCAAACCCTGAACACTGATTTGATTCTCATACTTAAGTGAAAGAAAGATTTTTTTTTTGGCTTTAATTCCTTATTTTCTATCACTAATCAAATCCATTTCTAAGAATGAATTGCAAAAATCAGTTCTGAAAATGGTTTCCATTACATATGAATTATGGAACAATTTAACATGATGAATACTTTTTCATATTATATATCCATCCTTCTACTAATATTTTCCCAGAAAAGACTATTCATCTGATAGAAAAAAAATCAACTGGAACAGCATTAGAAGAATATTATGGGGATTAAGAAAAACGCTGGATTCAAAGGCCTAGTGATTCATGAGCTCATAAAAACTGCTTGATCAGAAACAGCCTTTTCAGGAGATAACATTTTTCAAACATACTTGTCATCCAAAAATCTGCAAAATGTTCATAATCTGCAAAATACAACAATATACTGGAGGTTCATTTTTGATAGTGGAAATTCTAGTATATATGGGACTATGCAAAATGAACGATGCCTTTCCTTTTCTAATTAAGGTTTGGAGTCTGTCTGATTGGTGTTAGAAAGGAAGATAACAAAAACATTTTGCTGAATCCAGGTCCTCGATATATCATGAGTTCTACAGATATGTGCTTTTATATAAATATCACCAAAGAAGAGAATTCTGCTTTTAAGAAGCAAGAAAAGCATAGAAAAAAACATGAATCAAAGTTATCTTATCATGGAGCTTCTAGGTTACCTGTACACAGTATAATAGCCAGCATGGGTAAGTAAAAAAGAAAAAAAAGCCTCACAACATATTCTTATTCATTGACTAGTGTGTTTTAAAGCTTTTAACAGTGTATTCCTAAAATTATAATTTAAACTCATATATAAGAAATTATATTAGTGTGTGGAAAGAAAAAAATTAAACAATTGCCCTTGTATTAAAAAAAAAACAACTGGGAAAATCATATGGGTAATTTCTTTGTCATTCATAACTGGCTGTAATAAGTTTTTATACGCTTCTTTAGTTAAAAAAGTCCTTGCTCAATAAAAACCTGCAGGTTGTCAATGCATGTAAATAAGGATTAATTATGTAAAGTATGATTTTGAAAAAGGTAGTTAACAAGAAAACACATAACAGTCAGAAAAAGTGCTACTTTGAAGGAAAAGGCTTCCTAGGGCATGGTTTAAATATTTGTTATATTTTAATAAACACAATCAATATAGGATTCCTTTCAGTCTTTGGCTGTGTAGTCAGGTAATCACTACTAAATATGGGAATCTTATTCAAATGTTTTGACAACCACATTGAGAAAATGCTTTCGATGCTACTTCAGGGACAGTGGCCATCGATTTACAAGATACAGGATGCCGAACGTCCAGCGGACCAACACTAGCTCTTCCTTCCGAGGGAGGTAAAGAGGGCAGACGGCCCAGTATAGCACCGGTTTTGGAGGTTGCAGACTCATCCTCCCTTCAGACATGTGACCTGCTAAGTGACCAGTCAGAAGATGAAACTACCCCATCAGATGATGAAGTCTCTGCAGGCTTAGAGTATGTATATTAAATATAAAATAAACAACATAATCTGAAAAACTAATATCATGTAAATGGCATAGATAATTTTTTGGCATGCAGATGAATCCAAGCAGTTGTAGCAAGCAAGAGCCATAAAGGTCGATTATGGACTTATTCCCATTTATGAAATTATGAAATATTATGAAATATTATGAAATGCTATTGTCTGTTAGCAGAATGCTGTTACGCCTATTTTGAAATAAAAAAAAGCAACACCAAATCAAATCCTCCATTCGCCGGGGATTGTCTATACTCAGTTATAAAGATCTAGTTTTGTATTGCAATTTTTTAATAGCATTTTTATGACTGTTTGTCTTGCATTCTGTAGTTATAAAGACAGGAATCAACTAAATTGTAAGCAGATAAGTACTTCTGTCCTGAGAATGCTGTGATAATCAGATAATTTAACAGGCTTGTTGAATGCCGGGCCTAGGTGTCTGACTTCAAAATGTAGGAATGACAAAAAAACCAGTATGAACCAAAGTTATTACATCTAATTTAAAATGCTTGTTAGCATGTTCCTGAAAGTAATGATGCATTACTTAGATAAAACCAGAAGATTCAATCCTGTAACTGTCATGCAGATAAGCAATTATGTTTATTGGGATTACTGACAGGGATGTTAAAACTGAAATACATAATTATGCCAGTGGCTTACCTAGCACAGTTTCTCATTTCCAACAGTGGCAAGCATGAGAAGCCCCAGGGAAGATCATAAAGCTCCCATTAAAAAAATAATACAAGTCATCTTAAATCTGCAGACTGAAATACCAGGATTTAAAAGGCCCCTTGTTAAAAACTTAAGGCCAATTTGAAATGTCATCTCATCAGCAAGAGGATTTGCAATTTAAAATTTATTCCAACTGTGTTGAATGTATGTTATTACAGCAAGAACGGAATGACCTCACTTGTTCTTGATTAGTATCGGAAATAAAAATGGAGATGGAAGAGCAGAAGTATCACAATTATTTCTATTTTCTTTCCTTCCTTTTTTTTCCTTCTGTATAAGTTTCCAGTACCAAAACCAAACACTAGGACAGTACACTATGATCCATCAGCCCATTTCCAAAGATGCCTATACAAAAAAAAAAAAAACACACAAAACCACAAGCAATATTCCTTTAGTCCACAAAAGCACAATAGCTTCCACTAAATTGTATGGAACTAGTTGAAGTTACAAAATATGTTCCTTTGGTCCTTATTAAACAAAATTCATTTAATGTACTTGACTCTGCTAGCCTACAGATAACTGCAAAACTTAGATGTAGGTATAAACATCCCATAAAATAGTTGTACAGTCAACTGCGTTTCAGTAATTTGCTATACTGAAAAACGTTTGTTCTTTTCTCCTAGGTATGCCAAAGGCTATCCTCCTTACTCTCCATATATCGGAAGCTCTCCCACATTTTGTCATCTCCTGCACGAAAAAGTACCCTTCTGTTGTCTAAGACTAGATAAGGTAAAGGGAGTTTCCGTTACTGGATAAAACCGCGTTCTCATTTGTCTCTTGCATCTGAACATAGTTAAATTCTGATTTCTACTTAGAGATGAGTTTGTTCAGCACTTAATAAGATATAATATGTTTTTTTCATCCTTTTCATCACCAAGTTTTTGTTCTGATCAGGTCTGTATCAGGTCATCTGATACAATTTTCTGTTTCTAATAGTAAAAACCTTTAATGTCACAGCTAAATCTCTTTATTCATATCCACTGAAATTGTTTCTTATTTTGATTTTAGGGATGCCAACATAACTACTATGAAGATGCCAAAGCCTATGGATTCAAAAATAAATTGATTATAGTTGCAGCAGAAACTGCTGGAAATGGCTTATATAACTTTATTGTTCCACTCAGAGCTTATTACCGACCAAAGAAAGAACTAAATCCCATTGTATTACTCCTGGATAACCCGTAAGTAGATTTTAATTTTATTTTTTTATTTATTTATACATTTTAAACTCATTTTACCATTACTTCAATAGATGATCACTCGTCACATGGCCAACTTAAAATCAAAAACATTATGGCACATTTATCTTTTTGAAAAAGTTGGTGACAAAAATAATACCCTATGTTCACTGTCATATACAAAATTGACTTTTTGCTGACTGTAAATGACCATAGTCAATTTAAATGCCCTTATTTTCCATGGCCAATGTTTCAGCTAAATATTTCTTAAAAATACCCAAAATAATGTGAATAGTACTGCTAAAATTAAATAACTTCATAAACACCGTAAAAAGCAAACCGTGTAACAGTTTCACAGATACATGACAGCACTTCAGACAACACTAACCTACTTAAGGCACTTAGTAGTCTGGCCCAGTTAGGTATATTTTTAATAATTTTAGACTCTAAGATAAGCAGTTCTATAAATCAGTAGGTCACCCTCCCTTCCTCCCACACACACTGTCTACAATTATATAAAGTCATGGAAAAAAATTAAAACCTCCAATATTGTTGTTACTACCATATCTGTCTGGAGATTACTGGAATTGTTAGTCTTTCTTGCATCAGCTGCCTAAAATTTCAGACAAATTCTCTGGCAACACCGATTCATTTATAATCTGATAATGAATGAAAGAGACGTTTTTTTTGGGGNTTACTCCTGAAGTACTTAAAAATCACAATTTGGAAGACACAAAAATAGAGGTTAACCATATACAGAAAATTAGATTGAACTGTGACTCAAAGAAATTACAGCAGCAGGAGTTTCTTGTAGGTTCTGCTTGCAGGCTAACACTTCCCCTTGCATATATGTTCTAGTTTAAGCAATTTATTATATAAATGCCTGCTGTGAAGTGTCCCACTTTTGCCTCAGATAGCTCTTTAGTGAAGCTGTATACACCTGTGTTTGCAAAACAAGATTTTTTATGTACATATTACGGCATAAAGTGAATTACACAAATGGGTAAGCCTAAATTAGGTTAAAGGACTTCTGATCTGAGAGATTTAAGAGATTAAAGATGTGAGCATATAGCGCCCTCTAGTGTTTGTCCTCTTTTCCAGCATAGAGCCTGAGTTCACATACTTAAATGCTATTGTGACGTTTTATGGCTAAACCCGCTTTTTATTAGCATAAAGTAAAAGCTATGCTTCCTAATTAAACTAATATCCTTAGTGTTGTCTCTCTCTACACAGCATTTGCAGTGACACCTTAGAAAGGCCAGCATTCATGGGACTACAGAAGCCAGCTGAAAAGCCAACATACTTTTCATACATGCATGAGATGGAATCCAGGCTGCCATTCAAGTCAATTGGAAATTTGTAACTCGCATCACTGGACCTAGGAATTCAGCCACCTTTGATAAACATATCTATGCCTTGTTGTTATATTCCTATCTTCTTTTATTTATCAAGGCAATTTATCATAGTATGTTTATTTTGGTATCTACACATCATGTGTTTTAGGATTTCCAACGCTTCTTGGTATGTAAGAAGAAACAGTAAAAGTTATTATTAAAGAAACAATGCAATAAAATACAGTATCTTAGTTTTCACATTCCATTTTAAAAATAAGGTTTCATCTAAAATTGTCTCATTGACTTGAATGGAGCTGTTGGAACAACAACAAAAAAAGAGATTATTTTGTTTCACTTCACATTTTAATTAAAGATTCTTGCTGTTTAAGTACTCCTGAGTCATGCTTTGGGGTATAACTTGGTATTGTGCCTTTGACGTCAGTCATTCATTCTTATATTTGGAATTGTACTGTGCCATAAAATTTCTGATTTAAGAGGTGCATTTATTAATATAAGCATGTTAATGATGATCATTCTTTATGATCACAGCAAACTGTTGATTCACAGCTTTCTGCAAACCTATTTCCTCTTTAAAGTGTTGCCATACTACCAAAGTTTAAAAAAGTTATTTTTAAAAAAACTACCAGTTTATTGAAATATTTTAGAAGACGTGCTGCTGTTGTGATATTGTGTTTCATTTTGTAATCCCATCTGCTGCTTAGGCCAGATATGCATTTTCTGGATGCAATCTGTTGGTTTCCAATGGTTTACTACATGGTGGGCTCTATCGACAAGTAGGTGAAATAACTGTTAGAAAATTTAACATTGTAGTGCTCAGTGGTTTGTTGTGTGTATTGTCATTGCATGTTTAAGTGTGTGTTGTATTTGAAAATGATCTTTTTGCATGCATGGTTTGTGTCTGTGTGCTATAATTTGGGATTTCAAATTATATAAAGGATATGTATATGAAGGATATAAAGAATATAATCAGTGAAAAGTGTGACAAGGAACACAGGTTCTTATCTTCAAAAACATAAGATTAACACTTACTTAGGTATATTAATATGTTTCTACAAGTTGCCAGATTATAGCCCTGATTATAGTGTCATTCTATACTTAGTTATAATTTGTTTGGCTTTACTGACTAGGGTTTTGTAAAGATAGCTACAGAATGTAGACAGTCTTAAACATGTCCAACAGTCTTCATCTTTCACTGCTTAAAATATCATCTATTCCCACATTTCTGTCTTCACCTCTGTAATACATATCTGCATCTCTACATTTAGCAACATAGATTTAATGTAAAAATCAGGCAGAAACAAGAGAAGAGCAAAGGCTCGTTAGCATTTTAGTAAACTCCTCTGTGTAGAGTGCCAATTTAAAGAAGAAAATAGTTTGCTTCACTGTATAGCTAAATTGAGTTGGGGCTACAAGCCCGTAATACTCATTCTCCAGGTAGAAATCAAAAAACTTATTTCCTGCCCTGAATTAACAGAATCCAGTTTTTCAATGAGAATTCCAGAGATTCAGCATTTCTCCATCTCAACCTGTTCTAAAAAGGGCTTAAAACTACTTATGACAGTGATTCAGATTTACCTTGCTGGTACCATAGTCCTTGTGAGATTTGCAAAGAATCTACATAAATGTTCTTTGCTTTGCACATTTCTTCCTTTACACCAAAAAATTGTCTCAGGTTGTTAATATCTTCTACTTTCTTAGCTCTTAATTCCACAACAATTATAAAAAGGATTCATACCAACAGAATAATTGACGTAAAGTGTCCACAGTTATTAATAACCTAAAGATGTTCACTTGTTTTGATTAACATGGAAGATTAAACTTCAGTTAAATTTATTGAGTTTATTTCAAAAAGGAAATCACCAAATCCCTCCTTAAAGGTCTTTTGTTGTTTTTAGAGCTGAGTACATAAAAAAGAGCGTGTAGTCTTTGAAAGAAGTGATTATACAGTATTCTACAGTTTGTAGTAATACTAGCACGAACTTCTGCATCTTTTGTGACAATACAGTCTCTTTAATTCCTGGTGCAATAACCAATTCATGGGTTGGGGGTTTTTTTTTTGACATCTGTTTTCATCAATAACAATAGTTTTAAAAATATAGTTCATACACATTCCTTGTGTTTTTCTGAACATATTTTTAAATGAGGTACAATTAATAGAAGCTGGTCATCTTTCGCTAAGAACTACAACATAAAGTATGCAAAGCATCCTTTCTTATTTGTTTGGTATAGAATAAATTCCCAAAGTACCACCTACTACCTTTAAGTATCTAACATGTTTGTCATTTGGTCATCTGACATGAAATGTCATCATTTTAGAGAGAAAACCACCAAAGGAATTATTGTAATTTATCACTTCTTTTTATTAGAAGTGGATGGCCTGAAGAAAAACAGCTTTACCAAAGTTCATAGCTGGGACGAACTTCATCAGAATACGTCACCAAGTAGTAGATATCTGTTCTACAGGCTTCAAGTATAAATTATTTGAGATCTGTAACTTAAAAGATTTCACAGTTGTGTAGAAATCTATTCAGTATTAAGAAACCTATAGCTAGAGGTACCCGAGAACTAGAATTATAATACTTCTAAATTGGTATTTTTTTAAATTCTTCACAAATTATCTGTATGTAACTGCTAAAAGAAGAATAGCTGTTGGGCTTGTAAAACGTTGAAATGCAGAAGATCTGGGAATTTCAGAATATGCTGCTATTTTCACAGATCAACTGCAAGATTGAAAAAGCAGAAATACAAATTACTCAGAGAAAGTTCAGAGTTCTACTTGTGCACTGAAGTTGCTAGTATAGTTCGTGCAAAACACAGCCTTTCTTTTGCTGTAGTCAACCAGCGATATTGCACAGCAGTAAAAATTATTATTATGTATTTGTTTTGGAAGAGTATGTATAAGATGTAAAATAAATACCACAAATTTGTAGAAGTTTCCTTACCCAAAATTTCAAAAACAACTTATTATAAGTTATGTCAATGTAGGAACCTAAAAAGATCATTACTGAAAAGAAAAACTGTATCAGGACAACTAAGATTTAATATCGTAGATCGCCAAATGAGAAGAAATTATAATGACAAAATGGCTGTTCACCTTGGAAGTAAACAGAACAATGCAAAAATTTAGTTTTTCAATTTCCTTTGGAAACCATCAAATTCACCCTTTCTTCTTATTTTCACTTAAAAATTGGTAGGTTCCTAGCAGTCTTTATCATTACAGAAAAGTCCTTTCTAAACTTTTGAAAAAGTGCTTGGTTTCTACAGAAAATATTGTTTAAGCAGCTGAAACGTGCTTCATTTTGGAAACAAAGCTATAAGAGGCATGATAAGAATTGTAAGTCAGTTCTCTGTGGGCATTTTCTATGGTCAGGCTTCACAGGAAACATTGTCCAGCAGAGTGCAAAGTTTTACTGATGTACAGCTGCTTCTAAAAGCATCTTGAGAACACTCCAACTCATAGATTAACCTAAAAAAGTAATGCATTAGATGCCCTGGTAAAACATTTATTAGGATTTTGAAACTGAAATATAATTGTGGGAAAGAGCAACCTGAAGCATTTATTTGAGTCTGTTTATTGCCAAAAGTAACCGCAATGAAGCAAGTTGTTGCAGCATGTGAGGACATACTGTCTTTCCAAGTAATTGTAACAGGTTTATTTTAAAAAGTTGAAATAAATTTATCATTTTAGCAAAAGAAGAGGGACTGTAACAACCTACTGAAGTGCATTCTGTATGACTTTAAGGAAAATAATTATTCATGTTCTCTTCTATTAATTAATTTAGATGGTGTACTTGATATAGATTATGTTGGAAGTTATGATATGTACATGCAGATGAAGGGAACCAGCAACTTACCCTGTGATCTGCAAATTCCGAACATCCCTAAGCTTTTAAGCGTTCCATTTTTAAGTTGCTTGTTTCTTTTTCCCCCTCTTTCTCTTCACAAAAGCCTAGATGACTTATTAAGATGCGGGGTCACCTTCGCAGCTAATATGGTGGTGGTGGACAAAGAAAGTACAATGAGTGCTGAGGAAGACTACATGGCAGACGCTAAGACTATTGTAAATGTTCAAACGCTCTTTAGGTAAGGCATATTTGTAATCTATCTATACATCCTCATTAATTGAGAAATACTTAAAGCCTTTTGTACTCTGATATTTTTTTTCTTTCTTAAGTTTTCCCTTATATGAATTTGTGTCTTACATGGGCAACCTTTTTCCCACCCAGCTTAGCAATACACTCAGACAGAATCCTGAGGTATTCTCCTGAAGTCTCAGATGAAATTCTATGCATCCCAAAACTGGATGATTGTTTTAAAAGTCAACTGTCAGGTTTGCAGGAAGAAAAAGAAAGGTTCTCTTGAAGACTTAGGACCAAAGATAGCTGAGAAAATAATTTTTTCCTCAGCGCAGCAGTCTTTCACAGTAATGCTAAAGCCAGTATGAAAAGCAAATCCTTCTGTGGAATTAGCTGTAAGTGTTCATGTTTTGAAAAAAAATTAGGTTTTCACGTGCATGTATGCAATGTTACATATGACAACAACATACTCTGAGTCATGAGAAAATAACTGAATACAGAGTGAAAAAAATATTAGTGTAGTAAAGAGCAGTGCTGTGATAGAGCGAAACACACTGAGATTTCCTGTGTTTGAGAACCTCTCCTAATAAAAGCCTCACTTTGTGTCAAATATCTTGATTCAACAAGTACCAGAAGATACATGTCCCTTTAAACTGTGAAGAAAGTTCTTAAAAAAGAAAAGCAAGAAAAGTTCTTTCTTGCTTAAAAAAAAAAAAAAATTTTTTTTTTGCTTAAAAAAAAAAAAAAATTTTTTTTTTGCTTAAAAAAAAAAAAAAATTTTTTTTTTGCTTAAAAAAAAAAAAAAACCCCAAAAACACAACCCCCCCAAACCAAACCAAAACACACTACACAGCCAAGTATGAAGTGCCTCCCTGATATGGGGCTTAAGCTGTGCACTTCCTGTTGTTGATTCTAATAAGACCTGGACAAAATTAAGTCCTTCCTTAGAGGATTCAACATCATTCAATATTGCTGCCCTTTTCTGTATCAAGCCTTCCACATAAGACCAGAGAGAAGTGCCTAGCAA
This sequence comes from Chionis minor, assembly GCA_013398295.1. Lineage (NCBI taxonomy): Eukaryota > Metazoa > Chordata > Aves > Charadriiformes > Chionidae > Chionis > Chionis minor. The sequence continues at coordinate 309,678 of VZSF01001879.1, forward strand.
AAGCCTTTGAATATGCCAGTATTTTAGAAAATTGAGCTCATTGGAACGCAAGTATTTCAACAGAGATTTTTTTTAAATACAACTATGTGTGAGAATGCAGTTAAGGGCTGTTAGCATTTCTGCATGTGCTCAAAAGAAGCAAAAGTCAATGTTGCACAAGAAACTTTAGTTCTGTCTTTTTCTAACTTGTAGTTTTTGAATTTGTACCCAATAATAGCACAGGTGTGTGTGTTTCATAGTCATACTTAGATTTAATTTAGAATCCATAATTAAACTTCATCTGTGCATCATTTAACTCTACTCTTAACCATACTTTACTAGGGTATCTCACTGAAGTTTTGACATACCTCACGTAAATTTCTCAGAAATAAATTTTACTCCTAAATATAAAACAGGAAAATGAGTTTAATAAAAAATAAAACTTACGGAGTACTAATTCATTTTTCCCATAGTTGTGTTCCACTTTGTAAAATACCAAAAAAAAAAAAAAAAG